>CM031234.1:559782718-560323256 GCA_018340775.1 Taxus wallichiana var. yunnanensis
CATATAATTCCTAAAATGGAGCCATACCAATCGAACTCTAAAAATTATTGTTGTAGGAAAACTCCACTAAATACAAGTACTCCTCCCACCTAGACTGATGGTCCATGACATACATCCACAACATATCCTCCAAGATCTGATTCACCCACTTATCTCTTGTCCATCTTGTCTCTGGATGATAAGTTGTACTAAAGTTGATACTCATCCCAAGGGCACACTACATGGTAGTCAGAAATGAGAGGTGTATAAGGGATCGTGGTCACAAATAATCTTCCATGGAATCCCATGTAGTCTAAAAATATCATCAAGTATACTCGTGCCACTTGCACTAGTTGTATAGGTGGTCTTCACCAGAAAAATGAGCCACTTTTCATCAATCTATCCACTGTGACCATGATGGCATCATGGTGGTATCTCAATGTCGGTATAGCCCTACTATGAAATCATGGAAATGGTGTCCCATTTCCACTCTGTATGGTATGCATGTGGGTAGAGAAGGCCAGTTGGATGTTGATGCTTGACCTTCACCCTCTGACACTCTAAAAAGTGACAAAAATGAGCTACATCTCTCCGTAGACCTCTCCAATGGTAAAGTTGTCTCAAGGTGGCATGCATCTTCTTCACCCCTAGATGGGCTGAATAAGGTGCATGATGAGCCTCTGCCAAGATATCTTGTCTCAAACCTCCATCTCTAGGTACATAGATCCGACCTCTGTGTCTAAGAAGACCATCTTGCCTCTAATGAAAATCCATCAAACTTCCCCTCAAGGGGTCTTTGAGACTCAATCTCTGATCTGGCTGCAAGGTAGAAGTTGTCATGTGGAAGCTGCTGCAAAATCTTACTCTACAAATTTATACCCACTGAAGTATCCATAACCAAATGTCTTCATCTACTCAGAGCATCTGCAACCACATTCTCCTTCCCCTTCACATGCTCTATCTCCATGTTGTACTACTCACAAAGAAACTCCATTAAACACCGCTTGATGAGCGTTGAGATTGGGCTGCGTGAAGAGGTGATGAAGACTCAAATGATCAATCTTGAGAATGAATCTCCTACCTAAAAAGGAAATGTCTCCATCAAACCAAAGCATGCACAACTACTACAAGCTCAAGGTCATGAGTTAGATAATTGAGCTCATAATCCTTGAGTTTGTGAGACTCAAAGGCTACAACATGGCCCTCCTACATCAATACACCTCCTAATCCTACCAAAGAAGCATCATATGCAAATGAAGAACTCTCCCTGAGGATCTAGAACTACAAGAATGGGTGTTTTCATAAGGCATTCCTTCAAGTGTCTGAAGGCCTACTCACATCTATCTGACCAAAAATGAACTTCTTCCCTTTCCGTTGAAGGGAAGTGATGGGGTGTGTAACCCGAGAAAATTTCCTAAAAAATCTCTATAGTACCCTACCAACCCCATGAAACTGCACCTCGGTCACACTAGTAGGTGTTGGCCAATCCATAATGGCTCTAATCTTGGAAGGATGATTGTGATACCTTCCCTAGAAATGATGTGACCCAAATACTGCACCTCTGACTAAAAAGAATGCACACTTCTCTAGGTTCCCATAAATTTTTACTCACGAAGACACATGTAGAACATGATGAAGGTGCTCCTCATGCTCCTCATGCATATGAGAGAAGATCAAAATGTCATCAAGGAACATGAGGAAAAAGTGGTCTAGAAAGGTCCTCGAACACCCATTCATCAAACTCATGAACACTGTAGGGGCATTCGTTAGACCGAATGACACAACATGAACTCATAGTGGCCATATCTCATATGGAAATTTTCTTGTGAATATCTTCCTCTGTAATCCTCAGCTGATGGTAGCCTGACTTAAGATCAATCTTAGAAAAAATAGTCCCCCTTCATTTGATCAAACAAATCATCGATGAGGAAGGGGGTAACGATTCTTGATCGTTACTTTGTTCAACTGATGATAGTCCACACACAACCACAAGGATCCATCCTTCTTCTTCACAAAAATCACTGGTGCACCCCAAGGGGATACACTAGGATGGATTAGGCCTTTCTCGAGAAGGCCCTCTAGCTACAACTTGAGCTCACATAGCTCAGGTGTGGTCATCCTATAAGGAGCACGTGAGATAGGTTTCTCTCCGGAACCAAATCAATGTGAAAATATATCTCATGGGGGAGGCATCCATGGCAGCTCACTAGAAAAAACATCAAAACTCTCTACAAAATGGGGTGATCATCAAGTGAAGGTCCACTAGCCCCATCCTCTCCGACCTATCACTAATTGTAATAGCATACAACTGAAAACCCCATCGCACACACCACTTCAGCTGCATAGCATGGAAATATGTGAATAGAGATGGGTCTCTCTAACTCCAACAATCACTGACTCCACTCCCAAATCATTTACACAAGATATAACCTTTTTTTGACAATCAACTCTAGCTCTATGTGTAGACAACCAATCCATGCCCAAGATAACTCCATATAAACCCAAAGGAAGGATAAAGATCCAAAGTAGTGGTAAAGGGTCCTAGGTCCACTACACACTCCTTGACTAAGGATTCTACTGAGATCTTGGCTCCAAAAGCCATCTCGACATCCCAACTAAGGCCCTACCTAACTACCACCAGCCTGCAATGCTCTACTAAAGATGGAGAAATGAAAGAATATGATGAGCTGAGTCAAATAAAATAGGGTAGAAATACCACCAATGCTACTACCTGTGGTCTCTATCACCATGCCCTAGTGCTTTATCTGGTGGTTCTCGACCACTACATATATCATGTGGCTCCTAGCCATGTCACCAACCGTAGGCTCATAAAACAATGTCTTACCCTGATTAGTAGGGTTCTGAGGGCACTCTCTCCAATGATGTCCATGCACACACGCATCCATAGTAAGTACCTGGTCCTCTCCACTGAGTAGATAGTCCTCCAGGTGGCCTAGTAGTATGTGTTAAAGAACTTGATGATCCTACCATAGATCTTTGTGGGTGTTGTAGTGGACGTACTCTACCAATTGTGCTCGAGGTGGAGCCTGTGTCCTATTGGGCCCCCTAGCTGGAGGTCCCATACTACCCTCTCTGAGCATCATGGGCTATGGGGTCAAAAGGGGGTGGTCAAGTCTAGTCTGCTGCTACTTTTGAGGAGGTGGAGGAGGCAGGAAGGAAGACTATGTTGAAGTGTGTCCACCATGAGGAGGAGGAGTTGATCCCCTCGATCTACTATCCTATAACTATGTATGTGGCTCCTCACTCTATCACGATCCTGTTGAGTCTTCCCCCTAGTTTCCTCTATAATATAGGCCTTCTCCATGGCCTCTGATAATGTTTGTGGGAAATGAATGTGCACCCCCACCCAAGTCTAAGTTCAAGGCCCCTAATGAACCTATGAACTCTAACTGCTCATCCTACATGTAATCCACATATAGAATAGATCTAAAAACTGTCCCTCATACTTTTCCACTATCATGGAATCCTATCGTTAGATCATGAAACTCATCGATCCATTGTTGGATGAATCTCTTGGATATATCTACTCCTAAAATGCTCCTCAAAGAGCTCCCAAGTAAATTATCTCTAAATCCACATGGAGCTTCTACTCCTCATTCCTCCACCAAATCTATCTTCATCTCTTAGAAGGTGGATGGAAACATGAGCTTTTATGTTGCTAGAACAAGGGCATAGCTTGAAGCATCCACTCAAGCTAACCAACCATGCCTCTTACCTGAAATCCCCTATGTATTCAACAAAAAAATTAGGTGGGTGTTTTTTCATATCTCTCTAATGTGATCTGCTTCCATCAACTTTCATCCCCTAGGTCTCTCTGCATGATCATCTCTGGCCTAGGGCTCCTAGACCTATCTCTTTGTGCCTCGTAGCTCTATCTTGTGCTCCCTAGGAGGTGACCCATGTCTAACTGACTCCATGTGGGAGTTCTCTGCCCTATCCTCCTATGTGTGATGTGAAGGTGCATGAGCCTCCACTGATGGCTCTCTATCTATGTCTGCTAGGTCACCCTCCTAAAGATCCTCCGTGTATAACAACATTAACATCCTGTAGTGTCTGTAATATCTGAGGAAAAATAATAGCTATACAACCTGATCGGGGGTGGTAGGTCTAGGTCCACATGTAGGAACCCCTCATCTAGTCCACACCTCCTACATAGACCAACATGAGAGTTAGTTTATCATCATCTAAGTTTTTTTTGTTTCAGTTTTCTAAGTTTTCTATGTTTAACAAAATATCATATAATGTTGTGTGTTCTAGGTTTAGAGTTGCGTTAGGTTTTTTGTTTATGTTTCATGTTTTCAAGTGTTCCCAGGGTCAAGTGTTGAACCCATGGCTCTGATACCAAGTGTAATGCCCACAAATTTACCCACGAAACCCAAGACAAAACAAACGATAAATTAGAAAAATTATGGAATAATTTTTTTTTTTTTTAAAAAAAGTCAAGTTACAACATTTAACAATATTCTCGATTTGGTTAACAAACGATCATTTTAAAAATTAATTAAATAATAATATTTAATTTTAGTTAGGTTTAAAAAATTTCATTCCTATAATCCTTATTTAATTTAATAATGTGGTTCCTAAAGTCATTTAATAATTTATTATAAAAAGGTCTAAGTCTAATTTCCCTTCCATTTAAACAATACTATTAAATTTAATTCTCAATTATAAATGTTGTCTAATTACTAAGGGAAATTTTAATTTTAATTATCACAAGGTCATGGCCTTTTATTTTTAAAAGTTACTAAAATAAATCATAATGAAAAAAAAATTAGAGTTAACTTCTACACCACTTAAGTGGCCCCATTCAAACTTGACCCATGCATTTCAAATGATGATCTCACCTAACTCCCACCTAAATTTTTTGTAGGGAAGAATTCTTGGCCATTGGATGGAATCAATCTAGCCATTGGATCAAGAAATTTCAAACAACCCTAATCATCTCTATGGAAAGTTTTTCTTTTTTATTTTTCATTGACTTATTTTTCTCATTTTTGTTTTTAGGTTTAAGGGAAGGAGGAAGAGAAGGAAGCCATGGAAGAGGAAGAAGGAGCTTGGGATGGATACACACAACCCCAAGTTTATTTTTTTTTTTTTTTTTATTTCTATTCTACCCTCTCCTAGGTTTGGTTAAAATTTCATTTTTATTTATTTGTAAATTTGTTTCAATGTAAATACCCATTTGGGTATATGGCATTTGCCCAATAGATCTAGATTTTTTTTATTTGTTGTAAATTTATTTTAATGTATTTTCCCTTCTTGGGCATTTAGGCATTTTATATTTTTAATAAATATGGTTTTTTGTTTTTCTTATAATAAATATCACTTATATATATATATATATATATATATATATCTCTCTATATATATATATATATATATATATATATATATATATATATATATATATATATATATATATATATATAATATATATATATATAATATATATATATATATATATAATTATATATATATATATATAAAAATTATATAGTTTATAAAAATACCATGTTGTGGATTTCCCACGTAGTCTAGTTTAGTTTGCCTAAAACGGGTAAAAAAATATATAATACCATGTTATTAATAATTTTAGGGGGGGGGGGTGGGGCCCCACCCCCCCCCATTTATAATTATAAGGGGGTGGGGGGGGGGTCCACCCCCCCCCCCATATTTAATATGGTTTGGGGTGATGGTATACCCCCATTCCCCATACGTATGACTATGGGCCAATACAAAACCTAAACCGATCACCATATTTATAAAAAACTTTATTTTTTTTTACATGGCCACTTATATTACATTTTCATTAATTTATTTATATATATATATATATATATATATATATATATATATATATATATATATATGTGTTTATATATATACATATATATATATATTATTAAATATATATTATATATATATATATTTAATATAAAAATAATAATAATATAATTTTAATAATTTATATAATATAATATAATATATTAATATATTTAATGATATATAAATATAATAATTTCTATAATTATTATTATATTTACAATTGGGTATATTATTATAATTTTTAAAATTAAAAAATAAAATATGACATTAATAGAATAGGCTAAGACATTTAAGAAATATAAAAGTTATACCCATTCTTAGAAGAGTGATAAATGAACAAACTAATAAGAATAATTTCATAAAATTTTTTTTAAAAATAAATTTTTTTTTAAATTTAAAAGGTGATTTTATTTTTATTTAATATAAAAATATATAATAAATATTTACTTTTTTCAACAAAACTTAACTCTAAGAATGCAACAACTATAGTTTAAATTTTCAATATTACAACTTTCATTCAATAACACAAATTAACTATTTCTTTCTATTCACAAGATATAAAATAAACCATTTCACAACAACAATGATTTTAACAAAGATTCTCATTTTTTAAAATGAAACATATCACATTTTGGAAAAATGAAACAAACTTAATTTAAAAGAAGATCACATTACATTTACTTTTTCAATTTTCAAATTTTTTTCTATTTCATTTAAACAATGAAAAATTTGGTAGTTTCCTTTCACAAAACTAACACATTTTAAAATATAAATTTCTCATTCAAACACTCTTAGAAGAGTTTACAAGTTATAGGGATTTCAAGTAATAAAATACAACTTTCTTTCAAGCTTACAATTTTTACAATCTTCCACTCAAAGTGGAATAATAAAATGAACAAATTACAACATAAAGGGCTACTTTCAACAAGGCCAAAATACAAGTCTCATAGTTTGCATGTCTTCTCCCAAATGTAGCTCAAATCTTGCTTTCTTCAAACTTTCACAAACAAGGATCACAATACAAAGGAAGGGGGAGTAGGAAACACTCTCCACCCAACCTTTAATCCATTAAGAGGAGAATCCATCCCCTTAATGTCCCTCGAGCCCCAACCAAAGAACCATGAGGATCTTGAGAAACATTTGACAACTTTTCAACAAATATGGCTTCCACAAACAACATACATTAAAAATATTCAACAAAACAAAATGACATATTCAACAAGTTTTATAACTTCTCAAACAACACAAAGGTTTGAAATCAAACCAAATGGAGCAAGGACTATGGGAAACCACCTCCTTTTTCCTCCCAAGTGAAGTGGGAGTTTCACCCTAAGCCTCCAAGTGCACAAAACAAACAACACAATATCCTTATCTCTCCCTTGCAAGTATGCAACAAAATGACCATGATTTCCTTTTCACTCCCCATAGGTGAAACTCCCAATCACACTCCCACCAAATGCATGCCTCACAAAAACTCCCTTTTCCTCCCCAATGGTCCCATAAGTCCATCTCCCACACCCAACTTAAGGCATACTACCCAACCACACAAACACATTCACAAAACTCAAAAAAACTTAACAAGCACAATATTTCACATCAACAAACATAATAAACAAAAAAAAGGTGGAGAGCCTACCTCTCCATCAAGCTCCAAGAAAACTTCACTTCACAAGTATTTCACACCTCCAAGCCAAGAAAATTCCCAAAAGCACTCCAACAAGCTCCCAATTTCAAAAAATGCAAAGGAAGAAAAATGAACAAGTAACCCCCATTCCATCAAAATCATCAATAAATAGAAATGGAATGTGAGGATGATGAGGTGGCTCCATGTAGGATGCCACTTCATCATTCCTCCATTCCCACACTCAAGTCAACACACCATGCCTAAGACAATAAATGAGCATGTAAGAACTATGAAAAACCCACATGGCACACAAACTTGCACACCATGCCTTCTAAGGAAAAATTTATTGTGACAAGAAGGAAGGTGTAATTATTTTCACTCTTTTACACTCCAAAAAGGATAAATAAGTCAAAAATAAACTCCCAACCCATAGGTAGGGTTGTTGGGTAAATTTAAGAGGCATGGGACAAGCTTAGCTTGTCCCACAAGCCTCAAAAAGGCCTCCCAAGTCAAAATCCGAATTTTGAAGTTGGGGTGGAGTAAAACACACACAAACCAACATAAAAATTCACTTACAACAAGGACCATCTAACCTCATAATTATCTATTTGTCACATCTCTATTTAGTTAACCAAATAAGAAGGATTAGCTTAATTAAGACACATTATTAAATGTTAATAAAGTGACAACAATTCCAAAAATTAAATACATAAAACAAAATAAAAACACATACAAAAATTAAAAGAAAAGGGAAAACATATCACCCCATGGCCACACATGTGAGGTCACCCCATGGGAAACCTCCTAACTAGGCATGCAAAAACAACACAACATAACATTACATAAGTTGTCAAATTTTGGTGTTTCTCAACACCCGACATCCTTCCATGGTTGGTCCCTATCCCCTTCGATGTATGTGATAAAATGTCCTGCAACACAAACAAAATACCTCTCTGGCCTTTCGGTCGTATTAACAACATCGAGACAATATACATATAAAATCAATAATCATCATTGACATTATAATTATATCATCTAGCATCATACAATTAATTTGATTTTGGCATTCATAAAAATCATAATTCTATTCAAAACATCCAACATATGCTATGCATCCAAATTATGACATGTTAGTATAAAAATAGAATATCAAATCAACATATATAATTGTCTATCATCACCATCTAGTGCATCATAATAAAAATGTAAACCACATAATGTCAATAGAAGTCAACAAAAATATCAATATCAAAATGAAATAGTGTCAAAGAGGAGTGGGCACTACATTCAAGTTTAGGGTAAACAAGTTAATTTTTACATTAGTTGATTACTTATTTTGAATACGTGTAAAGGAACTTATATCATAATGATATTTGTTGCTTAGCCATTAGATTCGACTCATTACTTAGCATGTGATCAATAGGAAAAAAATGTATGCACATTGCATGACACTTTGTGGATGACCATATTGTTTTTATTAGAGACGCGTTTAATATTTATTGTATACATTTTTTTCAATATTATTCTTAATATATTAATCACATAAATTTAGGATGCAATCCTACTATTTGATCTTTTCATAAAGGGGGAGTACATGACAATGCCACCTCCTAACTTATGGCTATGTGTTTTATTTTTCACCTATATACTTATTCTCCATAAACACATTGTAAATATCTTTATAATCTAAGTAAAATTCACTATCTAGAACTTTATTGTGTAGTCTGGTAAGCATCATTGTAAAGGAGGTTCATACTCTATAAAAGGCTCTAAGATACCTATAGATTATCCATGATGAACCGTGAGATGTAGTCTCACAAATCATGCTTAGCCTAAATCATTCACTTCTGATTTATGTATTCCAAATTATTTTATACAAAAAGGTAAGTTTAGCATGATGGTGTATAAATCCTTCAAAAGTGATATGCTATCCTAAAACCCCTATAGTGGTTTAAGGATTGTAAATCTTGTTGTATAAACAGGTAATGTTGGCATATAACCCCACTTAATATTAAGGGGGAGTGTTGGAACATAATATTAAGTGGGTTATTAACCCCTTTATAGTTTCTAAATATTATATTCAATATTTATATTCAATATTTATATTAAATATTATATTCAATATTTATATCAAATATTATATTCAATATTTATAACTATAAAATATAGATTATAGTTAATAAATAAAAATATAAATATATTTTTATTTATTAAAAATAACCTATGGTTTATATTAGATTGTTTTGAACAATTATATTTGAAAGGGTGTTTTTCTAAAGACACACCCAATCAACCAAAATAAATAGGGAACTTGGTGCCCATGAAAATAATGGAGAGGAGAAGTGGAAAACTAGAAAGAAGTTATTGGACTTGTTACGAAGTGTAAAATTACTAGGGTTTAAATGGAAATCTATTTTTGGTGGGGTTTTTAACTGTCAGAGGTTTTCCCATGATGAATCATGTGTTGGGTTATTTAGTTTAATTATTTAATTTATATTGTAATGTTTTTTTTTATTATTGGCAAATAGTTTTTTGAAAGGGACTATACCCTTTTACAACAATGCTCAAAAGCAAAATTTAACCCCAGAAAGCCCAACAACAAAAAACAGCCAAAAACCAAAAAATACAACAAATGCATCAAAGCAAAGAAAAAAACAACAACAAGGCAAAGAACACACAACTGTCCAAAGAATCGCGCGAAGGCCATTTGCCCAGATGTAACAATAATAGCACAAAAAACAAGAATCAAACCTTGTCCAGAGTGGTGGGGGATTTAGATTTGGCGTTACCCTTCTTTTTCTAATCTACCACTGTCCAATCTGGATTTCTAGCATCCAATGAAATCGAAGCATCTGCTATGGATTTGGTGTGAAAGTGACCCACAGAAAAAACTTCCTTAAATACTGAATCAACAATCTATGGAGCATAGCCTGTAGGTAATTTCTCAATGTTGGCCTGTGGAGCAGCCACGATGGGTGAGTCAACTTGCAAGGGGGCACTAGAATCCTCAGCCGGATCTGAGTTAATTGTGAGATGTTCAGGGAGAGAATCCTTCCACCAGGTAGTTTTGTTCTTTCGTTTGGAATGTTCACAATCGTTTGTAGCATGACCAGTTTGGAAGCAATGCCGACATCTGAAGGCAAGTCTCTCATAGTCAATCCTCTGTACCCAGAGCCTTTCTCCAATCTGAAGATTGATTTCTGCTGGTAAGGGTTTGGAGGTATCTATATCAACCAGTATTCGAGAAAATGTAGTATGAGTTTGAATGGAGGTCTTACCATCAACTGCCACACATGAGCCGAGAGTATCACCTATAGCAGTGAGACAAGATTTGTTCCAAAGTTGTAACGGAAGTCCTGGTAAACGAACCCAAATCGGGTAGGTATCAAATGACTCCTTTAACGGATCGAATGACGGATACCATGGTTTGGACATAAGCCCATGTTCCCCCCAAACCCAATGCTGGCTAAAAATTAAATCCCTATCAGCAGGGGTTTCAAAGATAGCAATGAAATAAGCTTTAGCACAGGGATAAAGCTCGATCTTACCTTGTATTTTTTCTCTCCATCTCTGGGTTATCCATTCATGGAGCTGAGAAAGCTTAGGCCAAAATTTATGGAATCTGCATATGAGTCCCAGCTGAGAGAGATTTTCCTCCTCCTTAAGAATCTTTATAAGTAGATCCTCCCCAATTTTCAGTGTCGGGACCTCCTGAGAGGGTTTCAAGATCTCATTTCTGGTATTCTCCTTTTGTTTGCAGACCGCTGAAGCATAAGAAGTGGATTTATCTCCACCAGAGGTTTTCTGAAGTGAGTTGGATCTATCCATGCTCTTGAAGGAAGATCCGTCATTTTTAAATGATTCATTGCCATTGTTGAGATTTGTAGGAGAGACCGAGCTAACTGTACCTGTTCCAATAAAGAGACCCTTTGTTTTTGGCAGGTCGGAGAAACTTTATCCCGGATTTTCTTTGAATGGGGGTCTTGATTAGCATCAAAAGCCATGTCAATCCAAGAGGTTGGAGCTGCATTTTCCACGCCAGTTTTATAGGCGCCGCCATCAGTTTTGCATGCTAGGGACAGATTTCCATATCCGTCGCCAAGGAGAAGGGTTTCTGTTTTGACTCACTGATCGTGCCTCCAACAGTCCCGTGTTCTGGCCGATCCAAGCAATGAAAAGGGTTCGAAGACATGCGTGACCTCGTAGCAACCATGGCTAGGGCATGGCAAAGGCCCTATTAGGCGCAGACCTACGTGAACGGGAGTAGACAATGAAGCTTTTTCATTGTAATGTTAGTAATAGTTAATGATTAAATTAATCTCCTATTATTATTATGATTATTTAACCCCGATCCTACTATGAATATAATATTTAAAAATATTAACATTACATAAAACAATAAATGTAATTTTAAACTATTTTCCCTAAAGTTCAAGAATTTTTCACAAGGTTACAAATTTAACAATAATATCAAATTTTACTATTAATTTTTATCACATAAAGTGTAAGAGCATTAGATGTTTTGCATGATAGATAGAATCATAATGAGGTTTTGGAACCATGTCAAAGGAATAAAGTGCATCTATAATTTGTTTTTAGTACTCAAAAGTTCATAAGCCCTTTTGTATGGGCCTTAGAAGCTTAACTCAAAGATTCTACGGGAATTATGAAGGACATCTCTCTTCCCAAAATATCAACATATTAATGGACACATTAAAAATGAATCTAGCCTCCTCAATATTTTTATGGAAGATGAAATGGTCAAGAAAACATGGAATGTCTATTTACGTTTCACCTTGTCAAGATGTAAGGAAATTCCATCAATTCAAAAAATAAATTGTTGTGAGAGATGATGTAAATTGTGGAATCTTGTAGTTGGTGTGTGAATTATTTGACAAAATTCTTGAAATAAATGCTTCCTTTTGCATTGCGATTCAAGAAAATTCAATGAACAAATATTCAACCCAATTACCTCATATTTGCCATGATAAAATTAAATATTTTCAATGGGATGTGGAAAACCATTAAGGCATAATGTGAGGTGTTATTTGTTGGATATTGTAGTTATAAGTGTCCCATTTGATATGTATGGAAAATGTTGTGAAAAGGCCTTGGAAACTTTTAATTTCCCAAATGGAAGATTTATTGTATGCACACCAAGTGTTTGACCAAATGAAAGAACATGATATATTTTTAAGGAATATATACTTATACGTGAATGTATTTCATTGGTGTTGAACCAAAATTTTCCACCTTTTCCAACATTCTCTTATCTTCCACACAAATGGAATCTTTTACAGTAGGCCATGGACAACCATTAATGCATAATGCAATAGATATATTATATAATAATATATTTTAGGGAGTAAATATTTTATTACAATGTTTTTTTATTAATGTTGCATTTATATGAAGCTACATTATCTTCCATTCATGTTTACTCGTAGATTTTGTGGAATGACTTAATTACAAACAACATTAAGGAAAGGTGGACAATGTATGTATGTTTAGTCTTAGGGTTTTTAAATGTTTCCAATTCCATTAATGGTGGATCTTTGATATTGGATGTAGAGGATTTCATGATTTACGAGGATTGCAATAACATTGAAACATTTTTCAAAAATATAAAGCGTCTAGAAAGAATTAAATTATTTCTTATTAGAACATTTCCTCTTCTAAAATTTTGACTTACTAGAGATCTTTAGCGATTTATATCCATATTAATGTTTCTATTGACTCTAACATTTGAGACAATGTCTCTTTAAAACTTTCCTCTCTGCGGGTTGTTTCTTAATTTTTTCGCAAAGGTTAAACAATCAAATAGATTTTCTTTCCCTTTGGGGTGATGTCCCCATTTACATCTCTTTTAGATAACCCAAAGTGGAAATTTTGGATGTTGCCTTGCATGCCATAATGAGGATTTAAGTTGAGGATAACTATTTGGGAAATGTGTGGGGACCAAACAACCTCATGTTGAGTTTTTGGGCTCATTGGTTTGGAGAAACAATCATTGAACCCTATTTTACTTGTTAAGTAATGGTTTATTTCTCCTTGTTTTCAATACCATTGAAGATCATTTTTTTTTTTGGTCTCATGGACCATGACCCTATGGAATTTTTGGGGTTTTCATATGTCGGCCCCATTTCTTTAATCCTTTTACTACACAAAGATCACTTTGTGGATCATGTTGTACAACATTATGTTGGTTATCAAAAACCTTGGCCTCATAAAATTGTTAGTTGACAAGGCAATATTTATCATTAAAACTAATGATGAGTTATTGGGGACATTTTTTGAGGGTTTGTGTCTTGGTCAATATTTCCAAGCCATTATTTCATTTTATCAAGATTGTGTTCTCTCTTGGTTTGCAAAATTAATTCCTCAAATTCATATGTTGATCTTTTAATTTTTTTCACTACAATTAGTTAAGGCACAAAATAGAAGATGAAAAGAATGATAAGAAGATTGTTCCAAGCCATAAATATCATATATGATAATTAACGTCACATGTAATAAGATGAAATTAATTCACTAGAATAACCTTACAAAAGGATTTACAAAAAAAGAGTTGAAATATCATATATGAACATCCATCATAATGTCATTATCTCATTAATGAAAATGTACATACGGGAGGAGAGAATTGAAGCTAATACCTATATTAGTGGTGAATAACTCCCACTAACTGATATTGGTAGTGAAGTTAACTCTACTAGACTAGGAAACTAACTCCACACAACTAGTAAGCTAACTCCACACAACTAGTAAGCTAACTCAACACAACTAGTAAGTTAACTCCACACAACTAGTACACCTAAGAAAGCTAATCCAACAAGTGTAGGGATAACCCAAGTGCAAGAATTATCCTAGGGGTAAGTGCATAGAAATGGGGGGCCAAAAGGAGGTCTTAAGTGGACAGTGTTTTCTATAAAATAAAAAAATTCAACTTGTACGAGTTATTTGGGATAGTTACACTCAAAATTTGAAGATGTTATAAGAACATGAATTGTAACATTTCGAGTCTAGTTTCTAAACTACTATTTTTGAAAATGGTTAAGTGTAAGTGGGTTAAAAATATAAAATGTCAATAGGTGCTCCTATTTTTGTAAAAAATATAGTAGACAATTGATCGTGCCCCCCATTTTTGAGCACTATTTAGTATTTTTGAAAACCCTTTGGTAGAAATATAGATACGAGCTTCTAGTTTGGGATAGATTTTTAATATTTATGGAGTATTTATTTTTATTATTTTTTAAGTACAAATATATTAAAACTTAAAATAATAATGGATAGCCAACCGTGCCCTCCCCTAACTACCTCAAAACTATAATATATATATATATATATATATATATATATATATATTATAATAGGTATAGAATTAGTCCTAGTTTGGGACTATATAATTTTTTTCAATTTGGAGAAGTGAAAAAACATACATGAAAAAAGATAAGCGTTTATAATCATTAAAAATAGAGGTATAAAAGACATAATTTGAAATAAATATAAATGGAAACCTTACAATAGTTAAAAAATATTAAAAATTATATATTTGGAAAGAGGATAGTTTTTTTGACATTTTAGGTAAATTTTTAAAAACTATTGCAATCATTTTTGTCGGATTTATCATGCTAAAAGGTGAATTTTTGCATTATTTGTCAAAATCATGCAAGTTATTATGTTATGTGAGTCCAAGGCTTGGGTTCGAGAAACCAAAATAATTCCAAACCTAGAAAAATCTTGGTTTGTGTGCTAACAAAGTTTTCATTTTTTTAGTGTGTAGGGATGATTACCCAAGGTGATAAATTAATTCGGTAAGATTTGGTGAAAGAAAAATTCCTCCAAAGGCTAAAAATTCCATTTTTTGGCCATTTTACAACCCAGTAAACACCTCCAGAATGTTCATGGAATTTATAAAGCATTTGAGGGTGAATTTTTGGAGGATTGAATGTGTTTGAAGAAATTTAGGAAAAATTAGGAAAGAAATTCTGCTTTAGTATCCATATGTTCAATAATGAGTATTCAGGGTTTAGGGAACGAGAGCTTCAATGGTGAATTTTTTTCTTCTTTAGAAGATTTGGGGAGTTCTAAATGAGTTAAGAGGAAAAAAATATGCATCAGAAATATATTGGAATCCTCTATAAGGGATAAATATAAAATTTTATCTAAGTCTTAAGTATTTCCTAATATATTTCA
This sequence comes from Taxus wallichiana var. yunnanensis, assembly GCA_018340775.1. Classification (NCBI taxonomy): domain Eukaryota; kingdom Viridiplantae; phylum Streptophyta; class Pinopsida; order Cupressales; family Taxaceae; genus Taxus; species Taxus wallichiana. The sequence continues at coordinate 559,798,365 of CM031234.1, forward strand.
AACTTCTTCAGATGCCCCTCTTAGTTTAAGAAGGAATATGCCCTAAATTTTGAGTTTCAGGAAGAAATTAATTTTGGGAATGATTTCATTGATCTTTAAATGTTATTTTGAGTAAAAATCATATAATATTTGACCCCAAACCATTTTCCTAAGCTCTTGTGGTGAAAATTCAAGTTCGGTGTCTAAAAATAGACATCCAAGGCAAAACTGGATTTCCAAATCAGGAACAGTCACACATTGGACACTCTTGTGTCACCTCTATCCCCTAAGGGACAAGGGGGCATGATGGACACCAAATTGTGACCTCATCCTCCTCCCCAAGTTACACTTTGGAAACCTAGGTGTCCTAGGTGTCCCCATTGTCCCCTATGTCCCCATGGTGCAAGGGGGACAAGAGGGACCTCATCCTAATTGTGGAAGAAGGGATTCATATTTTTTTGAAGAAATTAATGAAAAGGGACATCATGGGGATCACACCATGATAATGAACATATCAGGGTTTCAATGTGTATAAAATATAGTCACTTAGATAACATGTGTAATTAGGAGAATCACGAGCTCTATGAAGGATATGAAACATCAAGAACCTCATTAAAATTAAATTAATCAAGGGAATTTTAATCATGAGCATGATGAGAAAGGATAATCATGAGTGGTTATGGTAGTCATCTTGAACTCAAAAACAATGCATATCTTTTGAGAGTGTTTCTAGACACTAAATCAATGTTTGGTGATGTGCTCACATCTTGTAATTCATGGAAAGGATTTCACATTGATTCAATGCATTTGGAGGTCAAGAACATGGATATCACCCTCAAAAATTTCTTTAAGTATCATTGAGGGATCATTCCTTTGATTTGGAGGAGGAAACCTATTTCCATCAAGATATGGAGATTGTTGACTCACTCCTTGAGACTCTCATTTAACTCACTTTCCTAACCATGAGTGGAAAAATTATAATATCAATGGAACAAAACATTATAATATTAATGGAATAAATTTCAAGACTTGATTCTTCCTGAACCCAAAAATTTAGGCCTATTTTTTCTAGAACCAAAAGGGGCAAATGTGCACTATTTTGAAATGCTTCATGAAACCTTCAAGCCTTAGAGAAAATGGACGTTTCCAAAATTTAGAGGATTCACATAGATTCCAAATTCCTATTTGTTTTACTCCTAACTTATTACGAATCTCTAGGAATCATCCAAAGAAATCAGTTTTCACCATTAGAGTGTTTGTCCCCGCACCTAGAAAACACATTATTTAGCATATTGTACTTGAAATATAAATTGTTTCCTAAATATTCCTAAATTACCTCTTACACTTAAAATATTCCCTGACATCACCTCTAGATGCTTAATATATTTCCTAAACTCTCCTGGAGGGTGTCTAATTAGCTCCAGAATGGCCAAAATAACTAGCATGAAAATTTAAAATTTTGAAGCATGACAACTAAGATCTTAATTGAAAATTAGGATTCTCAGTCATTGTGTATTATTCCTCTGGCCAACATGCCCTCATTTCAATATTTAAACCATATTATAGGAAATTCCTAAGAATATAATTTGTTTGTAATCACAATCACTAAGAGGGGGTGAATCAGTTAGCAATAAAAACTTTTCATTCGCTTAAGCAATTTCATCCATTAACCATTAAGAATGCATCCACAAGAATATAACCATAAAAGAGAAAATGGGAGAAAATCAACAAAATAACACGATATTTAATTGGGAAACCCTCAAGGGTAATAAAACCCACCGAAAATAGATTTAATAGATAAATGATTCAAATTTAGTTTATCACTAATTCAACAAGGAGTACCAACACCTAGGTTTAGTAAAGCACCAACAAGTAGATTTAGTATAGACCCAACCCTACAAGGAGGAACCAACCCCTAAGATGAATTTTCAAAAAAATCCACCTGATGTGTTTTCCACATATGAAATGTTTCACCAACAATTTATGATGACACTTTGAAGCTCTCTTCCCTTCCTTATTTTTTAAATATGCTCTCTAGTTCAACACACTATTGGGCTTCTTCACCAAGTTTGTTATGCCTAATGACCTATCTCTTCAAAACATTCACATACTTTAGAACATACCCACACACTATCTAACCTCTCTTAATGGTCACAAATACATATTTCACTTCTAGAAACACCCATGTAGCTCAAACTTTTCCTTACTTTCTGAAATATTTCAAATGAGACTTATTACTTGCTTTTATACTTGACTTATGATCCTAAAACATATAGTTCAGCCATCATAGGAAAAATTCACTTAAAAATCATAATAAAATCCTAGAAACATCATTCAAAGTACCATATAGATCATAAATACTTGACTTGTTTGTTGTTGTTTCTCTCTTGGGATTTGATTGATTCATCTTTCAGTTGTACATGGTTCCTAATCCCTTCAAAATCTATTTTTTACCTAATCTAATAAAAAATAAATACCAATTTTGCACTCAAATCCCTCATTAGCACACAAGAATCCCTAAAGCACTCAAATAGCCTACTCCCCAAAGTTGGATGTTCGTAAGAAAAATACACCTTAATTTTTTTGTAAACCACTTATACATGTTTTATAATTCCACTAACAACCTCCAAAAATATTTAATCACTCTGCACCATCATCTCATGCAATGACACCACCAAAAGGAGCAACCTTCTTCACTAGGTCTAAGACCTACAAAACTAGTCTTCAGAGATTAAAGCCAAAACCTCATCAAAACTCCTCAAATATGAAAGTTTTATATACCAATGGAAATATAATAACCTTATGGTAATATCAATAGTCTCACAAGACCGAAAATCAAACGAGAAACATCCAAAATGCTTTTACAACTAGGTCACCTGAAACTACCCAAATCTACCCCAAAACCAATCTTGTAAAACAAGTCAAAAAAATTCATAAAATCTAAAACATGGTCTAAAACCACCATTTAAATGTATAATATCTTCCATAATTCCTCAAAAACCAATTTATTCAATATTTCCAATGCAAAACTAGAGATAAAACTAAACTTCTTCATAAACTCCAATCATCAATACAAAACTTGAGATAAAACTATAATTCTTCATAAATTGCACATGGATAAACCTGAGAGAGTCCTCTATAACCTCCAATCATCAAACTTGCAAAAAAATCCATTCCTAGCCATAAAAAACAAGATCTTATCCATTGTTATAGACCTTGGCTTTTAGGAGGGTTTAAAACCAATTTATCTTCTTAATGATTGTTCATAAAAGTCTAGGCCTCATTCTTCAAATTAATGCCACAAAAATCAATCTAGAACCCTTCCCCACTTTTATTGAAGATATTAAACTCCCATGAAATTATTTCAAGATCCAAATTAGCATCAAAAATTTCAAATTGATTTTGAAATCTTACTTATAGAAACTCATTAGGAGTAAAAATTACATAACTTCCAAAGTATTCAACATTAGGACTTGAAATTTGGACCACCCCTCTGAATAAAAATGTTGACACATCTCTCATTCTCATATTTTCTCAAATGCACTCATAAATGACAAATCCACTTCATTAGGTTATTCTTTCTCAAGTATTAGGTCTAGAAACAGGCCGAAAATCAAACATAACACCTAAACCAACATTATAAGACACTTGTGAGTATCACAACACCTCATACTCATGCTCTCCATCCTTTAAAAATGAATAACTAGATACTACATACCTTACTTTATCATGACATACCTTATTCTACTGATTAGGCCACTTGAGCATGCTTGCTTCACCAAAAATTACCTCCTCATAACTTTGGCACACTTGAACAGCTGCTAGGACCTTCAACACACTTCATGACATCTCAAAAACATCACCAATACATATACAAATAATTACAACACTTCTATAATCCATTACACCGCTTAAGACACCATGAGACACCATGCAATCTCAACAACACACTCAAATTGAAATGATACTACCAATCAACCTTCATGTATGTTACCTCTTTTGAAATTAATGAAAAACAATGCCAACAATCTACCCCTTTTTCATTGATAATAAACCATTGATGGGAAAACAAATAAAGAAAATTCTCCCATGTTAGCTTATTCTCCCCCTTTTGACATTAATGAAAAAGATATATACATGGAAATCCTTCATCTAACAACAAAATAGGATCACCTTTTGGTTAGAAACATAAAACAAACCTATCAAGGTCCATTTTACCTTTTCCATTCTGATTTGACTCGTTAGACAAACACAAGAGCAACATAGCCCCCCCTTAGCAAATTCATGTCAAACAAACTTGCATACCTACCTCATGTACTAATATTAACACATTATCTAACTTGAACTAATATATTACCTCAATGAAAACCACACTTATTAAACTATGTCATCATGGTCTAACTATAAATAAATCTTCTTAAAACAAAGTGCACCTTAGGACTATCTTGACTTACATCTATTGTCTTCATGAACCAATATCATGCACGATAGACACCCCCTGAGTCCTTGACATGATTCCGCCATCTTCTTGATGTTTCAAAGTTTTTGGAATCAACACACCTACTCATGGAGCTAATACACCAACTAATCAGCCCCCGACTTCTAAGTCTCTCAAAACAAACCAAAAATGCTAGATACCAATCTGCATAGCTTCATAAACATTCCTACTTGATGTAACAAATGTATTCCATCTCACAAAAAGGCTAAGACACATCATTTTCATGCAACTTCAAGGTCTTGATCAAGTCATCATATCTCTACACACAAATTTATCCATCTTCTTTTCCTCCTCGGTTAGGTGTATATATTTCTTTACAATCAACTTTATACCTAAAACAACCTTCATACCTTCTTGATGCAACATAACAACTAGAAATGCAATATTATAATGGTGGCATTAAATTCACACCTTCACAAGTCTTTCAAACAAGAGTTACCACACTCCACTTTCCTACAAAGTCTTCATAATCCTTTGATGTACTTCAAATGAATGATTCGCATATGCATACGTACATCGGGATTTGAAGCACCATTCTCATATCACTCTTCAAAACTATATATCATACATTTTCATGCATTAAACCATTCTTAAGAGCTCAACATCATATGGACTAGGTTACTCAACATACCATAATCATTTTTAGATTAATCTCACTTCCAATAATATTTATCAAATTAGAACCAATCATACCTAACTTGACCTTGCTCACAAGTTTCTCTTGAGTCATACACTTCTTCATGAACCTCCATGCTTCATGAAATCCCACTTAAAAACATAGTACCTTCAATCACAAAGTGTATATAGATGACCCAAAACACACGCCTTAAATTAGACCTTCTTACCCTACTTTTAGGTGACACATACCTTCTTTGAATATCTCCTAACAACTTTGATCATTGTACTTACAAAACTTGTAAGCAATGATCTTTAAATATATATTATTTTATAATATCTTTATTACACTTTTATAGTCCTCACACAATTATATTGAATCCAACATGACTCTAGCCATGTCAAACTTGTTATCCCGACTCACATGTGTTTCAAACATGTCACACAACTTCATGAAAACATTGCACACATATAGGTTCATGGAAATATTAGTATTATAGACCAATACATGTGCTTCTACTATTCAAACTCTAATAAAACATACTATTCTACCATATAATCCTTTGATCACATTCTTCTCTATACACAATTTGAGTCGAGACCCTTATAGGCATCATTGACCTAAATAAGGTCACCACCACAAGCTTGAACACATCATACTCAAGTATCAAAACCACCTTCTTGAATCATATTAAAAATAAATCATACCTTCTTGAAGCACTTGTAACACACTTGTGATCCTTCCAGGCCATAAGAAAACATACCTTTTTCTCATGGAGCTCAAACATCAACTTTTAAGATCCCCTAGAACCAATCTCTCATCACTTGAGTTCTCAAGGAATGCAGACATCTCAAGAGACACAGAATCCTAAAAATATTTACTTAACCTTCTTGCACATATTTCATAAGACTCGTGACGATACCAATGACAATAAACCTTCATTTATCCTTATGGCTGTCAACCCATCTTATAGAACCTCTCAAACTATCTACTTCATCCTTCTCATAGTTATAGTATATATACTGTATATCTCCTATAAATCCTTTATAAAAATTTTATATGTTCATGTAGTTACAAAAGAACACATATATACATACCTCATAATGCATATATGTGACTATACCTGAAATATTGTCCTTCTTAACTCCTTGTAGCACAAATATGCTCACCGTACTTCAAGTTTTCAACTTACTTGTCAAGACATCTCGGACCTTATAGTAACACAACTTTATGCATACCATCCAATTCAATCCTTTCTAACTTCCCTCAATCCATCAGACATCTTCTTGTAACTCAATTCCATGACTATCATGGGACTAATTAGGTATCTACACAACTCAAATAGTCTATCATAAGCATCAAAACGTGAATGAGGTCTTGAGATACTATATACATACATACGTAACTCACCTACTAGTCCATCTACTTGTAATGCATCTATACTTCTTCTTGGTCACAAACACACCTTGATGCTCCTACTTTGTAATATATCATGATTTACACACTTTCTCAACTATACTAGACTGACAAATGCCTAAATAATGTCTTGAAACACACTATACATGTCACAAAAGATTCCAATCATCCAACACACCTTTGATGTATCCGTCAAGTCAAAATAACCCTATGACAAAAATTGAATTATTTACAAAATACCTTTGTTCTTCACACAATAGCTAACAATATTTTTAAGATTAATTACACATAAATACTTCATGATGGACCTTTTTATAGTTATACCAAGTCATAATGCATGACTCAACACTCCAAATGCTTCAAAGAAACTTCAACCAAGTGTAATTGATCCTCATACCTTCTTAAAGTGCATCAACTAGCAATAAATATAACTTGGACTTATCAACCATACCTTGTAACTTCATGATTGTATCTAAACCAACTCTAGATAGTATATATGCCTTAACGAATCCAATATGAGCTCCATGACACCATGACTGCAAATTTGTTACACAAATCCACATATCCATACAAGCTCCCCCTAACTTCATGCTTCATCTAAGTGATGAATGTCTCTAAGAATCTTAGTAGAGACATCCCAAATCATGGGGATCTAGAACAACTTTAGGAGATTCCAAGACCTCCTTGACACCTTTGACTTAAAATTTTCCTTCTTATTCGGACCAAAGAACTTGTGTACATCCTTGGCTTTCTCCAATAACTATCTTGGATAGATTATCTTGATTTACTCTTGGTTCCCAGGCCTTTTCTTATTTTTTCTCTTGTATTCTAGGAGCCTTAAACCTATTGTTCTTCTTTGAAGAACCATGAAAACAAACTTTGAAATGTGACCAACATGATTACGGTTATAGCACACAAATTCATTCTTACCTCTTGAATGGTATGACTTGAATCTCTTTCCTTGGTTCCATGAGTCCTCATACTTGGATGACCTTATACACTCTTTTTTCCCTATATGTTGAGAAAAAAATGCCTAATTATTAAGATTGCGTGGAAGATTAGGGAACACAACGGTGAAGTGGAGGCATGTAAAATCAAGGTGAGAATAACATGCATAAGGTTCACTCCTGTCGGATAGAATTCACAACCGATCCAATTTTGGTGATCATGGGCTAAAAATTGAAAAGAATGATGGAATGCTGACTAAGAAAAGAGATAAAGATAAAATCATGATAAATTTTTGGAAAACTAAAGGCTAATTTTTTTATAATGAACATGCACATCAATCACACATAAGGAGGTTATTAATAGGATTAAAGAATATTTATTTATAGGATATTATATTAATAGATGTTCTGTAAAAGTATGCACGTAGTCTATTTTTTAGCATGCCTATTATTAGGAAGTGCATGGGAAGTGAAGGGTAAGTCCCCACCCCTATATATCTATTCTATAAAATTATTTTGGTACTATGTCTAAGTTCTAATGCTTGTTATGTGTCATTGTTACGTTGTTATGATATGGTTTTGCACATAACTCTAGGTGCACATGTACACCGAATGTCATGTATTCATCTTATGTTATGTAATACTTTTGTTATAATGGATTATGGTGGATGGATTATGATCATTGATATGTCTGAATATGGAGATCTCATGGTATAATTGATATTGGTTATTGTCTAATCTGTTATGTTTCCTAAGTCCTTATTATATGTGTTTTCAAAGTGAGTTCATGCAATGGATAAGTGTTCTTGATTGATTTCTTGGTCAATGATCATTAAGGTTATGGATGATAAAATCTTGACAAGAAAATACAAAGGACATGGTAGTTTCTCATGCTTCAGGTGAGCATTTAGATCTCTCTAAATTATGTGTCAATGTACATAGTGCTCTATTATAATTAAAGGATACATTTTGGTTCCATTTCCGGGACCATTTTTCAAACTATCTATCAAGATGTTGTATGCAAATGGCATATTAATTAAATTGGAAAGCATTGAAAGTTGGGTAGAAGATGGACATGCTAATTTTGTATAGAGGTATAGCATTGGATCTGATTTCAATGCAAGTTGTTAGGTGGAAGACAATATTTATCATAAGCTATATGATACTTTCTTCAGTTTATTTCAAAAGTAGAATTGTATGATTGGTTGGAAACATACGCATCAAAAAAAAGGTTGGGTTCGTAGGTTGAAGATTTGCATGAAACAAGATTACCAAACTCTCTTTGATGGAGATGAGGAGTGGACCATAGATGTAGATAGCTAGTGGATTGGTGTGTTTCATAATTATACATTGGAATATGTTATTTCTAATTATTTTTGTCTAGAAGAAGTTGAGTTTAAGTTCTTGTGCAATCCTATAGGATCTTATTCGTGTGATATTCCTTTAATGATCAAAATATTTCTTATAGAACTGATTTGGAGTGACTTCCTATGGCTAGCTAAACCCCACTATGCACGGGGGTAGGAGAAGGATGGTAGTGGCCCAGTAAAGAAGATATACATATAGAGGAAAACCATTTTAGGTTTGATGAAGTACGAGAGAGGGACATGTCATGAGCACAAGACATTGAGAAGTCACTCGAGTTGATGGGAATGATGGATCGCAAAGGTTTTTAAGCTTTTTGGAAGTCTAGGAGCTGCAACATCAGGTCATCCCAACTTTGGGAAAGATTATTAGAGAATCCCCTTCATCTTCGAGATGAGATAATGTTAGAAGAAATAATGAGGGCCCCATATGCACATCGATCCCATCTAGCCACTTATCCCTTGCACATGGTGTTCCGGATCGAGAGGTGGTTGTTGAAAGACATTCTAGTGGAGGTAAGAAAGAAGATATAATGAGTTATTAATTTATGTCTAGTCAAGAAGTGCATTAGAATATGAATATACCTATGGTAGTGCAACAGGCACCATGTTATGGGAGTACTACTATGGGATTATTTTCAAGTGCATCATCAGGATAAAGTGTTGGCACAAAAATGATCGAGATCACTTATGTGAGTGTTCCGACTATGAGAAAGTGGGTCTCAAGTTTAGTCCTATAACTAGGACATAAGGGAGTTCATCGATTGGGTCATAACTGCAGCAGGGGTGTGGGAGGCTCGGGAAGATCGGGTCAACAACCACACAGAGGAAATACTAGTAGAGGTTATGGATCTAGGGGATAGTGTCCATATCCACGAAACCACCACATCAACCCCAAAAACTATAGTAGATACCTCAAGATTACTATGAGATGTATCTCCACTTGCCAGAGTATAGAGGTATAGAAGATGTAGCAGATCATGTGCATAAGTGTGAATTAATATGGAATGGTAATGGGATTACAACTTCATATAGGAAGGAAAGATAATTTTTCACTACACTTCAAGGGCACGTGTATAGTTGGTATAGGAAATATGATCCAAATCAAATGTAGTGGACTACAATGCTTTGTGCATTGTATTTTTGGCTAAGTTTCACATTCCATAGTTTGAGTAGTAGAGTATTAATGTGCTCAAGGATATCAAATAGGGTTTGTCTAAAATCATAAGGGAGTATGACACATTTTTTAGGACTCTATTGTCAAAATTGTCATATGATATTCATCAAAGTCAACATGCATAGTGGTTCACTAGAGAATTGTTGACTCAGTTTCCAAGGGTTTTATCTCATAAGACATATGTGGATCCACGTGAGGCCTTAGAAGCAACTTTGTGCACTGAGGTGGTTGGAAGTGTTGATACCTGGGTGAGCCAATTATTAGAAGTTTATATCATATCCATGGCGAAGCAATTAGAGAATATCTCTTCCAACTCAACACATGAGATGTGCAGTGGTATATGGTGCACTGATTATGAAGTTGAGGTACATATTAAGAATATTTTCTCATGTAATTCAAGTACACATGTTGTTCCTAGATTGTGAAATTTTCCACAAGGACCATGATGTATGAAATTTTCCTCTCTTGCAGCACGTGATTCAGAATAACATGTCCATGTATTGTAAGATTTTAAATTACCATACCCATGACATTGTTTATTGTAGATTGATATATCATATCCATGAAGCCATTGAAACAGTAGTTCCATAGACTATTGTGGTGAGAAGATTCAAAAGAACGGGAAGGAAAACATAATGAAGGGTGTAAAAATGGGGATAACATGAATGGAGGATTCTGAGGAGGATACCAAGGTTGAGTTCATGGTGGTGGTACATGCATGTACACTCTAGGAATTTGTTACACTTGTGGGTCCCCTGATAATTTTTAGCATGATTTTCCTTAGAATATAACTTTCTCATGGTCAAGGAAACAACATGAGTTAGAGGATTTCCTTAACCTATATTAGCACATGATAAAAATAATAATAATAAGGACAAGGGAATGAGGATGATCAAGGTACATCACATGAATATTAATTATTGGATACCGAAGAAGATACATGACCTCAAATTATAACCCATGTTGATCACAACACGTGTCGAGGTAGCACGTGTGTGTGTGTGAACCTCTGAATTCCAATCCACTTCTCACAATAGAGGAAGTAATACATTTCAAGTATCCAAATGTGGAGCATTAGAAATAAGTCTACCAATAGACTATGGGAGTCATAAAAATATTCAAGATGAAATACAATTATTTTATGAGTAGGCACACGAGAGAGAATGTGCACTAAATACAGAGATCCCACAAAAGGATGTGGGTGACCTAAAAGACATGTGTAAGATGTTGCGCTAAGAGAATATCATCCCATTGCTAGGTGAATGGCTATGTGAGAAGGTACCATGCGTTGGAGTTGAGATCAAACAACGAGATACTACATGCGAACTTTCCACTACATAATCATGAGTATTAAAAAGATATTACACTTGATGTAGTAATTGATAGGAGGTTAGTAAGAAATATCTTGATAAATATAGGTGCTAAGGTAAATGTGCTAACTTTGGATGCATGAAATTAGATGAGGAGACAAAAATTGCATCCATATTCAAATGTGTTGAATATGGTGAAAAAGACTAGGGATATGCCTATGGGGGTGTTTAAGGATGCATCTATTACTATTCAAGGACCCAAGTTTATTGGAAACTTTTAGGTATTGGAGCTTACCGAAGTAGAAAAATTTCCATCATTACTTAGATGACCCTGGTGTTATGCAAACAATGCAGACCTACATTTCAACAAAGGGTATATGAGATTTAAGAATATTGAGGAGTGCATTATTATACCCATGATTGAGGCCAAAGCTACACCATATGTTGGGACCTTGAGTGAAAAGGAGCTTAATTGGATCTATAATCTGATAGTGTGTGATCCAAAACACGTGGAACCAATGAAGGAAACCATACTTCAGTGGGAGGGTGTGTAGTCTGTAAGTAACACTACCCGGTGTTTGTTATGATAATTGTGCTCATAGAACATACAAGATGGTCAACCACAAAGTTAAAGATAGATTCACTAGGATGATTAGGCCACACATGGTGAGGTGGTTATGTTCAACTCAAGTACCATGGTATATCGGTGAAGGGAGGCTCGATACATTCTTGCACACCATAGAGACTAAATGACAGAATAAAGGGGATATAAGAAAAATATTGTGCGTGTTAGTAGTGTGTTGGTGGGATAATCATAAAGATAGTATTTTAGAATGGCAAGAAGTGAGAATCACCTTTTCCACCAGGTTTACTCAAAATAATGTACAAATAATGTACCTACGCATGTATGTGAATATCATGGTAAGACTCGGATTCGGTATGCATCCATAATTTTGAGAGAGTGTGGGTGCAAGGCTAGAAGGGTTTACAACCATCCCTATAGGTACCTTACTTCTATTCCATAATGCATCAATTCACATGCATGGTATGTCTATTATGAGCTGAAGAGAGATGTTGTAAACTCGGCATGAGATGACTGTAGGTATGGTTCAAACTTTTGATTACTTTTATACTAAGCCTCCAGTCCATGAAGCATTACAAATCATGAAGCACATCACATTGGGGATAGTGCAAAGGAAGAACAGCTCATGATATAGTTGTTTTTGAACCTTCTCCCAAGGTGTGCCTAGATCTTAAGGAGTCATAAGAGATAAAGATCGGCCATGCCCTGAAAGAGAAAGAAATAGGAAAGCTAGTATACATGATTGATGATAAGGAAGTGGATAATTAGGATGTTAACCATATAGAAGGTGCACGCAAGGTCATGGATTTTGTAGATGAGAAAGCATGTACACACCATGCTCCCATGAAAAATAAGAAGGTTAACATTGGTACTGAAGATGAGCCTAAGGAGGCCATCATTGGTGATTACTAGTCAGAACAAGAAGTAGCAAAGATTATTGAACTCTTGCACAAATTCTAGTATCTATTACCATGGGGATATCATGGGTTGAAGGGAGTGTACCCCTCATTAGATGAGATGAAAATAGAGCTAAAATAGGGAATGCATCTGGTTAGTAAGAGGCCTTATAGGATGAATCCTAACCTACACGTGAAAGTGAAAAAGGAGATTGATAAAATGCTAAGTCTAGAATTATTGAGCCTATTCAAGAATCTGAGTGGGTTAGCCCCATGTTTATAAGCATCAAGAAGGATGGGATTATAATAATTTATGTAGATTACACAGAACTCAAGTGCTTCATGTATCATAGATCCTTTTTCCATACCTTTTATAGATAAGATCCTGGAAGGAGTCAAGGGGCGCGACATCTATTCATTTATTGATGGTTTCTTAGGCTATCACCAGGTGCACATCATGTTAGACGATCAAGATAAAACTTATTTCACTACTAAGTGGGGAATATTTGCATACACATTTATGTTGTTTGGATTGAATAACGTGCCAATAGTATTCTCACACATTGTTGTGCAGGATTTCCATGACTTCATTCACAAGTTCTTATAGGTTTATCTAGATGATTGGACTATGTATGGTTTGGTCAAAGATGATTGTGACAATATGAGGCTCATGTTTGAGAGGTGTGGGAATTTGAGCATATCTCTTAACATTAAAAAGAGTATTTTTGTGACACATTTTGGGACTTTTCTTGGGAAATTTATATGTAAGGAAGGATTATTAGTATACCCACCAAGATAGCTATGATTTTGGGTTTAGAGGGTCCTACCAATCAAAGTGAATTGCATGGATTTTTAGGGCATACTAGCTACTGGGGAAGTTTATCAAGGGATATGAAAATATTTATGCTCATCTGAAGGATTTTATCAAAGCTAAAGGGAAATTTTATTGGGGTAACACACAATAGTAGGCATTTGAGACATTGAAAGAGAGGCTTACTACTACACCAATTTTGCGTTTTCCTTCATGGGAAAAACCATTTCATATACATGTTGATGCCTCTGACATGGTGATTGGTGTAGTATTGGTACAACTAGGGGAAGGAATTGTGGACCATCCCCTTTTCTTTGAAAGTGGGAAGTTGACACCTGCAGAGCAGAATTATACAACAATAGAGTGCAAAGCCTTGTTCATGATCTACGTGCTTCAAAAGTTTAAACAATACTTGTTGGCTAATTTTTTTATCTTATACATAGATAATATGGAATTGAAATATTTGGTCAACAATATTATTTTACAAGGTCCCATATGTAGGTGGATACTTCTCTTTCAATATTTTGACTTCACCATTTTCAAGCCTGGGAAAGATCAATTCAAGGCTTGATCATCTATCAAGAATCAATTCTAGCGAGGACACATATAGTATTGAAGATATTATTCTTGATGCATAGCTATTCGGGTTGAATAAAGGTGTTCCCATATATTTTAAGGACATATCTATAATATTGTTCACTAGGTTGGCGCTAGAGGGAATGGAGTAACAGGAGAAAACTTATCTTGGTATATGCGCAACGCCTTATCACTTGATTCGTAGAGATCTATAAAATATGGGCAGAGATGAGGTCTTGAACCAAAGTGTGTTCTAGAGCATGAGTAAAAATACATTATGGAGGAGGCTCATGGAGGAATAACAGGAGGAAATTATGTAGGTGATGCAATGAATCGCAAGATCCTTATGGTTGGCTTATAGTAGGAAACATTATACAAGGCCACCAAGGAGTATGTGAAAGCATGTGATCATTTTCAATGCCTTGAGAAGCCTAGATATAGAGATAAGATGTATTTTCAACCCGTAGCAAGTGCAAAACATTTTGAGAAGTGGGCCATTGACTTTGTAGGACCTATTTCACCACCCGTACATAGGATTTTCACGCGCTACATTATTACTTGCACATATTATCTAACACGGTGAGAAGAGGAAGCTCCTATAAAGGATTGTATCGCAACCACATTAACAAGGTTCCTATGGGAAAACATTATTAGTATGTATGGTTGTCCATTAAGCTTGACCAAAGACAAAGGAACTCATTTCTTGAATGAGACAATCAGAATTTTGTTGGAAAAGTTTATGGCGGCACACCATAAAAATAACCATTATCACCCTCAAGATAATGGTATTGCAAAAACTTTCAAAAAATTTTGGGGGACTCGTACAAAAATATGTAATGTTCAAAGAAAGGATTGGGATGATAAGGTTTCAATTGTACTTTAGGCTTACAAGACCACATATAAAATATTGAATAAGGCCACACCTTTTTAATTAGTGTTTAGTGCAAAGGTTGTGCTACCAATTGAATTCATGTTACCATCCCTATGTATTGCACATGCACAAGTGGTTTAGATGATGAGAAATCTATGGATGAGCACATTGACAAACTAATACAATTATATTAGCAATGTGCTCTTACGTGTTGGAGCCGAGAAGACTAAGAAGAAGGAAAGACAGAAGGCATGCCATGATATGCATATTAAAAACAAGACATTTACAATTGGCAAGATGTTCCTTCTCTATGACTCCAAATTTGTGCACCACCTAGGGAAATTGAAGGTGCATTGGTTGGGACATTTTTAGTAACCAAGATACTTGAATCAAGTACATATCATTACAGGCACTAGATGACACCATATTTCCGGGTTACTTTAATGGGAGTAGATTGAAACCCTACTACGAATAATTTTTTTTTGAGTTTATAATAAAGCAATATTGCCACTTAGATTAGGTTTCCCCTCCATGTTTTAGTTTTGCATTTTAGAGGTCTAATTTCCTTGTTTTCTATGTAATAAGAACACTTGCACGTAGGAAGATGATTACTATCAATTAATTTCATGTGTAGAGGACCACACATACTTTTATTGTGGGGTGAACTAGGTGCAAGTGTGCAAAAAGAGATCCATTGGTGTTGAGTTTTAAAATTAGTTCGTCCCACCCGTAAAGAATGACACATGTGTATATGTGAAAGCATGAAGTAAGGATGCCTCGAAGAATGTGTGCAAGAGAAAGGTGTTACAGGTGCTAAGGATGATGATGCTTATGAGGAATATCTTATAATGATGACCATGAGAGGAAAAAGGTTGTGTAGTGTAATGTGAGGTAGGAAGAAGAAAGAATAACTACTTATTATATGATGTAGAGGATTATGTACTATGGCACAGGGAAGTATGTGCGAGGAGGTATGCATCCCGGGATGTAGTGATCAAGCCTTAAGGTTATGACCGCATCACAATGAAGAAAGCAATGGAAATTTTGCAAAAAACTAGAAAAATAAGAATTAAAACTATTGTACAAGTGGTAGGTGAGGAGATATTAAAGCAGAAAAGTCATGAAAATATATAAAATCGGCACGAGAAACTTCATTATTACCTTACATGCTAGATTATTCCAGCCTTGAAGAGTGATTAAAGTGAAAACAAGTGCAAAAATATTGAGCAGAGAGAGATTTGATGAACTGAAGAAGATGTGGCATGACCTAAATGGGGGCTCCTTCAAGTAAGTGTGTGAGCAAGAAAGAGGCATGTGAAAGGAAGAGTACAAGGTTTGAGCATTGAACTACAAAGATAGGGTTTAGAAAGTGAAATTCAAGGCTAGGACACACGAGATAGGAAAACTAGACAGGGAATTATAAGAGTAAGCTATGGAAATTGAAGATGGAACCTAAAAGAGCACTTGCATTGGTGACTAGAAAGAAGGATAAAGAACCAAAGGTCGAGTTCAAAGAATCTCCAAAAGAGTGATTCTTAAGAGATGCGATATCTAGAAGGGGTTATCATGGGGTACCTTTAGGAGTCCCACGTCTAAAAATGAAAAGTGAGTGACTATAACCATCACTCTAGTACCAATGAAGTACAAATAGAGAGTGAGTTAGTAAAAATACCAACCAGAGAATTGATAATGACAAACCAATTTATGATGATAAAGGATATAAGACTTTGGAAGGTGCAGGGAGTACCGCAAATATATAAGTTACCTTACTCAGAAAACCAAAGCGCCTTTACCAAGAGGCTCGATCAAGAGTCCATGAGGACTTATTCTACTTTGTAAGGAGATGAGTGCACATCACCGCACCTATGATTGGAAACATCACGGGGTTGTGCAACTCAAGGACAAAAATTGCTACTGATTTGGATGATGACATAGGAGTGAAGACTACCCCATTCAAGCTAATGTATCAAAAAGGAGGGCATGTGATGGGTGTCTCCAAATTCACTAACCCTATTGTTAGGATTTTCACACATGTATTGACCAAGTTCATCACCCGGGAGAGATCGGGCTAGATGAATAAGAAGTGGCTCCAAATTGTGAAGAATATGGTGGAAGGAACAATGTATAACATTTTTTCATAGGGCATGATCCTCATATCAATTATGTTCCATATTGGAGTTCCAGATGGCCATAAGGAAAAAATCTAGAAGTACCAATAGGAGAATAAGTCCCTTACAAAATGATTCACAGATCACACCTTCAATGGGATCACATGTGCATATAAATTAAGGGTGGAGATGTGGTATAGGTGAATGTGCAAGGAATTTGAGCATGAATGGCACATCCCAAGAAATCTTTCCTTGTTCTTGGATGGGAAGGCGAACTTCACGGTTTATCAACACTATTGTATTGGAAGATTCTACATGAAGGATGGAAAGAATATCCCTTGGTGTAAGTTACCATATACCTTCATAGAGTGCTATTTTCGGGCATCGGTGAATATACTCTCGAGATGCACATAGAAAAATGTTTGGTGCGGATAAGTTAGACTATGACTACCATACCCTATACAAGATTTACGTGTACCACGAGAAGGCGGCCTACATAGGGACCGTGATATCAACATTAATTCTTCAACGTTTGCATTAGGGAATGAAGAAGTAGAAATGGTATACATTTACCTAAAGCCTAATTTGGTTAATGGTAAATACATCGAGGATGAGTTTAAATTCCTAGAGCCACCAAAGAGTATAAAAATTGTCGACAAGGAAAGAGCATGAGACCACTCTAATGAGGTTAGAAGAGGAAGAAAAGACCAAGGATGGGGAGGAGGAAGAGGTAGAGAAAGAAGAAAACGTCACGCTTGATCATGGAGCTAGAAGAAGGTTCAAGAGAATGTGTGAAGTGCGAGATGGTGGAATCAAATGGTTAGAGCTCGTGAAGTCACCAAATACCTCACCACCCAAGAAGATCCCAAACAATAAGAAGAATAGGATATGAAGGATCATACACAAAGATGACACTCATAAAGAAGAAGTGGTGGAGGAGCTCCTTTGTGAGAAGGAAGCATAGTATAAGATAGATAAAATTGCAAAGAAGTGTGACACAAGGAAGCATAGTATAATGTTCTCGGAATACTTTCGAGACCCAAATTAAAGATCTCAAGTCATTAGTTGTGAGGAGGATGGATAAATTTTAAGGGATACAATCAGGCCTTGCAAGAATTGTTAGGTAATCGAAGGAGAAAGGGGAAGACATGGACCCCGTGCGAGTGTCGATATTTCCAGAGCGGTTCTAGGTGAGACAAGAAATGAATTGTGAGAATGGTAAGAGCTTGAAGGAATTATTAATAAAGAGTTCCCAGAGTTGTTGTATTCATCCCATGAGTAAGGACACATGAGTATTCTTATTATTTAAGGATAGATTTTTTCATTGCACATTCTTTGACATTATTTATTCATTCATTCTTTGGAGGGATAAGTCGAGTATCCTCATTGCCAAGGACGGGAAATGTATTTAGTGTGGGGTTAGGTTGAGAAGAAAAATTCCTAATTATGAAAATTATGTGGAAGATTGGGGTGCACAAGGGTGGTACAGAGTGTGCGTAGGCAAGGTGGAAATAGTGTATAGGAGATTCATGCCCAAGAAGACAAAATTTATGATTTTTCTGATTTTGCCAATCACTCGTTAAAAATATAAAATCAAGATGGAGTGCCGACCAAGAAAAGAGATAAAGCATGATAAATTGGTAGCCAAGAAAATTCTATTTTTGGATAATGAACATGCAAATCAAGTACATGCTTGGAGGTTATTAATAGGATTAAACCATATTTACTTATAGGAAAATCTATTAATAGTTGTTATGTAAAATCATGGATGTATTCTATTTTTTATCACGCCTATTATTAGGAACTACATGGGTGATGAAGGGTAAGTCTCCACCCCTATATATATATATATATATATATATATATATATATATATATTGTATATCATTTTTATTACCATGTATGACTTCTTATGCTTGTTATGTTGTTCGATATGGTTGCACGCATGTCTCTAGGTTCACATGTAATGATCGCCATGTATTTAGCTTCTGTTATGTAATAGTTTTGTTAAAATGGACTATGGTGGATGGATTATGAGCATTGATATGTATGAATATGGAAATCTTATGGTACAATTGATATCGGTTATTCTCTTATCTATTATGTTTCCTTATTATATGTGTTTCCAAAGCGAGTTCATGCAATGGATAAGTGTTCTTGATTGATTCCTTGGTCAATGATAATTATGGTTATGCATGATAACATCTTGACAAGAAAATAAAAAGGAGGGACTTGGTAGTTGCACGCACTTTGGGTGAGCATTCATATCTCCCTAAATGAGGTACCAATGCGCATATCGTTCTAGTTAAATTAAATACTACACTATGTCCAAAACCATTGTGATCATAAAAATAACCATTAAATGACTTCTCATACCTTGATGCATTAGGTTTTCTAAAAGAACTTTTCTTCACATAGATCTAGAAATTTTTCTCCATTTGATCTTGTTTGGAACTTAGGTTAACATTAACCTTGTTTTGAACATCATCTTCTTGAATCACCTCTTTATCCTTTAGATATTCCTTGAATCCTAGACCAGTTCTATCACTTGTAGACTTATAACTATCTAAGAGATCATTCATATCCTTGGATCTCTTCTCAAACCTCTTAAATTATCTTTCCTTTCTATTTTATTCAATTAATTCTACCCTTAGAGACTCAATATCTCTCTCATATCGATCTGCTTTGCTTCCTTATATTTTATACTTTTGTTATAGTATCTACTTGGTAACTCCCCTGATAATCTCATCATACTTGTTGGTATTAGTCCAATGTTTCTCCTCAAGAAGATGAATCTTTTCTTCATAGTCCTTGACTTGTGCCTTTAGTTTACTTTTCTTCTTCTATGTATGTTTCAACTCTTCTTAGATACACATCAATTCAATTTCAAGATTAATCTATTCTTCACCTAAATCCATACATGAGCCTCCAAATATGAAACCTTAATTCTTAAAACTCCTAGCTCCTTTGGATATGAAGAGGACTTCATTTCCAACATCATCATGATCAGAATCAACATCGAAACAAAATTACAAACTTCACTACTTACCTCTAATGAGCTACAATCCTCCTTGGAGTAAAATCTTCTCTTGGACTTCTTCTTTTCCTCAAAATTCCTAAACTTCTTCTTACCCTTATTATACATGTGGGACTTATTTTCATTATCATGATCATCATCATGTTATTTTCCCTTATGCTTGTGAGGACACTTGTTTGCAAAATGTCCAATCTCTCCACAGTTGAAACACTTGAAGGGTAGCTTACCCTTATACTTTCTTGAACCTATTTTCAACTTCCTAGAAAACATAGAAATAAATTCATCATCATCAATGTTAGAAACGTCGTCATCTAATATTTTATTACCTTTTGATTTGTTTTCAAATTTGAAGGCATCTTCCTTCTTCGGAGGTTTATCCACACTTGTCCTCATCTCATAAGCAATCAAGATACAATGGATTTCATCCATCAATAGAGTACTCAGATCATTACCTTCTTCTATAGATAAGACTTTAGGATCAAATTTAGGAGTGAGAGATATCAACACCTTCTACACAAAAAAATATTATTTCATGTCTTCTCGTAATCCTCTAATGGTACTTGTTGGTGTCCATTTTGATCCTTTGTTATTTTCCCATCTTTCCCCATTGGTTTGCATGCTCTAAAACATTTTTCTTCAAACTTGGTGGTCTGAAAACTTTGTTCTCTAGATTGAATGCTTTCAAAGGCTCATAAACTTATTATTTTTCCACATTTTGAAGGAAAAATACATGTGTGCCTTACTGTGTGCCCTAAATTTCCAAATCCACGGGCCTCTGTCATTTTTTCCATTTTTTCCAGCCTATGGAGCTTGTAGTTGCTCGTTTTTTTCTCTTTTCCCTCAAAATATCTATCCCCATGGTCAAAACTTGCATAAAATCAATTTCCCCTTGTTTTTGAGAAAAAAATCCCTCACCCACGAAGAAAAAATCAAATTTGGGCATCTCTAGTAAATTCTATGTTTTTTTACGGTTATACGGGTGTCATTTGCCCATCAAAATTAAGATCAAGCCATCCCTCACATGTGGCTGCTTCTGGTTGGATGAGATTCGGTGGGTTTTTTCTAAAAACTTAGTGTTTTTATTTTTTTGGAAAAATTTGCAAATATTCCCCGCAGCTCCGCAGGTCCCAGAGGAGGACACGTGTCTCATTTTCATGTGAAGGTAGAGTGGGAGGTTGGCGGGGGACTTAGGAAAGTTTTTCCTTTTTGGTGAAAGGAAAAAAAGGTGTGGAAAGGGCCGCAGTCCACAACGGCACAAAAGGAGACACGTGGTAGGCGCGGAGGAGAGTGCGGGCGCACGGGGCAAAGGGGAAATTTCTCCCTTTTGCAAAAAGACTTAGAAGAAAAGTTTGAAGCCGCAGTCCACAATGGAGCAGGGGGTGGACACGTGGTAGTGTGGCGGGTGTAGAAGGAAGTGTAGGCTAGTGGGGGCAAAGGGGAAATTATTCCTTTTTTGCAAAAGGACTTAGAACAAAGAATTAAGCTGCGAGTCCGAATGAAACCACGGGGAGACACGTGGCGAAGGCAAAGCGGGTCAGCGGGCTAGTAGAGGCAAAAGGGAATTTTTCCCTTTTGTAAAAAAACTTAGAATGGAAGATTTGAGGCATGGCTCCATGACAAATCAGAACAGGACACGTGGCGAGGATGGGATCGGAGGCACGGGCTGTGGAAGAAAAATGGAAAATTTTCCCTTAGCAAAAAAGGGGTTAAAACATGAAATAAGCCCGCAAAATTTTAGCGATAGAGAGCATGACACGTGTCAAGGATAGAGGTGGAGGTGCAGGCCCATGGGGAAAAAAGTGAAAATTTTCCAAATTTCCAAAAAGGTCAAAATTCATAGAATTAAGCCACGATCACAATGGGACCCATCATATGCCATGTGTTATCACCAAAATTCAAGGGTGGAGGGGTGGAGAAAAAAATCATTTTTTCCATTTTTCCAAAATGTTAAAAAGTCAAAAAGTGAGCCCGAATTCATTCCCAATCATATTTTGACATGTGGAGGGCCTAGATTGAAGGAGAAAGAGCAAATCAAGGGTAATTGTACATTTTCATTTTGGCCACCATTTTTTCTCTAGGAAGTGTGGAAATGTGAATTTTGCATCATTTTTCATCGAATTTTTGGTGAATTTTTTGTCCTTTGTGCTTGCAAAGATCAATGCAAGTGGTTTTAGGGATTAATTTATAGATTTGAGGTGTTTTTGAAATAAATTTTTACTCAGGCCCGTGTAAAATGTGAAATATCAAATTATAAAGTTGTAGAATCAAATTTTGGAATGATAAGGATGAAATGAAAGGGGTCTGCATGCTTGGAGAATGAAAAACATGCCTCCATAATGGATAATGATGAAGGATTTGTAATGATTTGCCATTTTTGAAACACCTTGCAACTTTTGTTACAAATTTGTTAAATGTCCCTATCTGCAAATCATGTTGGAATTTTGTAACAAACTTGATGCTGTGAATATTATTTTCTTGGGAAATAAGGATCAAATGTAATTGAAAGTTATATAATGCATGTTTTGAGACATGCAAAAGGTCGAAGAAACTTAGAATTTCATAGGAAAATTTGGGAAGAAGCCCATTCTCTGAGAAACCACTTGAGAACCATTTCTAATTCCTTTTTGCATCAGATTTGTATCATGTTGAGTTGGTTTCAGTTGTAAAGCCATCAACAAGCTCTAAGATTGTTCTTATAACATTCCCCTACTGATAGATTTGATCATTTTGGATTATTTTGTGTTGTCTCTTGGCAAAATTTGCATGCACTTATGTTCCAGAATGTTTTTAATTTGTGTTTCTTGCTCTTGTTGCAGTCTTGTGTTTGAAAACTCTTTTGATCATACATGGTCTCATTTCTTGTTGATAGTTTAGTGGCATCTGCAATCTCACATTCAGAAGAGCTTTCATCTGATAAAGAGATAAACAGATTTAAAATCACTTTACTTTCCTTGAATTTAGAGATTGTTGTAAATATTTTGGTGCACCTTAGGTCATGATAAAGTAGAGATTTTTGGATGCTTTGTTGGTTCATCTGCTTCAAGATTTTGTGGCAGGTTATCAAAGATTGTGTGGAAGAGTGCAGATCTAGGCCTCCATTTGGTGCACATATCCTGGTTGAAGGGTTTACAAAAATACACAAAGCAAATCGGGATCATACCATGTCTCTAGCAGCCTCAGCCTTGTCTTGAAATCATGTCCATCATTTAGTAGTGACAGCTCTATTGAGTTTGAATAATGGAAAATTGATCATGTTTTCCCAAGGTTATCTCCATACAATATGCACAGTATAAGGATATCTTAACCTCGTTCATAAAACAGAGGCTGCAATATAGGTTCTCTTACCTTGGTTGAAAGGCACAACCTAAAATAGTTAGGATTAGATCAAAATCCTTTCAAGGTGCTACCCACTTCTTCAAATACTGAGTGCTAAAAAGTCAAATAAATTGCTTGGCTACAAAACGACATATAAATCATTTATCTACCTCGAGTGTCTTGTAAAATCCACGATGTTGCTCAAGTTGTGAAGGAGATTAAATCTAGGTACCAACAATACTAACAACTTGATCTACACCGAGGAGATATGATATAATATTGTATTCTTCTTTCATCTTCAAACCTTTAAATTGATTCCTATGGGTCTAAAGATTTTCCAAATTTACCTTGGAGTCACCTTCATAGACCAATTATAGCTTATCCCGCATGGCATTAGCAATAGCAAATTACATCACCTTGATAAACTTTAATCTTGCTAATCCACACAAAATAACATTCAATGCTTTAGAGTTATCATTACTAGCCTTCTTACCTGTTGCATCAGTTGGAGGATTTTGAGGAATGGTTTACCCATCCACAAATGGATACCATATGTCACATCCTAAGGACATAATGTGAGTTATCATCTTGATACTCAAAAATCATAATATTTCCCATCAAATATAAGAGATTTTCTAGTAGATGAACCAATTTTCTGACTCGCCATTTCTGTGCTTCAAAGGATAACCTAAAGTTTGTTAATATTTCTTTATAGGGCCTATTCGATATAATTTTTTAGAATCACAATCACTGAGAGGGGGTGAATTAGTGAGAAATAAAACTTTTCATTCACTTAAACAATTTCATCCATTAACCATTCAATTAACCATTAAGCATGCATCCACAAGAACATAACCATAAAAGAGAAAATGAGAGAACATCAACAAAATAACACAATATGTAAGTGGGAAACCCTCAAGGAGAAGAAAACCCACTAAAACACAACTTTATTAGAGAAATGAATCAAATTTAGTTGAGCACCAACACCTAGATTTTGTAGATCACCAACCCTAAAAGGAGGAATTAACCCTAAAGATGACTTCGTACTCAACCAAAGCCACCCGATGTGTTTTTCACTTATGAAATTCTGCACCAATAATTGATGATGACACTTTTAAGCTCTCTTTCCTTCTTCTTCAAATTTGCTCTCTAGGTCAACTCGTCTAAATATTCTTCACCAAGTTGATTAGGATTAATGACTTATCTCTTAAAAACTTGAAAAAAATTATATATCTCCACACACTCTCTTCCCTCTCTTGATGGTCACAAATACCTCTTTCACTTCTAGAAACACCCCCTAGCTCGCACTTTTTCTTACTTTCTTAGCTCACTCACAAGTTGATTAGGATTAATGACTTATCTCTTCAAAACTTGAAAAAAACCTATAATATCTCCACACACTCTCTTCCCATAGTGAAAGTTAATAATCTTTCTCGAGTAAAACTAGTATCCAAGTGAGATATTGTTATGTTGTGGAGACTATTTTCATGTGTGGAAGAGTTGAAGACTATACATGAGAAAAAATGGTTTTACTATTCATGGTTTTGGCCCATGGTTTTGTAAAAATACTTTAGTAATTTCCTATAAATATATCTTTGATGGGGGAGATATGGCATTGAAGAGGTGTGTGAATTCAGGTGTGAATTCTGGAGAGTTTTGTTGAGCATAGCTCCAAAACAGATCTGGGTATTGTATTGAGAGAGAGGTGGCTTGTAATAAATCTGAGCAAGTTCTTGGTGGATGTAGCCCACATTGGGTGAACCATGTTAAATATTGTTTTTTCTTCTCTTGTGCATTATTTATTTATGTTGTTATATTTCGCAAGTATAATTTCTGTTAAATGGTTTCCTACTCTTTGTGATTTGAGAAATTATTTCGCATATTTGTTCTCTAATTCCTAATAGCCTTATCTCTTCAAAACTTGAAAAAATATATCTCCATGCACACTTTTCCCTCTCTTTATGGTCACAAATACCTCTTTCACTTCTAGAAACACCACTCTAGCTCACACTTTTGCTTACTTTCTTAGCTCACTAAAATGAGCCTTATAATTTGCTTTTATAACTAACTTATGATCCTAAAACATATAGGTCACCCATCATAGGAAAAATTCACTTAAAAATTATAATTAAATCCTAGAAACATCATGAAAGGGACAATATAGTTTAGCAATACCAACTTCACACTCACATCCCTCATTAGGACACAAGAATCCCTCAAGCACTCAAATAGCCTACTCGCCAAAGTTGTATATTCTTGAGAAATAGAAACCTTCACCAAAAATTAGAAAAATTAAATGTTTTATAATTCCACTAACAAACTCCATGAATCTTGAATTAATCTTCACCATGATCTCATGCAATTACACCACCAAAAGGAGTAACCTTCTTCACTAGGTCTAATACCTACAAAAATAGACTTCAAAGATTGAAGCCAAAACCTCATAAAAACTCATAAAATATGAAAGTGTGCTATAAAAAAATAAATATCATAACCTCACGGTCATCACCAAATACTCGCAATACCAAAAATCATAGTGAGACACGTCCAAAATGCTTCTACAAACAGTCACCTTAAACCGCCCAAACTCGCCTAAAAACAATCTTGCAAAACAAGTCATAACATACCTCCTAAGGGATCTATCATGGTATAAAACCACCATGGAAATGTATTTTATCTTCCATAATTCCTCCACAACAAATTTAGTCAATAGTTCCAATGCAAAACTTCAAAGAAAACTGAACTTCTTCACACATAGCCATGACACCTAAATTGCACCTAGAGAAACCTACGAGAATTCTCTACAACCGCCACTCATCACACTTTCATGAACAATAAATTTTGGGACATAACAAACAATATCTTCTCACTTGTTATAGACATATGGTTTTAGGAGGTTTTAAAACCAATTTACCTTCTTAATGATTGTTCATAAAATTTTGGGCCTCATTCTTCAAAATAAAGCCATAAAACTCAAGATATAACCCTTTCCAACTTGTCATGAAGAGATCAGACTCCCATGAAAAATTTTCACATGCCAATGAACATTAAAAATTCCAAATCAACCTTGAAATCTCACTTCTAGAAACTCGGTAGGAGTAAAAATGACATAACATGTAAAATATTCAACATTAGGCCCTAAAATTTGGACCATGCCTCTTAATAATTTTTTTGACACATCTCCCATGCTCAAAATTTCTCAAATGTGCTAAAAAATGATGATTCCACTTCATTAGGGCATGTTTTCTCAAACACTATGTCTAGGAACAGACCTAAAACCCAATTCTAACACCTGAACTAGTACTATAGGACATTTGTGAGTATCACAAAACCTCATACTCATTCTATACATGCTCTAAAAATTCATAACTAGCTGTTACATATCTTACTTTATCATGGCATACCTCATTCATTGACTAAGCTTCCTAATTAAGCCACTTTAACATGCTTTCTTCACCAAAATTGGACTCCTTATCACTTTGGCACACTTACACACCTACTATGATCTTTAAAACACTTCATGATATCTCAAAAACATCACCAATACCTCTAAAAGTCATTACAACACTTCTACTTGAGAGCCATTACACTACTCAAGACATCACAAGACATTGTGCAATCTTAACAACACACCCAACTCGACATGACACTACCAATCAAACTTCATATCTCTTACCTCTTTTGACATCAATGAAAAAAATGGCAACACATTTAGCGTGTTTTAGTGTGCAGGGACTAGTGTCTAAGGTGATTGATCAAATGATTCAATTTTGATCAAAGAATACTTCCTCTAGATGCCTAAAAAGGCCATTTTGGACATTTTGCTCTAGAAGTTTTTAGGTTAAATCTAAAACATATGAGGGTGATAGAAAATATTATTGAATATTTATATGGAAATTAAGGAAATTTTAGGAAATAAAATCTCATTCATAAGTAATTTTTTTAAGATTGGGTTTTCAAGTGCAGGGAATGAAAGCTAAAATGGTGAAAGATGACATCTCTCGGATGAATCTAGGAGTTTTGAAAAGAGAAAGGATGCAAAAAAATAGGATTTATAAATCTATTAGAATAATCTAAAATTCATAATAATCAACATTAATTCAAGGCTCAAATTCTTCTTGAGGCGCTTCAAAACTCTATAAGTTCCCCCCCAGCTTTTAAATGAAATAAGACATCAATTGTGAGTTGTAGGTAGAATTAGATTTTTATAATAGTTACATTGATCATAAAATTTGATTTTAAATGTTTCAATGAATTATGGAGGTCAAGAACATGTAACTCATCCTCAATTTTCATTCAAGGATTCATCCCTCTATCTAGAGGAAACCCATTTCCATAAGGAATAACTTTAGCAAAAGGTTTACAGGTACCATAAACATACTTCCACCCAAGTATCATTTTGGTCAATAAAATGAAATGTTAATGATTCATCATGTTTGAATGTGACATGTGGAGCTCAAGGATTGACTTGATGATCATCATCTCTTGACTCTGTCATTATACCCAAATCTCTCCATTAAACAAGCCAAAATGAGCTATTCATGTCATCGAGGTATCCAGGAACATAGTGTTTGAAGTATTGAGGAATAATATATCTCCATGAGAGATATATGAGTAATGAATTGTATGAGAATAATGAATTTGAATCCATGGAAGGAGGATTTAATTTCCATTAAAGGTGAGGGGATGATCTTTATATGGAGTACCTTTTTCCAAGAATGAGAAATCATCTCAATTCACTTGATGTCATTCACTTGGTAGTGTTCATAAACACTTATTCAACATCTAGTAGTGTGATCACACCTCAAGGAGGAGACACATTGCCATCACATCATTTTGTCCATAAGACAAGAAACCCATTCAAGGAGCAATACTCTATCTATAAAGTGAGGATCTCATTTAAGTAAGAAGCAGACAAGCATCATAAAATTGATTCGTGGTCACTAAAGTGAATTGTGGAATAAATTTCAAACTTAGTACCAATTCAAGAAGTGGTCAGACCCCTATTTCTTTATGGGTAATCACAGTCAACCAATTGATATAGCACTCACACTCATCCCCTTCCTCTCCTCATATGGCACAAAATAACTCCATTGATAAAATCTCTTAAGATTCATCAACTTACTATCCCTAATGTACCTATGATTAGTTAAACTAACCGAGGGAGGGTGCTTATGAATTTTATATAGTTAATTGGAACTCCCACATCCTTCTCTCTCTATCTAGTATTTATCCTAGATGTATGTAACTCTATATTTAGTCATTATTCCCCATCTCTATCCTTAATATAGATATGGGGTAAGCACCCATGTATATACATATGGTGTGGGATCCTGTAATTTATTTACCTAAAATATCTCTTGAGAAAGAGTTTCATTTTTTTTTCTTTGAGTATGTTTATTCATCATCAACCCCTCATATCATATGGAAAAATATATGGCTCCCTCCCAAGATGAATGCATGGATTAGTGTGGTGATATAGCTAAGATCCACTTCACTTATTGGACCTATTTATACAGTTTATTAGATAGTTCCAAGATTGTAAAGTATGTACTCATCCCTAATACGATTTTATCCTTCTTCCAAGATGAAATTAAGGCTTTAAATCCACACTCATGGGGAAAATCATGAGTCCATATACTCAAACAAGTGTCATTATCTTTGGGTGTTGTGTAGTTTGTAAAATTTAATTTTGACACATCCAAAACTCCTATAAATGTTAGCAACCAATCCAAAAGGTCAAAAACCTACAAAATGACTATATGTTTTCAAAAACAAATGACTAAAATATATATGCACTTAAAGCTTTAGGTCCTTGCTAGAATCCTGAAAAATGAGTAAGTACTTCGACCATATTACATTTTGGAAAACTATCTCATAGATTATAATTGTTGGAGCTATAGGACCGGCCCATCAGGTGTAGAGTGACCCTGATTTCTTATATTTAATAAAATAAATTTATTATTTTAGTAAATATAAGAAACTTATAAATAAGTAAGATTTATTTTATTATTTCTTGTACTTAACATCTAGTTTTGTAAATATGCCCCCTTCCAAAGTTAATAATACTAAGAACGTGTACGTGTTATAGCATGTACATGTTTTAGATTTGGAAATTACCAAACCGAGAAAATAAAAATGCATATGCATTATTTAAAAATGTGTACGCATTTTTATATGATTTTGAGTTTTTTCCACTTTTTGGCCCACCATTTGGTGCACTTACCCTTGATAAAAAATAAAAGGATAAATAATAACCTCTACAATAACACCCCTTGTAAACATAGCTTAAGGGGAAAAAAAGAATTTGGTTCCAGCACAACAAGGCTTGATGAGATACCCACGCATAATAAGCGAGAAAAAGGGAACACCACAAGTTACCCAAAACTAGTAATAACAAATTAGAGATAGAAAAAACCCGTTGCAAGACATACCAAGAAGCTCGGCTAAAAAAACTCGTAAAATATTAAAGAATTTTTGTGTGTACTATAGTCCGAATCAATTGCTCGATCACAAAAATAAAAACAACTAACACTTTGATACAACAAAATAGCTTCATAAAATGAGAACGTCAATGGAGTGATGTCAAAGTGTATAATAATGTCACACATAATTTGATCAACTGCTCACAAATAGATGTGTCATGATCCAAGAAAAATAACCAAGGAAACAAGGAAAGAACATAATATCCAAATAAATACGAGTGTCACAATCCAAGAATAACCAAGGCAACAAGGCAACGACATAAGACCCAAAGAAGTAGGATCAACACCACACCCTCCCATACTACTTGAATGGGTGGAGTGACACTACAAATATGTATGAGTTTTCAAAACAACTACTCAAACAATGAAAATCTAATAATGGGATTCACCATAATAGCTCCCCCATATGAGAGATTGTCAAAATACTAAAAAATGTCAAAAAATAAGATACAAAATCTCTTAACAAACAAGAGATACAAATCACTGTTAAATAAAATTTCTCATAGGAGCATTATAATGCATATGATATAGAAAGTAGAACAATAATCTTAATGGCAGAGAAGCCACACATGTCGAGTCCTTGATCCATAGGGATATAAAGAAACACCACTTCATCATAACAACCAAAAACAAAAGAAAATTTAGATAAAAAGAATAGCATACTATAAATTTATAGAACCGCCACTCTATACAGAGTAGTGGTTACGTAACCGCCTAGATGGTTGCGAATAAGCGCCTCTCTGCACATATGAAGGTTATGTAACCATCACAACGGTTGCATAACCACCA
Organism: Taxus wallichiana var. yunnanensis; assembly: GCA_018340775.1. Lineage (NCBI taxonomy): Eukaryota > Viridiplantae > Streptophyta > Pinopsida > Cupressales > Taxaceae > Taxus > Taxus wallichiana. The sequence goes on from CM031234.1 coordinate 559,829,143, forward strand.
GTCTACATGCAATAGTGGTCCTATCATTAATGAAAAAATAAATAAATAAATCCATGAACAATCACGAATTTCAACGTTTGACCTTTGTCTCTTCCTTGGAATGTCTCTTCCCATTCTCCAATACATGAGAGGACATGGGGAAAAAGTTATTTAAGTAATAGAACAAGTGGAACTGGATCATCAAAGTTTGGAAACCATTGAAGATATAATTATTTTGTAGAAATAAGGTATGAGAATAGTGAAAACAAGTACGAAGGGAGGTATTGAAAGCTGTTTATCTTCCTTCATCTTATTGTAATATGTACTTTCTTTTAATTTTTCCAATATATAAGTGGGAAGAAAGAGAAATTTCCCTTCTCAACTAGTTTTCCCTCAATCTAGGGTTTCAGGATAAAACTATCATGTGTGTGTGCGTGCAAGGAGCTAAATTGTCATCTTTCCTTTTTGTAAAATAGTTATAAGTTTAGATTTCATTCACTAGAATTAAGAACTACCTTTTCAAATAATTGGAAGTAGAACAATAATGTTATAGAAAGTAGAACAAGAAGCTTAATGGTGTATAATCCACACATGTAGAGTCCTTGATCCATAGGGATATAAAGAAACGCCACTTCATCGTAACAACCAAAAACAAAAGAAAATTTAGATAAAAAGAAGACAAGACTCAGTAAAGTTACGGAACCACCACTCTGTATAGAGTAGTAGTGACGAATCGCCTCTCGCACAGATGAAGGTTATGTAACCATCATGGTGTTTGCGTAATTGTCGTTCTACATACACCAGTGGTCTTATCATTAATGAACAAATAAATAAATAAATCCATGAATAATCGTGAATTTCAACATTTGGCCTTGTCTCTTCCTTGGAATGTTTCTTCCCATTCTCAAAGATATGAGAGGACATGGGGAAAAATTTATTTAAGAGAACAAGTGGAATTGGATCATCGAAGTTAGGAAACCATTGAAGCTAAAATTGTTTTGTAGAAATAAGGTATGAGAATAGTGAAAACAAGTACATAAGGGAGGTATTGAAACCATTTATCTTCCTTCATCTTATTGTAATATGTAATTTCTTTTAATTTGGCCAATATATAAGTGGGAAGAAAGAGAAATTTCCCTTCCCAGCTGGTTTTCCCTCAATATAGGGGTTTCCAAGATAAAACTATCGTGTGTGTGTATGCACACATACTAAATTGTCATCTTTACTTTTTGCAAAATAGTTATAATTTTAGATTTCATTCACTAGAATTAAGAACCGCCTTTTTCAAATAATTGGAAGTAGAACAGTAATTTTTGTGGTCTCGTAAATTTCCAAAGCTAGAGGTTTATAGATCACTTTGGTATTAGAGCTGATTATTATCCAAGACTATGGTATTCATTCTTGTGATTTGTATGACAATGAAAAGGTCTAAATGTGAAGAAGTTTTACCTTACGATATAAATATATCTATGAAGAAGTGGAAGCAAAGAGTTAGAGATCAAATGGGGGAAGATAACTTGGTCTTTTCTACAAAATGGTTCTAATTTTAGATTTCATTCACTAGCATTAAGAACTTTTTTCAAAGAATTGGAAATAGATTAGTATTTTTTTGTGGTCTCATAAATTTCCAAAGCTATAGGTTTACAGATCATTCCTCTCAATGAATTCTAATTTCGCCTCTAAGAGTGATCAAAACTCCACCCTAAATAAACATGGATGGATGAAGAAGATTCTTGCATATGATTCAGTGTATAATACAAAATGGGTTCATGCAAAGGAACATTAGAATATGTTAGATCAATCATGTATGACAACTGAAATATTAGGTTTCTCCACTGAGTGAAGGTACAAAACTCATGTGTATTTCACAATCCTTGGAAAGAATAGAGCATATAGAAAATATGATCTTGATCAATGTGTGATCCCAGTGAAGTACCCGCTTGAAAACCAATATAGATAATTCCAATTAACATGTAGAATAGGGGAGGAAATACCTTGTGAATGTATACCAATACCTCCACCGGTGAAACCCATAAAATGGAGCATGTGATAACCGAACAGAGTGGTACGTTTCTCAAAATATTCATGCATGTTAGTAGAAGGATTTGAAGTGTGATACACAAACCTGTGTTATTGTATTATTTATATGTGTGGAAGTAGAACATGTAGTAACAAGGAAAATCGGTTCAAGAGAACCAAAAGTAGAAGAAACCTCAAAAACTAATAAAACAAGTCGGTGGATACATGAGCAATATCTACAAGTGTACTTGGGAAGAGGAGAAGGGATATGAAATATCACAATGTGAGGATGATGCTATAAGGGAGTAATTTTTGTTGTAGGGAGTATATGAGGTCATCTTTTCCATGAATGAGAGAATGCAGAAGATTGTTTTACTTCTTAAGTGATTTTTTTCTTCCACAAATTTTATTATATCCTCCTGAAGTCCGCACACTTTAGAGAAAATCATCTCATTCTCCGATGGGTAAGAATCCATGATAACAAAGAATGCAATAGGATGTCGTTCTTAGCCGAAAATGCATGTGTGTCTCGATTACAATACCCCTTAAATGTTGGCACTTTATAAATAGTGCATGTAAATATTAAAAGGAATAAAAGAACCTTTTATCAATGAAATATATGTATAAAAATATCACCAATGTGGAGATCTAAGAAAAATACACAATTTTAAAAAAAATCACCTTAATCTGAGCTACGGATAAAACGTTATAAGATCTAGAAGATTTTGCTATTAAAAATAATATTTTAATGCTGATTTTTTAAGAGCAAGGTACACGTGATGCAAAAATTTCTAAATGGTAAAGAAGTGCATCCACAGTGGTACACACTTGCAACCAAGGGATAAAAGCGCACCCAAAACCTACACGTCCAGAGGGTACACGTTTATGTCCAAAGGATAATAGACTATATCAAGAAGGTACATATCTATATCCAACAAATAAAATAATGCATCTATAAGGTACACATCTAGAAGCTAAAGCACCGTATCCACAGAATGGTACACGTCTATGACCAAAGGATAAAATAATGCACCTAGAAGGTACATATATGTGTCCAATAGATAAAAGACTACATCTAGAAGGTACACATCTAGAGGGTAAAACACTACATCCATAGGGTACACATATGTGACCAAAGGATAAAAGAATGCACCCAGAAGGTACAAATCTACATCTAGTGGATAAAATACTACATCTAGAAGGTAGACATCTAGAGGGTAAAACATTATATCTAGAGGGTACACGTTTTTGACCAACAGATAAAAAAATGCACCCGGAAGGTACAAATATGTGTCAGTGGATAAAATATTACATCAAAAATTTTAATGTAAAGAGGGTAAAATAATGCATCCGAAATGTACATATATGTGTCCAAAGGATAAAAACATGCATCCAAAACATACAATTGTTTATACAAACTTATAGATTGTGAATATCTCATTTTCTAGTACATGTATAAAAAAATAGAGAGAAACCCAAAAAAAATTTCAAAAACCTAGAAACTGATATAACTTTTGTGTCAAAAACATTTGTACAAAATTTTATAGATTTTGAAAAACATGTCAAAAACCCCTTGAAAATGCCTAAATTTGATTGTCTCAAAACAAAGTTGATTTTAAGGTGAATTATAGGGTTTTGGAACCTCCTAAATCCAATGGCACACTGTTTTGCATAAAAACGCACACTTCAGAAAAGTGCTAACAAATTTCAAATATACGAAAAAAGTAAACCCTTTCTTGCAAATTAGAAGTTACATATAGATGTCTACGTCATCTACCACTCGACACCATGAAATAAATGATAATAATATTGTTCCAAGTCATAGAGATCATAGATAATAATATCACATCACAAGTAATAAGTTGAAAGGAAATCATAAGAATAACCTTACAAAAGGGTTTACAAACAAAGAGCTGAAATATCATATATGGAAATCCATCATAATGTCATTATCTCAATAATGAAGATGCACATGTATGAGGAGGAAAGTGTAACTACTACATACATCATTGGTGAAGAACTCCCACTAACTGATACTGGTAGTTAAGTTAACTCCATAAGACTAGAAAACTAACTCCACACAACTAGTAAGCTAACTCAACACAACTAGTAAGATAAATCACACAAATAGTACACCTAAGCAAGCTAATCCAACAAAAGTAGGGATAACCCAAGTGCAAGAATTAACTTCATAAATAAATAAAAGGATAAATAATAACCTACAATAACATAAGGTTTTCCTTCTCAATCTATTGAGAGATGCAATTCCTTTTCCTTGAAAGATGGAGACAGAAAGTTGGTTCCAATGGTGTGAAGTGTAATCACGCAAAGTTCTTGTTGTCAAAATTCACCCCCAAGGTAAATTTTGATAACATGCATTAAATTCTCAAAGCCCAGGAAAATAGATTGATTCAGTGGCAAAAATCATGTTTCTAGGGTCCCCCCGATTTTTTCTAACTCCCCGGCCGAAGAAGGAAAGAGCAAACTCGAGAAAAGGCAAAAATTACAAAAACAAGCTTGGGCCAGGAGAAATCATGAAAATGGCTAAGTCCTAGTCCTCCCAAGCATCGGGACATGAGGGACATCAAGGCGCAGATCGGACGAAAGGCCGCCCAGCATCTGCAAACATTCGGGACATCGGGCCGTGAGGACGCGCTGGGACACGAGAAGCCGATCCGGCCGAAAAAGTGGAAAAAAATTGACCCGGTGCCAAGCACAGTTGGGACATCGAGACGCGGATCAGTGAAAAACCTCCAGCAGCCCGTGAAGCAAAAGGGACATACTGGGACACCGGTATGCGAAGACGCGAACCGGCCGGTTCGGCCAAGAAGAGAATTGTTGCATCGGGATAGTCGGACCCGATTGAAGGACGCGCGCAGGTGCGAGAAGCCACCCGGATCGGCCGAAATGGAGAACTTTCACACTAAGTAGTTCAGGACATTTGGGCCTTGAGGACGCCGAATCGGCCGAACCGGGAGAATCGAAGAATTTGTCCCTGCATAATTCGGGACAAATGGGACAAATGGACGCGGAAGACGCGGATAGCCGAAGGAGCCGAAAGCCAATCAGATCACACCACGTGTCACCAGCAGAAAAAGGACGAGGAAGCCCATTTCAGGTGGATTGGAGGATTCTATCCTCAAAGCACTAGGACATCTGGGACAGAGGTACACGAAGGACGCGAAAGAGTTTGGCAGACCCGCGGACCAACCAGGGGATGACACGTGTCACAAGGGAAAAGTCCAAAAGTCAAAGGGTGAGGTTTGCAGCCCGAGCCAATAGGAATTGGACACGTGTCCAATGGAGTAGGGAAGTGTGGAGCTTGGGGAGGAGTTAGAAAATTTGGCCAAGTTCGGTTAGAAAGCTAAAAGTAAAGGTCTGCCCTGCACCCCTAACGACCAATCAATGCATGCCACGTGTCCCAAATGGCGGGGGCATGGAGGAAAAGTGGAAAAAGTCCCAAAATCACAAAGGGAAAAAATTCTCAAGGAAATCCCATAGAAAGGTGGAAGAGAGAGAATTGCTCAGCGAATCGAGCACCGCCACGTGTCGTTTAGGTGTTAGAGCGTGGGAAAAGTTTCAAAATCTGTTTTCACCTGTTTTGTGCCCTAGATCTTCAGATCGACATATATTTTGCTCCAGAGCTCGGATTTGCACGTTCTTTATATCAACGGAAAGCTTGTGAAATTCTCTACATGATTCTAGGGTTAATCTTGAGTTTTGGTGTAGTCTGGAGAGAGAAAATTGAGAAACGGATCTGACGTGTGTTCATGGCCGTAATTGACATTTCAACAACTGATTTAATGCACATGGGTCAAATTCTCCTTCAAACATGGCGTAATCGACATTTCAACAACTGATTTAATGCATATGGGTCGCATTCTCCTTCAGCATGGCCAGAAGTGATGTTTCAACCACTGATTTTAATGAAGAATGTGTTTTGGTCAATGGTTGGGCTGCTTGCACGTTTTCCTATGTTTCTCTCTCCTGGGCTCGACCCATGCAATGTAAAAGCTAGATTTGGCTCATTTGGAGATATTTATGACATGTTGTTCATCTTTTCTACTCTGCCTCCCTCCTTTTCTTCTCTAGGGTTGAAAATGGAGTTCGAACCTCCTCCCTTGCTCTGTAATGGCGTTTTTGCCTCTTATTAATGAAATGATGTTCGTGCAAAAAAATGTGTTTTGTGATGCATCCGTCCATCCTTGCTCATTTTTGCTTGTTTTCTTTTTTCCTCTCTTCATTGCAGGTATCTGTGCATGTTTGAATGTTCATTGCGGGTCTAGAGCTGTGTTCATGGAGTTTTGGGACATTTTCTGTGTGAAATCTATCCTTGGGTTTGTGATGCATCTGTCCATCCTTCCCATTGCTCACCTCTCTTTGTTCCATGGCAGTTTTGATAGATGTTCAACATTCTCCTTCTCTGGTGTATCACCGTTTTAGTGTAGGCTTTTGTTGTTTTTCCCTTTTCTCTCTCTCTCTCTGTCTCATTGGCATGGTTAGATTAGGTTTAGATTAGCTTGCCTGCACTGGAATAGCTTGTGGCAGGTAGTTTAGGAATAGGAACCAGCCTTCTGTAGAGAATCCTTTCTCATCTTTACAAGTCCCACACTTGGAGAAAGGATTCCATGTTGTGTAATCACACTAGGTAATAGTCTGGTCAACCTAGAAGCCTGATCTGCATCCAGGGGTGTTGTGATTTTGCATCAACAGTTTTGGCACACCCGGTGGGACCTTAGAGGTCTTCTACTTCATCTTTTGCAGGTTGGTGTGTTCCTGTGAAGATTTTAGCCTTTGGAGGCACTTCCAAACACATCTGGCGACTCCATATGATCAATAACTCATTCTCTGAGTTGCAGACCTGTTTCCATCCATTTCCATTCATCTTTTTTTCCATCCCTTTCATTCTTTTCCATTCCATGAAGTTGTGCAATCATGACTTCATTTCCATCATGGAACTCACATTTACAACAGCAGCAGTATTTTCCACCTCCAACATGTTTTACAAATCCTCCAAATCAGCATTTTGAACAAGTTCAAGATCAGTATGCATACCCATATGAGCAGCAGTGCCAAAATCATTTTGGCTATGGAGCTTTCCAAGAGCAAGAGTATGCATATAACGAAGACCATCAGATGCAAGATGCTGGTCTGTTGGAGAAAACCAAAAGATGGAGGTGAAGATGGTGCGATCTAGAGCAATGTACTCAAATGAGATCTTTCAGATTGGTTACAGGACTCCTTGTCCATGGGGAGGCCCTTTTCCAAGACACTTCAGCCCTCGGAGAAGCTGGACTTCATGATGAAGATGCTGCCCCAACTCGCACGATGGACAAAGCGAAATAGAGGCCTACGCACTTGTTGTTGAACAACCTTGTCAATGGGTAAGTTCTACACCATCATCCGGTCTTTCTCTTTCCATTACTCAAGCAGCACCATCTCATTTAAACTCCCCATCTTCTGTCCCAAGTGTTGAATCCATTTCTCCACCTCTCGGCCTTCCATCTCATCTCAATTCTTCTTTCCTTTTTCCTTCCAAATAGTCATCCTCTCCACAAGAGCTAACAAAAATACCCCCTCCTCCAAAGAAACAAGAAGTTTCACTGCCTCCACCATCACAAAAAAATGCCAAATCAATTGAGTTACAACCCATCCTTCCTCTTGCATTCCCAATCCCATGTAGGGAAGAAGAAATTGCAAAAATCAGTCATCAAGGACAGCAAGAGGAAGAGCCAAGAAAAGAAGAAATGATTAAGAGCTTAGTAAGTTTGGCTCTTAAATTTGGAATTGAGAAGATCCCCTTGATGGTTAAACCTACAGAAGAGGCTAGGGTTGAACAAATGGTGGTTGGGACTAATTTTGTTGCAGCAGAAGAAGAAGATCTTGCAGTCCCAACTGGTCCTCTAGAGCAGCAGATTGAAGAGTTTGACTTGAAAAACTTCATGCTGGAGGAAGATTTCAATCAAGGGCAAGATTGTCTTCAAACATTGGAGGAAGGAAAAGCTGCTCCAAATCCAAAAGAAGAGGAGCACATCCCAGCCATGGAGGAGAAAAGTGCAGATCCAAGGGGTTTGAGCACAAAGCAGGCTACAGGAGAACCTTCAGTTCTTCTTTCTACTTCACCTCTCTCAAGTTCTAGTACTGAAGAGGAGTTTGATCTCTCAAACTCAATGTTGGAGGGTGAAATAAATCATGGTGATCAAGTTACAGATCAAGAGGACACCATAGAGGAAGTTGAACATGAGCAACAGGACAGCAATGAGGCAGTTTATCTGTCAGATTTGGAGGACTGTTTTGATGGAGAAGAGCTGGTTGAGTTTCCACCATTCTCTCTTTCATCATCCACATTCCAAACAATCGAGTCTGCTGCCATGAAGGAGAGCATTCATTTGCAGTAGCCTACATCTTATAGCAGCTCTTCGGATCCCAGATTGGAAGATTTTAATCTTTCATGTTCTTCATTGGAGGAAGAGAAAGGATAGAAGAATTTCACCATTTCTTCCACATGATCCATTCAAGGTCTACAAGAAGACTCCATTTTTGGAGTTGAAAATCAGAGCTATGGGCATATCAAATGGATCAGACCTTGCCCAATCAGGTATTTGGCTTCATTGGAGCCAAAGGAGAAGCCACAACCAGTCATGCTTACTTCTGAGCATGAGGATGAGCTACAAAGTACCAAGGATCAGCTGCGATACCTCTTCGATCCAAATGCAGAGCAACTAAAAGAGGTATTGGATTTTTCAGTTGACACCTTGATGATTTGGATAGAAGACCAGCTTCTTGTTGATTTTCCATCCATCCAAACAGCCATGATCAGTGCCAAATCAATTGCATGGCTGCCAATTTTGAAGAAAGGAAGCTATTTTGCACAACCAGTTGCAGGGTTTGTTTAGCTTGCCTTTGCTTCCAGTTAGAATAGAGTAGGTAGGTTTGCTTTCAGTAGAAGAAGTGCTTGTGCACACTCTGCATGTTCCATTTGGGGCATGTATGATTTTCAGTTTGTACATAGTTTTTGTGGTGCTGGTTTTGCTCTTGCACAGTCATTTCAGTGGCTTTTTGGTGAGGTCAACTCCAGGTTCAATGGGTTTCAAGTGGCTCAGAGAGGAGGTTTTCAAAGTTCAGATCAGTTGCAGGTTACAACTCATGACTCCATGCCCAATGGATGCTTCAGGCTACTGATCATTCATCTAGCAGGCAGATGACCCCGCTGAGTCGTCAAAACTGTTGTCAAAATTCACCCCAGGGTAAATTTTGGTAACATGCATTAAATTCTCAAAGCCCAGTGCAAATAGATTGATTCATGGCAAAAATCATGTTTCTAGGGTCCCCTCAGATTTTTTCTAACTCCCCGGCCGAAGAAGGAAAGAGCAAACTCGAGAAAAGGCAAAAAGTTACAGAAAACAAGCTTGGGCAGGAGAAATCATGAAAAACGGCTAAGTCCTAGTCCTCCCAAGTAGTCGGGACATGAGGGACATCAAGGCGCGGATTGGCCGAAAGGCCGGTAGTCTGTAAACATTCGGGACATCCGGGCCGTGAGGCCTGCGGGACGCGAGAAGCCGATCCGGCTAAAAAAGTGGAAAAATTGACTAACTACCGAGCGCACGGTTGGGACATCGAGACGCGGATCAGCCGAAAAATCTCCAGGTGGCCCGCAAAGCAAAAGGGACATCTCGGGCCACCAGACGCTGCGAAGAGGACGCGAACCGGCGGTTCAGCCCAAGAAGAGAACTGCTGTACTGGGGACAGTCTGACCGGAAGGACGCGCAGGCGTGAGAAGCCACCAGATCGGCCGAAATGGAGAACTTTCACACTAAGTAGTTCGGGACATTTGGGCCTTGAGGATGCAAACCAGTGAACTGCGATCGAAAGAATTTGTCCCAGCATAGTTCGGGACAAATGGGACAAATGGACGCGAAAGACGCGGATAGCCGAAGGAGCCGAAAGCCAATCAGATCACGCCACGTGTCACCGGCAGAAAAAGGACGAGGAAGCCCATTTCGGGTGGATCGGAGGATTATGTCCCGCATGAAGCACTAGGACATCTGGGACAGAGGTATGCGAAGGATGCGAAAGAGCCGGCAGACCCGCGGACCAACCAGGAGATGACACGTGTCATAAGGGAAAAGTCCAAAAGTCAAAGGGTGAGGTTTGTTGGGTCGCCCGAGCTAATAGGAATTGGACATGTGTCCAATGGAGCAGGAAGTGTAGAGCTCGGGGAGGAGTTAGAAAATTTGGCCAAGTTCGGTCGAGAAAGCTAAAAGTAAAGGTCTGCCCCTCACCCCTAACGACCAATCAATGCATGCCACGTGTCCCAAATGGCGGGGCGCGGAGGAAAAGTGGAAAAGTCCCAAAATCACAAAGGGAAAAATTCTCAAGGAAAGCCCACGGAAATGTGGAAGAGAGAGAATTACTCGGTGAATCGAGCTCGCCACGTGTCGTTTAGGTGTCGAGCGCGGGAAAAGTTTTAAAATCCGTTTTCACCTGTTTTGTGCCCTAGATCTTCAGATCGACATATCTTTCACTCCCAGCTCGGATTTGCATGTTCTTTATATCAACAGAAATCTTGTGAAATTCTCTACATGATTCTAGGGTTAATCTTGAGTTTTGGTGCGACTGAGAGAGAAAATTGAGAAATAGATCTGATGCATGTTCATGGCCGAATCGACATTTCAACAACTGATTTAATGCACATGGGTCGCATTCTCCTTCAGCATGGCCAAAATCGACATTTTAAAACCAATTTAATGCACATGGGTCGCATTCTCCTTCAAAGATGGCTAGAAGTGATGTTTCAACCATCGATTTTAATGAAGAATGTGTTTTGGTCAATGGTTGGGCTACTTGCACGTTTTCCTATGTTTCTCTCCGGGCTCGACCCATGCAATGTAAAAGCGATTTGGCTCATTTAGAGATATTTATGACATGTTGTTCATCCCTTCTACTCGCCCTCCCTCCTTTTATTCTATAGGGTTGAAAATGGAGTTCAAACCTCCTCCTTGCTCTGTAATGGCATTTTTGCCTCTTATTAATGAAATGATGTTCGTGCAAACTTCAAGCAACAAACGCGTTTTTGAGATGCATCTATCCATCCTTGCTCATTTTTGCTCGTTTTCTTTTTGCCTCTCTTCATTGCAGTATCTGTGCATGTTTGAATGTTCATTACGGGTGCGGAGCTGTGTTCATGGAATTTTGGGACATTTTCTCGTGTGAAATCTATCCTTGGGTTTGTGATGCATCCGTCCATCCTTCCCATTGCTCACCTCTCTTTGTTCCATGGCAGTTTTGATAGATGTTCAAAGCATTCTCCTTCTCTCGTGTATCACCGTTTTAGTGTAGGCTTTTGTTGTTTTTCCCTTTCTCTCTCTCTCTGTCTCCTTGGCATGGTTAGATTAGGTTTAGATTAGCTTGCCTACACCTGGAATAGCTTGTGGCGGGTAGTTTAGGAATAGTCTCATCTTTACAAGTCCCACACTTGGACAAAGGATTCCATGTTGTGCAATCACACCTGGGTAATAGTCCTGGTCAACCTAGAAGCCTGATCGCATCCAGGGTCTTTGTGATTTTGCATCACAGTTCTTCCAAAAGTGATATTCACCCCTCATGTACATTTGCTAGTAATTATATAATATGAATCGTGAAATATAAATGACTAGATTTATTTACCAAAAATTTTAATTAATATTAATAATAATTATATGTAACTAAAATATATTGTTCTTTAGTTTGTTTATATATATCCACATAATTTTAAATAATTATAGTATAGCATTTTTTTAAGGAAATAAATATTGAATATAAAATATATGGAATAACATAGATAAAAGAAGAAATAATTTTAAAAATTATATATGTTGGAGCAGATATCTTAAAAATAGATAATATTAAAAGATTGGAAACCATATTTACACTATGATATAGTGATTACACAATTGAGGTGTAGTGCGAGATAATTTATGCCACCTTTATGAGGAGTATATGATTTACTATAATGATAAATAAGCATCTCGTGAGTTGTGGATTGGTCATTTTTTTGTAAATAAGAAAATTGAAGAAAAAGTTGTGGTTGATAAAACATGTCAAAGAGTTGAGGTCTCATGGAACATACCCTAACCATATTAGTTTCATTTTTTTAATGTCATGTTTCCTTGCATGTTTGGTAGATGAGGGTTGTAAATTTTTCAATGGCATGAGGTTACAACTTATAGTATTCTTTCAAACATCTATGTAGAAGTATGAATTATGGGGTGATGTTAAAACAAGGAGATTAATAAAGGATAGAGATATTAAATAATATTATTGCGAAGAAAATTATAGTGAGATATGTAAATAAATCCACGATTCGAAAAAAAAATGTTGTAAAAATTATTTGTAATTCAATGTGAAGCAATATGTAGACACATGCACATAAAAATGTTAAAGCACATAAAATAAATGATGCATAAGGTTTACTTGGTCATTATATTCTTTGAGTTGTTGTAGCAATGTTTACTATAATCTTTGTCTCTATCCTCCATCCTATGAGCTCCGAGAACTTGTATAACAGAAATAAAATATTATATTAAGTAATTAAATAAAAAATTAGATTATAATGCAATAAAGGTAAATAACACAGAACACAATATTTAACATGGAAAATCCAATGGGTAAAAAACCATAGTGAAAAATGGTAAGATTCCATTTATGAGAAACATTTACAGTCTAATAATAATCTCCATTCACCTCACTCCTCTCCACAATTATAATTCACCCACGTGAATTCCATATATAAATTTACCTGACCCCACATGTCAATTTAAATAGTTTAAATGGGTGTGACTTCTCATGAAGCACCCCAACTATTAATTAATTGATTTATAAAAAAATTAAACCATAAACCTAAAGTTTATATTAAATAAATTAAAATATAATATATTATAATTTATTTAATTATAAACTATAGTTTATATAACTAGAACACTTAATATTAATGTTCTAACACTCCCCTTAATATTAAGTGGGGATCATATGCCAATGTTACATGTTTATACAACAAGATTTATAATCCTTAAACCATAGTTAAGGTTTAGGATAGCATATCACATTTGAAGGATTTATACACCTTCATCATGCTAAACTTACTTTTTGGTACAATGGATTTGAAATCCATAAATCAAAAGTTATGATTTAGGCTAAACATGATTTGTGAGACTACATCTCACGATTCTCATGGAAAATCTATACCAAAGCATCTCTAAGATCCTTTTATAAAGTAAGAATCTCTTTTACAACACGGTGCAACATTCTTGGACTACACAATAAACTTAGAGTTATAATTGTATGAAGATCATAAACAAGTCTTTTACAATGTTTTAAATTATATTATAAGTGTAGGGGTGAATGATAAAAAACATGGTCATACATTAGAGGTGTAATTTCCATGCACACTCCCCTTAAACAAAGTAACTACGAAAGGACAAGTATTGCACATGAAACCTACAACTTTATATCACACAATGGCTGTTTAAACATATCTACTACTTGATCTTCAATCATGTAGTACTAGATATTTATCAATGCAGAGCACCTTCTCTCATATAAAATGCATATGTATCTATATATTCTTCACTCTATGATCCTAAACTAAGTTATTAACAAGAGAAATACAACTCTAACTATCGCATAGAAGAGGAGTACTTCCTTTAACTTCCATGTAAATCTCTTCCAATAGTCATTTTAGCCCCATGGATTCATTTGTTGATTCGATCACACTTCTATATTATTCATATATAGAAGAGATGGAGACTTTCGGTTAATTTGTACTATTCTAAGTAATGGCACCTATACCAAACTTGAACACATATCTAGTTGTATATTTTCTATCTATCACATCATCGACATGGTTAGAATTATAATATTCATATAAACATGCATTATCATAATAAACATAATATAAATCATTATTGATTTCAATTTTAACCATATATAAATTTTACATTAATAGGTTAAAAATAAGGTGTATACAACCTTAAATTATACTATTTTATAAAAACTAACCATGTCATATTAATAATACATTGAGTTTTTTTGAAAAAGTAACTTCAACATTTGAATCTTAAAAAAATATTAGATGCAATCAGTATTGAACATCTCCAATACATACACAAAGGCATCCCCAAGTGTCATTTTATGTGCATATAATACTATTTTTAGTAATCACATACTAATTTAGAGTTTAGAAATGTTTTATTAACATATATATCTTCATTATCTATTTTAAGCCTTTTAAATTTGTGATAAGATTGATTTTTAACTAAGGATTTAAATTTAGATAACACGTATGATTTGTTTTTAATAAATAATCATGAAATCATACGAGAATAAACATCAATGAAGGTAATAACATACAATGAACCTTTTAGATAAGGAACTTCTAAAGGTCCTCTAATATCACTATGGACAAGTTTTAGAGGTTTTGAGGAGTTAGCTTCATGATAACTATGGAAGGGGTTTGTAGATTGCTTACCACGTAAGCACCCTTCACAAGTTTCCCGGGCATGAGAGATAGGTGGTATACCAATAATAATTTTAGAATGATAAATGTCATATATGATCCTAAAGTTAAAATGACATAATATTTCATGCCACAATTGAACATCATTCCTATTTTGAGTATAAAAACATGAAGCAGATGCAAAAACTTTAAAAACATATAAACCATTCTTTTGTATGCCTTCTGCAATAGTAACATCTAACTCATTTTTAATGAACCATTTATCCTTTAATAAAATTACACTATAATTTTTTTGAGTTAGTTGTGAATAAGAAAGAAAATTCATTTTCAATTTAGGAACACACAAAACATCATTTATAAAACCACTAAAAAAATTAACACTAAACATCGATAATGGAATGATCATATATAGCTAGATTTGATCATTAAATTCCTTGAGATCGGTTAGAATATTAGATCTATATGACATGATCCTAGATGCACCACTATCTAATATCCATTCATTTTCTTTGTGACTACTAATGCGAATTTTTACAAGGTAACTACATTAGATTTTTTATTATTCTCTTGATTCTTGTTTTGATTTGATTTGGTTTATTCCCTTTTTAATATTTGAAATTTGGCTTTTTTTTTTACCCTACAATCTTCCTTATGTGGCTAAATTTATCACAATTGTGAAATTTCCCATCAAAATTAACACTTAAATCCCCTTATTTCTTTTCTTTACTAAAGGTTTTAAAGTTCAATTTTTATTATTGTTGAACCTAGAAAATTTATTCTTAGGTTTTTAAGAGAGAAGTACCTAAGTGGAGTTATCCTTTGAATCAAAATTTAACTTGACATGCTCTTCCTGAATCGAAGGGAACTCAAAGTAGAAAGGTCAGAATACCTTTTTCTTTTTGGTATTTTGAATTTGAAGTGGAAATGAAGTTTTCAAATATTTCATAGATGTTCATTTAGATAATAAAATACAATATTTTATCATGAATCAAATTATAGTTACATCCATCTAATTGATATTTATTGTTTTTAATTTTTCTAGAAAATTAACTACTTTTTCATCCCCCTTCATAGGAGTGGTCGTTAGCTCAAGAATTAATTTTATAATTTTTGACAAACACATACCTTCATGCATTGATTATAGCAGTTTCCAATCCTCACTCAAACTTTCTTAATTTCCAATGTGAAGTAGGAAGTCATCATGCACACTTCGCAATAAGATAGACATTACTTCCTACACTTTCTATTGAAATGTGGATACATTGTCTCGTTGTCGCTTATCTTCTAGTTGGTGCCTTCTTCGTAGCATTTACGACAATCCAGAGCTTGTGTGCCATGAATTATTCCTTTAGTATGATCTTTTGAATGTTGTAATGTGTCCCATTGAGCATCTTCATCTTATCAATGTTAAAGTGATTAGACCCCATTTTAAAGATTTTAAAAAAATCCAAATCTAGAGAAAAACAAGATTATTATGAAAATTGAACATTTTAAAGCCTTATTCTTCACTTTTAAAAAATTTAGGTTCTTATGAAGGAAAAAAATTGCAAAAGGTTTTAGAAAATCCCCTTTCATTCTTAAGTGAAATAATACACATCAATTTTAGATTTTTATTCTCTTTCACACTGAACTTATCATGTCACAAAGTATTACAAAGAACATATTAATTTGACAATAAATTTCATAGTTTTCAAAAATAAATAGTGAATAAAATTTTTCTAGTTTGAATTAAGCCCCTAAATTATGACATTTTCACATACTTAATTTTTGTATTTTTTAACAATAACCTCTGTTTTTGGAAAAAACAAGAATAAAAAGTAAAATTAATTTTATATTTACTATCTAAAATATATATTCTTCAATATCTAAAAAATATCAACTCCTTCTCTAACATTGTTCAAAATGGTAGTTAGATATCAAAACTAGGTGTTTAGAATCAAGATGGTTTACACCTATAAACTCTTCATCAAGGCACAAGAAACATATGGATGGAAATATATGAGTGTCTACTATCTGAAACAACTCACTTCATCCTCCAAAATAGGACACACAACATTCAAATAATCATATCTCTAAAACTTCACAAACTCGACAAACTAACTCAAGAACCAGTCTTGAGGAATCAAGCTCCAATCACCCTAAATGTAACTTCCAACCTCTAGAAATGAATGTAAAAATCAATATAATCCCTACCAACATGCTCAAGCACTCACAACACTATGTCATATGGAGAAATCCACCTAAGCACACCTATTTTAACACACCTTCTTGAGAAGCCTAATAGGGTTGATTTGGTAATTAGGATTAAGCCAAAAATAGCACTCCATATCATACCAAGGGATCTAATACATCATATGATATGCTAAAAATATATTAAATACCATCAAACCCTACTACAACATGCAAAACTTCAAAACACACCTCAAACGACAACACTAGTTTTAGCCTTTCTAGGCCAAAAGCGGTAGGGAAACTTGTGAGACTTGTTTCTCAAATTTCCTCCATTTTACATGCATAAAAAATTTCAGGGAAACCTATAACGATTCCCAAGGTATTTGGAACAATTCATTTCTTTTCGTGAAACTTTTGTATCATCTTTTGCACTGTAACTTTCCACAAAACCATGATTTTCCCACTTTCCACCCAACCTGGAGTATGCAAATACCACCAAAAGAATCCCTAGATAATCCTCTACATCCATGAATAATCAAACTAGCTTACACAAGTCATTTCATCCCCATACACTTCATATTTCTCCTATCACTCTAGGTATAGGTCTTAATGAGGGTTTAGACTGTCAAACTTCTTAACAATGGTTCATTAATATTTGAAGGCCAAAATGATTCATTATTTTAAAAATATTCTAAGTTACATGTAAAAACATTATCCAAAGTATCAAGGTGTCATACACAACCCACATGTGTGGGTAAGCAAAATATGTTTCCTATCGATATGGTTTTTACACTTCTAGAACTTGATGTGAGTAAAAATGGTTTATCTTGCAATTCCTTCAAAACTTGGACTTGAAACTTGGCATGAAGCACCAAAAAAACTCCTCAATGATTTAAAACTTTCATCCATGCCTTGCAAGCTCTGAATCTCTCCATGCATCATGGTTTTCCATAGAAAACATGCCTTGTATTCATAATATTGCTTCAAAATGACCTTGTTCATGCACTTACCAACTAAAATATGACCTAATTCACCTCCTACACATGTTTTAAAACCTAAAAATTCTCCTTATATGCTCAAACAATTATTCTCAACGCCATTTCTCATGTTACCAACTCATCCTGTTTGTGCTAGGTCTAGGATGAGGCCTAGAATGGCTTGACCCAACACAGACTTCTTGTGAAATGACCATGTTGAACTCTTTTAGACTCATTAAAACCTTTGACACATGATATTTACCATGCTTGACCTCATAAATACCTCATATAACCCATAAAACTAATACCATGACCATGCAAGATAGAACCATGCATGCTAACTAAGACACCATAACATGAAAACAAGATTGGGCACTATTAATCAACCATAAAGCTTGATTATGAATGACACCTCATGGAGACACCTAAATCACTTAAAATCAATTTTTCATCAATGACATTTTATATTAATGACAACAACTAAGACACTAATTCTAGTATAAAAATTATACGTGTGTGTTCATGAGGAATACCCATCCATCTTACACATGAGTCATGTGACCAAGATTGTGTATGATGTAATTTACAACACAATAACAACTCATGCGTATGCTAATTTGGTCATGTGGTTTTCATAAATGAATGACCTATTTTTATTTAATCCTTCTTTTCCTATATCTTGTAAGTTACTCGAGGATGGTACTATAAGGGTGAATTTTTTAGTGTAGGATATTATTTTCCTTGTATTTATTTATTTACTTGGAATATTTCCTACACATGGTGACTCATCTTGCTTAGGTGTCATTTGTGTCATATGAGTTACTATGACATGTCTTACATGTAATATTGTGTCATATATTGTCATAGGAGTTACATTCTTATTCGGAACATGACTCCCTAGGAATAATCTCATTGAGGACTTACACAAAACTTTTAATTGACACACAAATTGAGATAATGCGACGTTCCATATTTTTGTAACATTCTTTTTTTTGTGAGTTAATTTAATATTTCATTACTTTTTATGCTATTCTTAGAATTCATGCATCTACATGTGTGTAAGCATTCCTTATCGAAATTCTGGCAAAAAATCCAATATGGTATAAGATCCTTTCTTGTAAAATGCTTGTCCATGTTCATTAGTTGTGGCATTATTCATTTTTTTCTAATCTTACAAGGTATGTGCAAAGATATTTTCTCCTTTAAGAATATTGTACTAAAGTTTTTACTAAGGGGTTATGAAATTTCTAGGGTGTTTCAACAAAAAAATCTCAAAATCCTCGAAATTTTTAAAAATCCTTGACTAACCAAAGAGACAAAAAAAAATAGAGTTTTTTTTTTTAATTTTTCATGATCTAGGATGTTTCCTACCCTTTTTTTGTATTTTAGGATTTACAGGGGTGTTTGATATGTGCTAAACTTTGATACATTATATACATTTTTGGAGGTGTTCTAAAGTCAAAAATTCGAACCCAAGAGTGTTTCGGAGTTTTCGAGACATTAAAACATCTCAACACTCGAAAAGTTTTCAATATCTTTGTTAAACCTATAAACCCCAAGTCAATGCCTAGTGTTTTGGGTTTTTCAAACTTTGAATCACCTTGACACTTTGACATATTTTGTAATATATTGTTAAACCTCTAAACCATGATCAACACCTAATGTTTAAATTTTTGGGACTTCAAACATCTCAACACTTGAACATTTTGAAATATTGTGTCAAACCTTTGAACCATAGTCAACCCCTAGAGTTTTAGGTTTTTGGGACTTTTGAACCTCTCAACAATTTTACTCAAAACTTATAAAAATCAAAGTCCTAATCCCTAGTCAACGCAGTGTATTTCAAACTTTTGTGCATGTTTAACAAGCTTTGGGTTCCAAAACATGCTCAAAAAGCTTCAAGTTTTGACACATGCTCAACCAATTTTGAATTCCTAAACATGTTTAGAAAGATGAAAACTCTGAATTTATGAATTTTAGGTTTTTTTAGGTGTTTAGAAAGCTAAAAAACTCTTATTTAGTGCATTTCAGGTTTTCTAAGGTGTTTATCATGGTCAAAACTCGATTTGGTATATATCTTTTATCATACATATCCTTTTGAGGTACCATTTTTTAAAGGTGTAATTTTATATGAGATATGTGCTGATGCAAATATAAACAATCAATTATAACTAATGTAAAATATAGAATAAATACTCATAACCATTAAACCAAACATGCAATTTTCAAACTTATCTCAAAAGCCCAAACTCTTGATTTATAGCATAAAATGCTAAATAAAAATATTAAGGTCAAGAATGATTTATACCTGTTTTATTTCACCATATAACAATGTAAATATGCTTGATTTTTTTTCAAAACTTCATTTGATGAAAACTCCCTTTAGACCTTTATTATTGCTACTAGCCATCCAAAAGGAAATTTTATGATGAAAAATACACATTTTAGGGAATTATGCTTCACTATCATGTTTTCCTAATACCCATTTATCCCATTTAACTTCTCACCAAGTTTCAAAAGCCAATTCCAATCCCATGCAATGTTATTCTCTCTCTACCATTTGGAGTTAGACTTAGTTTTATCCCTATTTACACACAAGTCTCTATGTCTGGGAAAATACACCAACATTAAAAAAAAGTGAAATAATTTACTAATACCCTATCCTTCTTGTGATTTGTGGTAAAGTTTAAGACCTAACTCTCTTTCTATCACTCCCAACTCAAATTTCTCCTTTTTGCTTAGTCTAATAGGCCTAACCGGGTTTAATGGGATCCTTAGGGTTTGAACACTTAGAAAATATTATCAATAATTGAATCACCTTTCTCATCCCAAAATTACCTTGTACTTTCTACTCATCATGTTTCTACTCCCTGTTGGAAACTTCCATCTTGTCTTAAATTTTTTGGCTTTTTACTTGGCATTAAACCCTTCATATATCCAAGGTCTATTTTGATCCACCTTCCTTCAGTTTTGATCAAGTTTATTTATTTACTTACCACCTTTTCTGTCCTTGTCACTTCCCAACCACTGTTATAACCACCAAATCAATACCTTGACCACAACCAAGTCTCCTTCTATCTAATCCATTATGTACTTTCCAAGTTTCCTTCTTCAAGACTATAATAGGATAGTCCAGGACATTCTAGTAAGATTTGATCCCATAAATAATTTGCATTGGTTAAAGGTTCTACAACACTTCCACACCAACATTTAACTCATTATATCACTACTTCCTCATATACTTCTTCATAATACTTCTACCTCACTCTCTTTTAGACATAAATGTCCTTTGTTTAGCTTAAGGAATGTGTTTTCATTTTTATCTCTCTTAGATTCCTTCTCCATGTTGTTAAACCCTCTCAAAATCCTCAAAACACCTTGTTCTATTTACATTCTCAATGTCTAGAGGTAAATGGTATTAGTCTTTCCTTTAATTATATTTCACTCTCTCTTAACTCTCCTAAAACAGGGTACACTCAAAAAATTTGGCCGTACTTATCACGAATTTGTCATGTGTAACTTAATCAAATCCCCTTGAAACATTTCCTATAGCTTAGCCCCATCTCAATTCTCCTTTTTTCAAAATTTCAAACCTTTCCACTGGTTATTTTTAAATTTGACTCCTTTTCTTATTTCCAAAACCCTAAACAAGGTATAGCCCGAGAGGGTGTCATTTAAAAGTTTTAAGCACAAATCTTCTTATCATAGCACCTAGATAACCTTATAAGGTATTTTCACCTTGTTTCTTTCCTAGAAACTTATTTTAACCCACAAGGATCTTTGTAATGTTTTCAATCCATTCATTATCAGTCAACATAGGATAATTTGTGACTTACATAGTCTCTGTAAGATATTTCCCACTCATCGGCTTCAAATGATCATCATGACATTTAATGAATCAAAATTGTCCTTTAAGCCTTGAAACATCTTAAACATTTCCCTATTATTTTATTTTTTTAAAAATCACCGATAACCATCCATCATCATACAAAATATCTGTCAAAATGTAGAGTTATAGTTTCTTACCTTCTTCCCATGTAGTTAATTATTCCTTGTGACCTGTCATGTCCTTCAAAACCCTATACATTTACCTGAAACTATAGACACTTCATACACAAGTAAGAACCACTTATAAAAAAACTAATTATTCTTTCTTTGAACACATTGAACATTCAAAACTCAATTTCCCATTCATTGCATTTGGTTGTATTCCTTAAACTACACCTCTTCATGATTCTTCATACTTGTCACAAGCTTATGCAGATCATTATTTACTTGTGGCACACACATCTAACCACATTCATTCACTTAAATACATGATTTCATTCAAACATAGAGAAATTCTCAAATAAGTTCCTTCCTTTGATCAATTTCATGATTAATACAATGCTTATTGAGCCATTTAGGTTCTACTACACATATCCCTTCTACTTTTCCAACTTCCTCACACTTCCTTCAACTCATACATCTCCCTTCATTTGAATACATTCATAAAAAATGTTGGAAATGTAGTAGTTAGGGTTCAAACTTACTAACCCCAACTATGGTTAGTCTAACCTAGTGAGGTTTACACCCTAGTTAATGTTAAGAAGGAAATTCCTTAGTGAATATTATGTCTCATAACCCATTTACATCCTTTATTGCTCCTAAACTAACCCTTAGGCTTATAACCTACTAACTAGCCAATTTGAAAATTTAAACTTGTGGTTTTAGAGGGAAACCACTTATTACAAAAAAATGAGTCCGAATGGACTAGTTACAAAAAAAAAAAAAAAAGATCCATGTGGACCTTTCACACACCTAGATAGCTAAGAAAAACCAAAATTGTGTCTTTACAATGATGTTCCTACATCATATGCATTAGAGGTATTATGATTCCTTGGAAAATTGAACCTCGATATCTTTTAGGGTGTTTTGTGTTGTGTGTTTCTATATTTTAATTTACATTCTTCCTTCTATAGTTATTTTTCTACCAAAAATGTAAATAAGTTATGTCCATCTACTTATTCTTTTTACTATCATGAACATAAGTCCGAATTCAACTCATTATTAGGGGTAAGGGACTACATCGGATAACAATGGTCGTGAAATAGAACCGGCTCTTGATGCAGAGAAAGTGAAATGGTACAGCCATTGTGATGAAGCGTTTGGATTAGTATGTTTGTTTGTGTCTCTAGATATTCTCTTTCATGTTAAATTTTCCAAATCTCCTAACAAAAAATTAGACCATATTGGAAACCCTCTTTCGGAATATATATGAAATGAGAGGGCATGAACTGAAAAATGAGCTTATTAGTCTGAGCCCTAGTAATTTTGACACACTTTAGGACTTCTTCACAAAGTTCAAATTAGTAATATTGTAATTGAAGGAATGTGGAATTGATAAAAATGGACTCACAACTTATCCTTTCTATCCTTTCAAAACTAGGTCCAAAATACTCAATGTTTATCTCCACCTTTCATGCCACCAAAGATGCACTTGGAGAAACATGGAAGATGCTATATTTTGATGTTTTTGTTGGTGAATTTAGTAGCAAAAAGACAAGTTAATACAGATGGGAAAATTGAAGTCTTCTAAATCATATGCCTTGATTGTAGGGAATGAGAAAAATAAGGATTCTGATAATAAGATAAGAACTATCAAGGATAGAAAAAGGATTAGAAATCATCCCACCCAAAACCCAATAATGAACTTACTTCCTTTGAAGCTAAACCTAAGAAGGTGTATGCCTAGATTTGGATCACATGTAAGATGTATTAGTTGATATAGAAATCTCCAAATCAATGCTACTAAATAAATGGGCTTATGTTGTCATTGAGAAGAGAAGGACAAGTGTGGGTTATTTTAATGAATAATGGGTAAATTCTTCCCGATCTGAATCTATAACTATTTTTATTGGATACTAAACAAAATAAACACACAATAGTTTTTCAAAAACTAACACAATAATAAACTCTGAAAACTTATTCATACAAAGTATATTATATTCATCGAGAGATATTACATATATAAAGAGGAGGTAAATTCCCCAATCTCTCTTCTATATCCTAACATCTCTCATCCCTTTATTTCCTCAACTTATCAAATTAAATGAGTTAATTCAAAAAATCAATCTCACATAAATACAAATATTATTTTATAAACACCTAAATATACTAACACATATAATAATATGAGCACTAACATATAGTATTCCTAACATTCCCCCCTTAGTGCGAACATGGGGAAAACATTATCTTGTACTACTAACCAACGCAAATGATGGTTTTACAATCGGATAACCACCAACTTATAAATACCCATGATGGTTTTACGGTTGGTTTACCACCAACTTACAAACTATCAATGTGGTTTTACACTTGATTTACTAACAACCTATAAATAAAGGATAGTTTACGGTGGATTACTAACCACAACAAATGGTGGTTTTATAACGTCAACCAACAACGTAGATATAACAATACTCTTTCAACTCTCATCACCTTATTACATTCGGGGAAAAATAAAAGTTTCTCACACATTAAAATTTTAGAATAGAAATGTACTTATGCTCTTATTTTCACACATCAAATATTAAACACACTACTAAAAAAATGTCACAACTTCATTACGCGGCCTCGTCACTTATGGTTGGCAAGAGGTTCTTAGTCGACCTCCTTCCTTGTTTCCTCCATCCTCCAACATATTTTATGCAAACTTAATCGGATGTAAATTTGAAACACAATTTGAAAAACTCCCACCAATTGGATGTCGAGGAGAAGCGACAATGCGTCCAAGAGAAATACGAGAATTTGTTTTTATAGTTTTCAAAATTTTTTATACCGATATAGACTCAACACAATGTCAACAATTATTTACTTTTACCACCTTAATTTTGACAAAATTAAAATTTGATATTGAAAAAATTTAACATTGTGACCAACTTGATAATAAACACAACAATTAAAAAGTAATATTTAATTACTTTTTATACATTGACTATTTTATGATAAAATTTACATAACATAATGATACTTGAAAATTACCAATGACTTTCACATATTAAGGTAAATACATTTTGATTTACAACATAATAATTTGACATAGACAAACAAACTATATTTACTTTTGTAAATAATACATTAAACAATACTATTTTATAATGACTCGGATTACTTTATCATAAAGGTAAACCCAAAAAAATGTAAACAAACCTAAACATTAACTTTTTGACAATTATAAAAACTCAATATTGAATAATGTTTATTACACTAAATTATTAACAATAACTAAAATTATAATCCTTTATTTGAATACAGACTATGGTAAAGAATTAAATAAAAATACACACTATAACAACTAAAAGCAAAAGCCACTAAACTTTAAAAACAAGACTTAGAAAAAAAAAAACCATTAACACATAAAATTATAATTGGAAATGTGGATTTTGAGCCTTATGAAACTTATGGACATGTATAAATGGAGACACTTAATAACAAAAATCAAAAGTATAAAACTAGTAATCACATGGGTATAATGCAATGTGAACATTGAATGGTATATGTTATTCAATTTAGAGAGGATAGTTATTACTTTTGTAGTTGTTGTTGATAAGGGGTTTGATTGATAGTGGAAGTGTAGGAATAGATTGAGGGTTGTTTTTTGTTGAAATTATCTTTTTTGTATTGTTGATAACAAGTTGATAAGGGGTGTGATTGATAGTGGAAGTGTAGGAATATACCCATAGTAAACATCCACTAACTCAAAATTGTGTCTGCTTTTACTATTTATTTCAACTTGGATATATGTAATGTATATGCATGAATTTAATATTTTTTCACAATTCTTATCAAGCTATGGTCAGTAGTAGATGGTGTTTGAGCCAATATAAGTTTATTAGGGATTTTGCATTTTATAGGGCTTTTAGTGTTTGTATCCCGGTTATTTTATTAGATTTTAAGGTAAAGGCTCTTTGTATTTGATTGTCATAGAAAAATTGTTGGAGTCTTAACCATTTAGTGTACCATTAGAAGATTTGGGCATAGAAAAGTAACACTCCTTTATATTCAAGTACAACCTAAGGCATGTGGTCTAGCGGTAAGTCCTGTGGAGTTTATCGAGTCGACACATGATCTTGTCACAACCAAATTCCCCAAGATTACACATATTCCTAAATGGCCATAACAAAATTAACACTTATTTCAAGTACAAATATGCCTATTGTGAAGCATGTAAAAGTCAAATGTTGGTTGCATTAACATGCATGAGTATGACTTCTCATTATTCACCATGTAGGGGTTTGAAGAGGTAGCACCATTTCCCAGTTCTGATATGTTTTTCCCCAAATTATGATGGTAGCAACCTTTGTGTAGAAGGCAACTAAAATTCAATAGCAAAATATAGATTATGTTGATAATTGAAAGATAACTGAAGGCTCCTAAGCATAACATGTTGCATTTGAACTAAACCAGATTGTATTACACTGTAACCCACCTCCAGTCATATCCCTTAACAAAATAGGTAAATATTTTTTATATTAATAGTGTAGTCTATTGAACATTCAAATGCCTTACAAATACATGCCTTACCACTCCAAGTCTAATATGACTCTTAAATAAAGGGGGATCCCTTTTACCACTCTGAAATACATTCATTCAAATCATTAATCCCACATTGGTTGGTAGTCTTAGTCCATAGTAACATATAAAATCAATAGATAATGATTCTTATGCTAATGAAAATGATGTCACGTGGAAGTGGCCCTGCTACTTGTATATTCTCTCACTAAAATTGCTTGCAATTGATTTTTCAATTTGATAAATATTAGATCTATGTCAAATTATCAATATATGGCATAATTTCTCAATTTGTATTTCTACATTTTTTTCACATGAAGGGCATACTTTTTAAATTCCATGTCAAATTATCAATGCATGGCATAATTCCTCAATTTGTATTTCTATAATTTTTCACATGAAGGGCATGCTTTTTAAATTCCATGTCAAATTATCAATGCATGGCATAATTCCTCAATTTGTATTTCTACACTTTTTTCACATGAAGGGCATACTTTTTAAATTCCACATAAGGGTTGGATATTATATAACAATGTTGCTAATTTGATCACAACAACCAAGTATAAGCTTCAAATTATAATTTCACAACAATAAAGGAAAGATTTGAAAATTATAAGTCAAATCTCTAAAATTAGTGCAAATCCCAAAAATAGTTTTAAATTTTTAATAGACTAAAATCAACCGGTTCTAATAAATTGGAAGAAATTAAGCGCAATTATAATTAGCTTCTCAATTTTAGAATCAATATCTCATATAGATAAATTATATATCTAATTGTTCAAATTAAAGCAAGTTGAATAAACATGGGAGATTAAAAACTTTATGTGAAATACTATAATCGTCAATAAATTTTAATCACATAAAATAATATCCAAGTTCAATAAGTTGTAAATCAAAGGAAAAAGGTGTCAAGGTATATTACAAAAACAGGCCTTGCAAAAACTGTCCCTCTAGCTTACCATGCCATGTTTGAGCAGCCTTGTCATTCCAAGAAAAGTTCCAATTTATTCCCTGGATTACACTAACATAAAAATAAGAGAATGTTAGAAATCCTATAAAGAAATAAAACAATAATTCCCTTCAGAACTATTATAATCAAACCAACAAACTCCAGTCTAGATTTAATGTTAATGTTAGTAGTTGTAGGGTCCGGAGAAATTGTCAGGTACTTATGGACTCTAGTTGCATTGGTTCCCTCATTTGAGGATATGTCGTAATGGATTTTGAAGAACATTGACAAGTAGAGAAGGTGGTACTAGAAGTGACACTTTCTATCTCTTTCTTGTAGGTTTCATTGTTAGAAAGTTTCATCTTCTTATAACATGTGTTATGCTTCTTGTTGTATTTGCACAACCTCCCATTTCAATCATTTGTGCAAAATTTTGAGAGGTTATACGTGGTGTGATGGAAAAGGAGGGAAGAAGAGATGTGCCGTAAAATAAATTATTTTTTTCTAGGCCTAGGGAAGTGGGAGGTTTAGATTTGAAGGACTCAAATCTCCAAGGAATGACATTAGCTGTGAAATGGATCATCAAAGCTTGTGTTGGAAATGTTTCTTAGAAATTTTCGGTTAGAAATAATATTTATAGAGCTTTTCCTCAACGTAGGAAACAGTGGGGGTGTGCATTTATTTGATATCATTTTTGGTGACTTCAAGGTAAAAATTGAAGAGTCTCCCGTTTTCAAATCAATTTGGAAGGCATGGTTGGAAAGTCCTTGTTTTGCATCTCTGTGTTCTCTTAAACAAGGAAAAAGTGCCATGCTTTTAGATTTGTTTGACGCAATCTTTCTTATAAGAATATGAGGATTTCCAATAGTAGAGGTTTCTCTACTCTAGCATGGTATAAGAAGGGCAGGAAGCGCTTTGGGGATATTTTCATAAATGGGTAGTGGTTATTGATTAGAGTGGGACTAGTTGAAGAAATGGTATACGCTAGTTGATACTTATTAAAATAAATCTTATCTAATTAAAGCTCTCCCTAGGAAGCACACTAAAATTTTAATGATTGGGAATATGATGTTGAGTGGTTTAACACTAACTGGATGAATGGAACTCCTATGCAAGATATTTCTTCTAATGATCTCTATTAGTTGTTGGTCAAAATAATTAATTGTTACTTCAAACTTGATAAAATTTGGCTTGTGAGTGATAGTGAGCAAGCATGGGCTAGGAAGTTTAATCTTATTTGGTCCCATGTTATAGAACCCAAAAAAAAAAATTTTAAATGGCTGTTATTGTGACATAAACTTGTTGTTTCTGAAGTTATTGGAAAGAGGGGAATGGTAGTTTCTAATTTCTTAGTTTGTAGTGCACTTGAAAGTTAAATCTATAAAACATGTTTTCAATACTATATTTTTGCAAAGAAATCTTGCAAATGTGTTTTGCATGGTTGTTCATGTTTTGCAAAAAGAGAGATTAGTTGGGTTGATGTTTCATCAAATTATATTGCTAACTTTAAGCATTCTAATTGCTTTTCTGATAAAAGGTAAATAATGTATTATCTAAAAAGGGAACACATCTCACAATTAAAATAGGATCCGTGCAACATTTTTCAATATTTAGTAAGAACAAATCCCCTAAAAACATGCTTAGAGTTGTTTTTCCTTATATTTCCAATTTAGCATTCTATCCTAAAAGAAGAGGTGTGATTTATGAATGATCCGACTTTATCATCATGCATGCTTTACTACACAAGCTTGTGTGTCTAAGTTTTACATGTAATTCCAAGTTTCAAGCTAAGTGTAAAACTAAAACCATAAAATTTCTATCTGACACTTATTTTTTACCTATGAGATTATTGTAATGCCACAGTTCAAGTATCTTTTCGGAGCTCAAATGTGGAAAACCTTTAGTAGGAGAGGGATTTGTACATTCCTATTTTCTCTTCGTACCATTTTTGTGCACTTCTCCAAAATGAACACCTTGATTTTATATATCATTACACATTGAATCCAAGGGTTCATACATGTTGGTAATTTTGAATGATCCCACTTTTAACATGAATGCTTTCTTTGTACATGAGATCGAATATCCGAGTTTTCCATGTAATTCCAAGTTTCAAGATAAGTGTAAAAGTAAAACCATCAAATTTCTATGTGAGTCTTCTTTTTACCTTTGAGATTATTAGAACCATTTGATGACACGGTTCAAGTATCTCTTGATTTCAAGTGGAAATTCCTTAGTAGAAGAGGGACTTATACATTCCTATCAAACAATTATCATGCAACATCAAAACTCAAAAAAACCAACAAAACTATTTTAGTGGTCATGAATGTATCCCAGGGTATATCATCATTGAGATCAAATTTCATGTGGTTGGAAAATCTACAATAAATAAAAACAACAAAACATAAAAAATAATATACAAAACAGGGACTAATCCTAACACAAACCAGAAAAAATAGTAAACGATTGATGGGGATAACAGAGATCAAAATAGTGTCTACCACCAAACCATTGCCTCTGTTACACTTATTTGCCTCTAAAATTGATATCCAGATCTTCATTAAATATATCAAAGTCCATTTAATGTTACTAACTCCAAGAATAAACCTTGATCATTGAATTCCAGGAAACTAGATTTAGTTGAAGCATTCTGTCAAACACTTTCCTAGCATCATCTACATCTGTCATAATTGGGTAAAAACGCCTGCATGGGGGTTTAAAGATTTTGAAGAAAATGGCCACAAAACTTGTGCGAAAAGGATTTTGAAGGGATTTTAAAGAGAACAAATTGTACAAGGGTTTTGAAGGAAAAATACATGGGTATGGTGACGTACTTAAGTTTCCATGATAGGGGACATTAGATCAAAGATCAAGTGGAAGTGGATTAAAAATGTAATTTCTGAAATAAATGTGAATGAACACTAATAGACAAAATTACAAATTTTTGTGATGAAATCTGGGTTGTTAAAGGAAAGATGGGTTTCATCAATAAAAATAAACAAAATCTCATGCAAATTCCATAATGATGTTTATTTTTTACTTACAAGCATGTGGCCTACCCAGAACAAAGACATTTTCATCGACCTCGGCAACATGTACGACCATATCCCGCTACACATCGTGAACTTTCATCTTCCAAATGTCAATCCCATTTTCCTCTTTGCTCTCAATCTCAGCTAGACATCGGTCGGATAATGCCTTGAGGAAACCATGTCACCCCTGCTCACTGATTTTCACCAAGCCCTCCGCTAACCACAAATTTATATGACTAAATCTATCAATTCTTCTCCATCTATTTCCTGGTCTTCTCTGTAGGTAGTTTCCATGTGGAGAAAGTGAATATCCATGCAGACTCACAAGATTTTTATGTGTGATGCTTCCAACTGTTTCCATCTCAGTTTCAAATTCACGCAAGCTTTGGGGAACTACTAAAAATTCATGTAACTGGGGAACTACCGCTTCCATGCAATTGCTAACTACCACATCCATGCAAATGTAAAAACATCAAAACACCCGTTGAACTTGGAAAAAATGTCTAAATAACCATAAAACTTAAGACAATCAAGAAACATACTGGAAGGGCCTTTCCCATAGAGGAAATTCCTTTGGCGTGGTAAAAATGTTGACCCTAATCCAATTTAAAGGACATATGACAATATAATAATACTTATTTACTTACGCAAGTGAACTCAACAAAGCTAAATGGCCCCATAGGATTCTCGAGATCTAGAATCTCATTATAAATTTTCTTTCATAGGATTGTAGGTCCCTTTGATACCAAATACTTTTTAGATGTTAAACAAAATAATCACACAATAGTTTCTCAAAACTAACAAAATAATAAACTCTAAAAAATTATTCATACTAGATATAATATTCATCAAGAGATGTTACATATATAGAGAGGAGGTCTCCTATTTCTTAGGATCCTATCACTATCTCAAATCCCCCAATCTCTCTTCTATCTCCTAACATCTCTCATCCCTTTATTCCCTCAACTTATCTAATTACGTGAGTTGATTCAACAAATCAATCTCACATAAATATAAATATTATTTTATACACACCTAAATATACTAACCCATATAATAATGTGAGAACTAACATATAGTATTCCTACCAATAACCTTCATAGAAACACACTTAGAAAAAAATTTAGTTATTTTTGGTGGTTAGAGGACTCATCTTAGTCATATACCTAACCTTTTAAGGAGATAAAATACATTTTATTGAAGTAAAAATGACAAAATAATGCATGCAAATGGAAAGTATACCTGACTCAATGACATGATATTCACATTTGACGATTTGTGATTCACTTAAAATTACATGGAGATTGCAAGCCAATCAAAGTTGTGGTGACACATGTATTGAAATCTTGCTAAAACAATTATGCAACAAGTTATACTTATCATTTGTGATCCTCCTTCACCTATCCAAGACCTGCAAAACCAAAATATGTGAGCAAAGAAGAAAAACTCAATTATTGTCTCGAGTGCACAAAGAGTCGGGGAGTTAGAATGATGGGGGTGAGTGGTATTTTATAGTTTAGTGCTTAGGGTAATGGGTCACATATGGGTGTAATGTGCATGGATGGATGAGACTATAAGGGTCTATAGTGCATTGAGTATATAAATGGGTATGTGAAATAGATTAAATTAAATTTAATTGGGTGAGCGTTAGTAAGCGAGTGATGAGGTTCCATTTACCATCATTTTGTGGGATTTATCATTTTAATTAGATTTTTTGGGAATAATTGATTTTTGGATTATTGTGTTTTATGATTTTTGGTATTTTTGAATAGGATACCTTATGTGCAAGGTGCATTTTTAGTGTCTACATTTTTCCCCTTTTTGGGCTACATATTTCAATAGGCAAGATGCAACTTAAAAAACTAAAGATGAGATCGGGGCCATCTAACCCTATGAAAATGGTTTCTACAATCATGGGATTAGATGGTTGATTGGATAGACATGAACCTAGAAATGTAATTGATGGGCCACTTTAATCAAATCCTTTAAAGGGGTCGATTGGTAGATTTCAAAAGGTAGAGACTATTGAGTCAATTGACTAAGGTGATTGATGATTGGATGTCATAAGATTGGATGAGAAGGGTTTTGGTATGATATCCCCCTCAAGTGACAAATTTTGGAGCTGTAGATTGCCCTAGTGTAACATGAGACAAAAAGTGTTAATTGAAGATGATGGAAAATCAACCTTGGAAAAGGCACGATGAGTAGAAGTGAGGCTAGTGTTTCCCCAACCATGTAGACATGAAAACTTAATGATGAATATGTATAAAAGTGGATGTAAAATAGAGGAATTGAGAATGGTGAGTGGAGAGACTCAATAAGTCATGGTAAAAAGGTATATTTGGGTTAGCAACGAGTTAGGCAAGTTTGTGAGTGAACCGGGAGAGTGAGTGAGCTAGGTGGTGAGATGAGTGAGTAATTGAGCTAGGTAGCGATGGCGAGTGATCTTGGTGGTAATATAGGTGAGTAATTTTTGTGGTTAGAAGGGCAAGTGAGCTAGGTAGATAGCTTAGTGAGTGAGTGAGTTGGGCATGTAAGTTGAGCGGTGAATTGGGTGGAGAGTTAGGAAAGCTTAGTAGTGATTTATGAGAGTGAGTGAGATGTGATGTAAGCTAGGTGAGTGAGAGAGTTAGGTGAGCGAGCAAGTGAGTTGGGTGATTGAATGAGTTAGCCAATGAGTTTGGTTAGCGGGTGGTGAGATAAAAGAGTGAGTGAGATGGCGAAAATCTAGGTGATGAGCTAGGTGATCAAGTGAGTTGGGCGATGAGTTAGGTGATCGAGTTGGGTTGGGGATTGAGTCGCATGGGTGAATCAGCCGGGTTGGGGATTTAGGTGAGCGAGAGATTTGGGTGGAAATATGGGTGAGTTGGATAAGTGATCGAGCTAGGAAGTGAGCTTGGTAATCTATACGATGGCGCGACTCGGTTGGGTCATGGAATGAGCTAGGTGGATATGAGCGGTGAAGCATGAGGGATAGGGTTAGATTTTGGGATGGAGAGAAAGGAAAGGTTTAGGTCATTTTGCTACGGTTTCTTAGTGACATGGGTAAGGGAGTCAAAGTGTTGAGTGGATGTGGAAAGTCATGAATGTCACTTGTCAAGGAGTGAGGGGGAAAAGGGCCACGATGAGGAGTGAAGGCCAAGCACCATCAGGCGGGAGTAAGGTATGAGGGTGAGAGATGAGTCATAAGTGTGACTCGGTGGGAGAGGAAAATGAGGTAAGGTGAGGTACTTGTAGGGAGGACTATGTTAGGATGAGGTCATTTTTTCAATCCTTTTTGCGTACAATCGAAGATTGAAACAAATGAGGGTGATGGGTGTAGGAGGAATACCTATTATTTGGTGATGGGTAGAAGGTAGAATGTGTGTGTGTAGACTTCTGATCTCGGTTGATTGTGTGAACTCCTTTTTGGTGGGAAGGACTACCTGTAATAGAAAACAAGACCACAAGAGAGAGTTAAACAATATATGGCTATTAAATTGCCTAGCGTATGCTAGATTCGGGAAGTGTGATACTTCCTAGAAGGTTGTCAATCCACTATTTTATAAATTAATATTAAATAACTGAAACATGTAAATAAAAGAATATAGTGCTAGTGTTCTGATTTGGGTACCTTAGATTACTATTAACATCGATCTAATTAAATACTAAAATTATGTGGGTAAAAGGTCTTGGTCAGTCACAAGTAGTTCGAGGTGGTTTGCAGAGTCACGGACAAGGTATTGGTGGGGATGGGGTAAGGTATTTTGGGTTGTTTAGGTAGGTAGGTAGGTTGTTGGTCTACACTTTGTGTTAATGAGACACAAAGACTAACACCGGTTTATCTTAACGATGCGATTTTGGTGAGACCGATGTCAATTATAGGTGGTAGTGTACCGGTCACTTTATGGAAGTGACAGAGTTTTAGATTAAGGGCATTTGGGCTCTACTGTCTAAGAACATATATTTGGAAGGGTGTTGGTGATATGAAAATGAGGGATAGGTTTAGTATAGGTGTTTTAGGGCTTTGGTAAGGTTTTGGGTGTATTAGGGTAGAGTTGTGGGAAGGCGATAGACAACGGGGTAACCAATGGTGGTCAAGGTTCAACCGACCACAGTTATAGTTAACCAGTGATGGTCATTATGATCGAGGCGAGAATGTGAAAAATGGGGATTTGGTGTTCTCTGTGTTCGGACAGAGAGTTATCAAGGAGCGGAATGTGATGAAAAGGTATTGTAGAGGGATATGGGTTTAGTAGGTAGGGTTTTGGGAGGATAGGTGATGGTTTAAGGAGTAGGAGAGAGGTTGGCTCTTGGGAGAGGAAAATGAAGAAATAAGCACAAAAACACCAGTGAGTGGTGAAGTGATTTACTTACATGGAGTCGATGCATGTAGAACACTGAGCAAGCTGATGAAGAGAAATGATGAGTGTTGGTGAAGGCTAGGAGGTGGTTGGAGAGCTCCTGTTTGAGCTCCTTCTTGGCTTCAACTCGTTAGTGGTTTATCTCACCAATGTGCTTATGAATGGTTCCACCTCTGGTTTCTCATCTTGGAGTTATTTTTGCCAAGTGACATTCTCGAGAAAATGATGAGAAATATTTCAACCAAAATTCCCACAAGTGAAATGCCAACCAACCCCTTGGAAAGAGCTCGAAATGAGCATTTACAGTGACCGGCGTCGGTCCCACCGATCGACATCAATTTGGACCTGTGATCGACACTGTTATCTTATGTCGGGGTGATTACTTTTTCAAAAGTGGGGAATATGCCTTCCCCACTTGATTTTGAGTGGTGGAGCACATGCATCATCCGCCCTTAGAATGGGGAATAGGACAAGGAGGGGTCCTATGAGTGGGGTGGCCACTATTAGAGGCTTCTAGAAGGGTATGGGCTAGGTATGGGTAAGGTGAGGAAGTGGAATGGTGAGGTGGAGGGGAAAGTGGGGTAGTGGAAGGGTGATGTGGAGGGGCAAGTGGGGTAATTGAATGGTGAGGTGGTTGGGTGAGGTGGCTGGTCCAATGGCAAGGTGAGGTGGCCTGGTGAGTGGGTAAAGGGGCCAATTTAATTAATTGATTTTAATTAAATCCTTGTGTGTGTGAATGAGGGCCAATATGATGTGCGAAAGGGGTTGCGGGTGATTAAATTAGGGTTAAATCAATCACCTATGTAGAATGTGGTTATTTGGTCATTTTGGAGGAGAATGATGAAATGTGACGTGTTTTTGGTGTCTACATTTTCCCCTTTTTGTTAGGCAACCTGTATTGGTAGGCGGCATGACAAAAATGAAGGTTGGTTTTTCCCCATGTGAATTTAGGGTGAGAAGGTGGATGTTGGGTGCCCCAAATAGGGGCATGAGTGATCCCCCTTAAATCAGGCACCAATGATAAAGAATAGAGAGAGTCGGTGGGTGGTTTGATAAAGTAGGGTGAGAGGTGAGAGAGGTGAGGGTCACGGGTATGGTAAGTGTAGAGGGTAAGGTAGGGTGGTTAGGTAGAGCATTCAAATGTATGCACAAATTGTGAAATGCAATGAGATATAAGGGTTGCTCAACATAACAAATTTACGTTAGCTAAGGTCATAAGGGTCATCCAAACAAGGGTTGTTGAGGTCCGGTATCTAGGGTAAAGGATACAGTCCAGGCACTCAACGAGGTAAGATGTAGGAATGTGTAGGTGTGGTTCTAGTACATCAAAAAGGTCAAAAGGTCAAGGTTTGTTTGGACAAGGGTCATGGCCATAGGCAAGGTAAGATCATTAGGCTGAGAAAAACATGTACCATCATCACAAGATTCAATGATTAGGGACATTGAAAGATCCACATAATCAATGGTTAGGCAGGTAGGTGTGTGTGTGATACGTGGTGGTAAAAATGGGTAATGGGTAGTGGCAATCAAATGTACGCACATGTAGAAATTGCAACACGGTACCAGGGTGAAGAGCATGCAAAATCTACATCGTCTTAGGTCGATTGGGTTATCTAAACAAGGGTTGTTGAGGTCCAGTATCCAGGGTAAAGGATACGGTCTAAGAACTCAACAAGTTAAGATGCAGGAACTTTTAGGTGTGGTTTTGGTACATCTAAAAGGTAAAGGCTTGTTTGGGTAAGGGTCACAAACATAGGAAAGGTAAGGTGGGTAGGCTAACAACGTGGTAACATCATTACAAGGTAGAGTGAGTGTGTAAGGTCAATGGTCACACTAAGGGGGTCAGGTGTGGGTTAAAAGGTGTGGCGTAGGTAAGGTCATGGGAGGGACAAAAATATTCCCAACTGATGGGGAGGTTAGGTGATAAATGATTATGCCATGAGGATGAGGTGGAGGATCACGGTTAGCTTTGGGTTAGGTGAAAAAGGTTATAGGAAAGTAGATAAGGTGTAATGGGTTGCAATGTGGCCAAAATAGAGTAAGCGGCACCGGTCATGCTTAACCAATGATGGTATAGGTAAACCAAACATGGTTTGTTAGGGCACATGACTGATGTTAGTCGAGGTAAAACCAACATCGGTCAGTCGAGGTGTGGAAAAAAGGAAATTTCCACTTTTTGTGGAATCATTTGTCATTTTCTGAATAGGAGAAAATGACAGAGGAGAAATAGAAAAGGTGGAAAGTGAGTGAGCGAGATGGAGAGATGAGTTACCGAGCCTTATAGCGAGGTGATTGGTAGTCAATAGGTGAGTCCACATGATTTAGTTGATCGATTGAGTTGGTTGGAGGTGAGGAGGTCGGTTGGTGATGGAAAAGGTAGGAGAGGGATTTGGTGTACCAGCGATGCGGCGGCTTTGATGTGCCACCACAAAGACAATGAAATAACGAGGTAAGATTCGATCCTATTCCTCATTTTGGTAGGTAGATTTGGGTATAGAAATCAAGTTAGGACAAGTGGGTTTTGGGGAAAAAATATTTTTGAATTTGGGAAGAAAATTTGGGGTGAAAGAGGGATGGGGAAGGGTAAATTTAGGTGAATGAGGGATGGGGAGGGGTGAGGGGATTTGGGTAGGAATGGGTGAGTATTTTAGGGAAAAAATGTGGAAATAGGAGAGAAAGTAGGCCGGGTTTTCTCGGATTGTTTCCATAATAGTGACCGATGTCGGTCATGGTTTGGTGATGTTAGTTGGAGGAGTTGACAGTGGTCATTTATGGGTGACAAATACCAATTGTGGTAGACTACGATCCGTCGAGGATAACCGGTGCCAGTCATCATTTGGAGAAAAATGGGCCAAAAATGAGATAGGGTGGGTGGGTGAGGTAGGTAATGGTAGAAGAAGATGTTGTTTGTGAGAAAAATAGCTTGGGTAAGAGGTTTAAATAGGTATGGTTGAGGGGTGTGAAATTGAGAGGGGCGAAAGGTAGTTGGTTAGGGTTGGGGTGGGTAGATAGGTATTATTATAAGAGGGTAAGTGGTGAAGAAAAATAGATATGGTAATAGGTATAGGTGGGGTGTTAAGTGTGATTGCGGGTAAGGTCAAGGTCTATTAATGTGATGGTTTTTTAGATGTAGGTGAGAGATTAATTGCGGATGTGAGATAGGGTACCACCCCTACTTGTGATGATTCGAGGAGTATGACAGATCGATGATTGGCACCATGTGGCAAAGGTTGGCTTGATTAGGGTCAGATGCTACTGGCATGTAGTCTAACAGCCGAGTTTGATGGTCACCCTCATCAATAGATGGGATTCGGTGACCAACACATTCTATCTGCCGATAGGTAAGATCACAGTCACCCTAGAGGATGTGTATAGGATCTTGTGGCTATCGATAATGGGGACACATGTGTATTCGATCTCCTTGGAGGCATCAGAGGAGTTGATGTTTGGCAAGAGGCTGATGGAGTTGAGGTTCCATAGTGCTAACATGAGCTATGAAGATATGTACCAGGCCCATCCAAAGGAGATGAGGCTAGTGGTGTTGCTGATGGAGGCAATCTATTATTTTCACTACCAGATGCAAAGAGTGGGAGATTCCCACAATCATTGATGGGGTTTCTACATGATATGGTAGAGGACAGGACCTGTTTTACATGGGTGCCCTCATTCCTAATACATTTATACATAGAATTATGGGCTTATGGGTGGCTACAGAGGTTCAGCTTGTGTTGCATGTTTCTACTTCATTATTGGGCATATGAACACATTGTGTGTGTGTGTCAGTTGGTATGCCCTGGGTGATGCATATGAGCTAGGTTGGGTTTGGGTGGGCTACATGTGATGGGTACCTACCATTGGAGAGCACCGAGTGGCTAGGGTGACTCACGATGTATCCTATTATAGGCATTTACTGGAGGGGTTATCTTATGTGGACATCATTTGGAGGCCATATGTGGGCTTCCCATCATACATGAAGATGTCCGAGGAGCTGGAGGAGCTACAATTGCTCAGATGGATAGATGGATGATGTGTAGGAGAGCATGAGATGATACCCATAGATAGGGTCAAACATCAATTTGGGCTACCTCGAATATATCCCCATAATTCCCATAGTATAGAGGGATAACATGGAGTGGCCTCTACCTCTACCATAAGCGAGTAGTGTCGATAGGGAAGGAGGTGCGGGTAGAGACCGGCAGATTGATGATGCTAGGGTGATTGATAGATATAGACAGTGGTGGGTTTCACATTTATGAGAAGTACCACTGAGCCCGAGGCAGCCAAATTTATCCACCATCACTATTCACAGAGATGCCTTAGAGGGGCAGTGGCTACCCTAGTGACACGGATTGGGGATAGTGCAAAGGCATTTGATAGGGTCGAGGCACGAGTTGCCACATTTGGCACATGTGGCTGCTCTTGAGCCTAGGTTACGAGTTTGAAGGGCTAGTTGGCCATAGCATAGGCACAAGTTGTGGCCCTACAAGCCCAAATATAGGGAAAGGGTCGAGAGACCGATGGCACCACCATAGGCATAGGACAGGGTCCCACCTTATAGGAAGGGGTGACAAAAGGTCCCATAGGGGCAGTATAGGGTCGAGCCCGATGGTGACACCATAGAAAAGTACCCATAGCTAGATTGAGGGATGCTTTAGGTGAGGTGAGGTATTATGAAGATCAGGTGATGGCCGCAGTGATAGATTTCATATCCTATGGAGAGTACTGAGCACAACAGCCTCAAGTGAGAGGACCAAATCATGCACCCCTTGTGTGTGGAGAGTACAAGGGGCCATCGATCCACGAGATAGGGTCAGATCAAGGCCACCAATTCATGGAGGCCATCTGTAGGTGAGGTACAGTAGAGATCGGACTGGGACCCATGTTGGGTGGAGAGATGTTAGTGGGCCGCCACACAAAGTAGCGAAATAGGAGGAAAAGACAGTGAGAAAGATATGGAGGATATCCGAAGGGATGATGCACTGATATTGTATGTACCTCCAATTTTGTTGAGTTTTGTATTTTTGGTATATACAGGATTGTGTCTTTGAAGAGAGTGAGGATGTATATGAGAGTTTGTTTATTTTTGATCATATACCATCCTATGTTCCGAAGATGGTGAGGTGTATACGAGATATTTGTTTATTTTTTATCATATACCTTCCTATGCACTTTGAAGATGTGAGGTTGTATATGAGATTCTTTGAGAGGTGTATATTATTTGGTATCGTGTATATTATATAGATACACAAAATTTTATGATGAGATGGATGATTTGTTGATGATGTACTTGTGTTGGTAGAATTTGATTGTTATGTATAGATGGATGGAAAATAGGTGTGTTAGGCATGGTTGAGTCAAGTCATAGGCATGGTGGAGTTAGGTCATAGGCATGGTGGAGTTAGGTCATAGGCGTGGTTGAGTCAGGTTGGTGTTTAGGCATGATCTAGTCATGTTTGTATGGTTGAATTAATTTTGCGGGTCTTTGACATGATGGAATAGAAATGATGATGTATGTATATGTGTTGTTTTTAATTTGTGGTATTGTATGTTATGGATTATGTTAGTACGATCATAGGTAATGTATGATTGTGGTAAATGTGATGAGATGAATGTTGTAATAGTGTATTAATTTCCAATTATTTGGTAATAAAATGGAAACTAACTAAAATAGAATGTGACTGGAACAGGTAGCCAATGTCGCGAGGTAAACAATTGTGGATGGGAAAAGGTGAAGAAGGTGATGAAGATGGTTGAGATAACCTCCAAGGGCCCCATGCCCTCGGAGTGCTACCTACATTTCCCTAGCGAGAAGGGGCCTCAGACCGATGTAGTTCTCCCATGTCAAGGGAGGAATAAAATAGGTATAGAGAAGGGTTGGTAGGTTTTAGGTAGGTTGAGTTCATGGTCATGTAGGTCGGTGAGTAAATAGGTGAGGTTTGGTGATTAGGTCTAAGGTATATGTTTGATCCTTTTTGCGTACAATCAGAGACTGAAATAGATAAGGGTGTAGGAGGTTTACCTGTTGTTTGGTTGATGGGTGGAATATGCACATGTTGAATTCCAACCTTGGTCGATTGTTTGAAATACTTTTTGGTTGGGAAGGACTACCCTATAATAAGAAAGCAAGACCACAAGAGAGAGTTAAATAGTATATGCAGTGGACTGCCTAGCATATGCTAGATCCAGGAAGTGTGATACTCCCTAGAGGGTTATCAATCCACTATTTTATAAATCAATATTAAATGACAAAAGCATGTAAATAAAAGGAATCTAGTGCTAGCATTTTGATTTGGGTGCCTCAGGCTGCTATCAACGTCGATTCAATTAAATACTTAAATAATGTAGGTAAAAGGTATTTGGGTTGGGTCCTAGGTAGATTGGGTAGTCTGCAGTCACAGATAGGATTCGATTGGGGTTGGGTAGGGTATTTTAGGTGGTTTGGGTGAAGAGGTGGGTTGTTGGTCTGCTCTATGTTAGTAGACATAGAGACCGACGCTAGTTGAGGGTAGACCAATGTCGGTTAAGGTTGACCAACATTGGTTACTATAGAGGTGATAGAGGTCTAGGTGGTTGGTGTTCAGGTCCCACCCTATCTTAGAATAGGGTGTTGAGAGAGTATGGGTGAGTGTTAGGTGAATGGTGGGTTTAAATCAGAGTTGTGGGGTATCTGGAGGTGGTTTTGGGTGTGTTTAGGTAGAGGTTGGTGAGTTGGAAAATAGGAGGGTGACCGACAATGGCCCAGTCGAAGCTGCGCCGACTATGGTTATGGTTAACCAGTCTTTGGTCATTGGTATTTGGTAAGAGTTTTGTGGTGGGGATTAGGGTGCCTTCGTGGTGGCAAGAGGGTTAATAGAGAGCGAGAATGGGGTGAGATAAGGTCTTGGGTGTGGGTGTGGGCTGGATAGGTAAGATCAAAATGGTAGGAGGGAAATAGAGAAACAAAAGTAGGGAAAACACCAGTGAGAGTTCTACTTACTTGGAGTCCAATGCTTGCAGAATCATGAGTAGCTGGAGAAGAGAGATGGTGAGTGTTGGTGACGGTGGTTGGTTGGTTGGAGAACTCTTGTTCGAGCTCAGTCTGGTTTAAGTTCTTTCAATGGCTGCTCTCACCAAGATCCTTGTGAGTGCCTCCAATGATGATCTCCTCTAGGCCCTCTGATGACCTTGTTGCTTCAATGAGTTGCCTGTGAAGATGCCAACACCAATGCCAATCCACCAGAATGCCAATGATAATCGACAAAACCTAGAGAATGTCCAATGATCCACCAACTCTTTAGAAAGAGCGAGGACTAGATATTTTGGTGATCAAGCACTAGTCCCACCTCACCGGCATTGGTTAGACTATAACCAACACCGTTATGTTGGGGGATTTTTTTTTGAAAAGTGGGGAATATGCCTTCCCCACTTGATTTTGAGTGGCAGAGCACATGCGTCCTTTACCCTTAGAATGGGTAATAGGACAAAAAAGGAGCCTATGAGTGGAGTGGCCACTATTAGGGATTTCTAAAAGGGTATGGGCTAGGTATGGGCAAGGTATGGGCAAGGTGGGGAGTGGAATGGTGAGGTGGAGGGGCAAGTGGGGTAGTGGAAGAGTGAGATGGTTTGGTAAGGTGGCGGTCCAGTGGCATGCTGAGGTGGCTTGATGAGTGGGTAAGTAGGGGAAATTTAATTAATTGATGTTAATTAAATCCTTGAGTGTGTGAATGAGGGTCATTGTGATGTGTGAGAGGGGTTGTGAGTGACCGAATTAGGGTTAAATCGATCACCCATGTAGAATGTGGCTATTAGGTTATTTTGGAGGAAGATGATGAAATGTGACATGTTTTTGGTGTCTATAGTATAGGCATGGTTGATATTGGTGTTGGGTGCAGGTAAATAGGTAATATCTATGGATCATGAGTAATGGTAGATAGGTAAATCCCAATGTTGGGGTCGGATGTGTGGGTGTGGCTGATCTGGATCAAAGGTATGGGTATATAGGTAGGGGTCAATAGGTAAGGGTAAGGGTCATGGAGTACAGGTAGATGGGCTTATAGGTAAGGGTCATGGGTAAACAGGTGAATAAAAATAGTGAACATAGGGTTTGGATTCATGAAATAGGTGAGTAGGTATGGATTAGATAAGTAAGGTGGAGAGGTAAGGTTAATGATTGGGTCAAGGGTATAGCAATGGCTGATGTGGGCTAAAGGTATGGGAAGTGGGTAAATAGGTGCGGATCACGGGTAAGGGTAAAGGTGGGATTAGATGCCAAGTCGAGGTATGGGTGCGTGTTGGTAAAGTTATTTGAGTCAGGTGTGTTGGGAAATTAATATGGGTAGGTCAAGGTAGGTACGGGTGAGAGGTGGGTAGAGGTGAGTTGACATCTTTATTTTAGTTGAAGAGGGTCAACCGTTGAAAGCGAGTAACTATAATAGGGTTGATTGATGCTAGATTGGGAAGGACCATCAGTGAACAAACAAAGGGTAGGTGCGATAAAACTCAAGCCCTTAAAAGCCTTTGCAGATTGGGACTATTCCAAAGGTGAAGAAATGTGTAGGATCACGACAGATCATATCGGTGACATCGTCTGTAGCGAGTAGAAAAGTAGGGTAAAAAGGGGTGATATGGTGAAGGTTTGGAAATGTGCGGGGGTAAACATACCCCTTGTACAAGATTTCGATAACCCAGATAGACAACTCTATGGAAAAAAGTGTGTGTTACTTTTGTTTGATAGACTGATCAATGCGGGAAGTCTATGTGGGATGATTAGATAATATCCTTGAGGTCTTCGTGAATCTGATTGATGCGGGAAGCTTTGGAATGGGCCTAGTATTTTCTTTATGACTAGGTAAAGTATGGCTAGTGTGGTATAGCTGTCCTTCAAGGGAGAAGTCTATTTATGGATACTAGATACAAATGATATATGTCCTTTTGAGGGATTAATCTTTATGCTTGGAAGTTTGACTCAAGGAGGGTGATCCCACTTTTGATAGGTGAATTGTTTTACCAATTAATCCATGGATAAGGCTATAGAGGAATATAAAAAGTGTGGGTCCAAAGGTGGAGTGGAGGTGGAGGTGGATTTGGATTTTGTGAGGGATATATGGAGTGGTATACAACAATGGGATTCCGTCTATAAGGGGAGGAAAAGTATACATGAGAATCATGTTATGAGTAGAGCCATGGTACTCATATTGAATATAAGGTTGAAAAAGTGACGGATAGTCACATGATTCTTTGTTTAATCATGTGTATGTGAGGTGGTGACAAAAGGAGTGGGTGCTCACGGGACAATTCGGTAATAATCAATAGGTGATATCTTAGTTTAATAATAGAATAGTTGAATATGCAAGATGTTAAGGGGCTCTGTTTTGGGTTTACCATCGAGTGAAGATAAACGATAAGCACTTGATCCATAGGTATGGGTAACAATATAAGGTCCAAGCCAATTAGGAGAAAATTTACCCTGTAGATGTTTCTCGGCTTTGGTGACATGTTTATTTTCCTTCAAGATGAGGTCACTGAATTGAAAGGTTTGGGGGTGGACACATCTGTCATGAGCGCGTTTGATGCATTTTTGGTATATTTGGAGGTGATCTAGACCATGAAGACAACTCTAGTTGTGACAAATGATCTTGGTGAAATTCATCATTGGTGAGCATGTCTTTGAGTGATATGTGGAGATATGGGATCTGGAATTTGAGAGGTAAGATAGCCTTAGTACCATAGACCAGAGAGAAAGGTGTAGCGGTAGTCGATATATGAATACTAGTGCGGTATGCCTATAGGGTGTGAGGAATGTGTGTATGCTAATCCTTCCTAGCATCATCAACCACTTTCATGAGGATTATGTTCGGGGTTTTGGTAGATGATTTGGCTTAGCCATTGGTTTGAGGGTAATAGGGTGAAGAAAAAATGAGTTGGATACCAAAGGCATCATAGAGTTTTGGAGGTTTTGTTTTTGAACTATTTGTCGTTATCAGTGATAAGGCGATGAGGAACACCGAAGTGACAAATAATGTGATGGTTGATGAACTCAGAAATATTC
The DNA here is from genome assembly GCA_018340775.1 of Taxus wallichiana var. yunnanensis. Lineage (NCBI taxonomy): Eukaryota > Viridiplantae > Streptophyta > Pinopsida > Cupressales > Taxaceae > Taxus > Taxus wallichiana. Next base: position 559,873,687 of record CM031234.1, read on the forward strand.
TCAAATTTTGTAGAGATGATTCAAATGGATTCTACCCATTTAGTGTAGTATTCGGTGGTGGTAATGATCCATTAGTGGCATTGGGAGGAATGAGGTTAATCTCACCGATGAGGTTGAGACCCCATTAAGAAAAGGGCCGGGGGTATTGTGTGACCTATAAGGTGTGGCTCGGGGTATGATGAAAGTTTTCATTTTGTTGAAATTTTGCACATCATTTGACATAATCAAAACAATCACGGTTGAGGGTAGGCTAGTAATAGCTGAGGTGAAGGATACGTTTGGTGATGGCTAAACCACTGATGTGACCTCCACAAATAACATCGTGGATCTCTTTGATGGTATAGGGTATTTCAGAGCTAGTGAGGCATCGAAGAAGGATAACATTGAAGTTTCTCTTATAGAGGAGACCTCCCATGATGACATACCGGGAGACTTTTTAGAGGAAAGATCATCAGCCATTGCGGGTAAGATCCAGAGGAAGGATAAAAAGAGAGAGGTAGTCGTAGTATTATTGGTACTAGAGGTCTGATGGTTCAATGTTAGGTTTCTCAATGAGGTTGATGGCGTGAGAGAGGTAAGAAGGTGATTACAACCTTCACACAACAACAAATATTTGTGGCGGTAGGTGATGAGGGTATTTGTTAGGCGAGACAAGCCATGGTTCATTACTTCTTCCTTCATCATGAGAGCCACCTTGGGTTTCATTGGTCTCGATTTTTGTTTAATTGGCTTTACATCTGATTTGGTGACGAGGTTATGTACCATGATGTGTGGTGTAATTCCTGTCATTTCTTTATAATTAAATGCAAAATCCTTTTGATGTTCTCTGAGGATTCTTGTGTGTATTTCTATCTCTTCTAGAGTTAGCGAAGATCCTAGTTTTAAGATCTTTGGTTCTTCCTCCATTCTCGATGTTAATATCAATTGTTTCTTCGATTAAAGAAGCGTTACCTTCTTCAAACTCAGGTGGGGCTAGAGGTAGTTCCAGATCTTCTCCATTCTCTACCACATATATGTCGAGCTCCTTTTGTGGGGGAAGCTCTATCATGGGATTTCCAAAGTAAGAAGACGAATGTGGGATTAAGGACAAATACCACGTGATGGGTGAGATGTAACTCTGCATAGGTGTTTAGGTAATCAAGAGTGGCTCTATCACTATCAACATGATCTAATATAGTAGATATATTCTCAGCGATGTTCGTTAAAGGAGGGTATGACATTTTCTTTACTAACGGTTCAATACGAAGGGATACTATGAAACGGGTGTCTTCCAACTCACTTGTTTGGAGTAAAATGTGAAGCTGAGGTTGCTATCAAATCTGCGAGAAGGTTTTGTTCTCATGGGATTGCCTCAATGGATATGAAGTTAAATCCTTTGCTCAAATCTAATACTACTATTTTGTAGAGTCTGTAAGTGTTCAGCTCTAGTCTCATACACCTCAAAGACTTGGTTTGCTACTAATTGTGAGTCTCCTAACACTCTAATGTCATTAACACCGATCCTTTTAGCTATGATGAGACCAAGGAGGAGGGATTTGTACTTAGCGCCATTGTTTTACATTTGAAATTTAATTTAAAGGAGAATGGTAGGATCTTTCTCTCGGGAAAAGTAAAGATCACACCTGCCCCAACCCCATAATGACATCTAGCTCCATTGAAATGGAGAGTCCAATATTTACTTGGGAAGATGGAAGTTGGGACAATTGCTACGTCTATTTCTTCTACTTCGGTCACTTCTACCATGCAGAGTTCCTCTGCTGGAAGAGAACCAACTCCTAGGGTACATCCCATACCTACGAGAATCAAATGGCGGAAAATTGGTAAATCTTGTTCTAGTAATTTGATAATTTTTCTAGTAGTTCCTAATGATACTATCTAGAAAACATTAGCCTCATCCTTGAGGGCTGGGATATTCTTGATTAGGTTCATAACTTCTAACTCCGTTGTAGGTACTAACTTTTCTTCCGAGTTTGGAGTTGGTTGGCTTGTTAAGTTGGTTTGTTAGGAGGTCAAATTCAGAGTGAACGCTTTGGCCTTTTCTTGGATCTGCTTAGGTGTATATTGAATGGTTTTGATTGCCTTTTGCTACGAATATCTTTCCTAAGTGCAAGAATATTATTTCTTGAAATAACGTAGAAGGGATTGCCTTCATACAGTGTATCCATGGTGATCGAGGATCATATTATAGTTGGTTTCCCGATCTATAATATAAAACTTAATGAGGATTGTTTTGGGTCCTAAGGTAACTGGTAGTATTATAGTCCCAATGGAAGTGGCTTTAATGCTATCATAGCCTCTTAGTGTATTCCGAGTCATGGAACAATTTATTTCTCCATACCCTAGCTTTTGAAGGAAATAGAAGGGGACTTGTTAACTGCTGCCCCATCATCAACCATTGCATGTTTAACGTAATTGTTATAAACCCACACTTGTAAATGTAAGGTTGGATCACTTCTGCGTGTAACCTCAGCATCTGTTGGCATTTTGTTTATGTCGAATATAAACTCGATATCCCTATCCGGCTGCCCTGGAAGGTGAATATCAAAGTCTATATGGTTTACTTGTGTTTTGGAAGGTGGAGTGATGTTAATTAAATGACCTAAACCTAATGCTTCTAAAAGAGCAGCCCTATGGGTGGGAGAGTTCTTCAATAAGTCCAAAAAGGAGATGTGAGAGAAGGTATTTGTTAGGTCATTAATTAAATAATAGGTACCTACGGGTTTTACTAATGGTTGTTGAATGTTGTCTGTCTCTAGCAAGTAACTTGGATTTGGCTGAGAGGAATACTCGTGTCCTTGTTATGGCTTCCACGTGTAGCTTAGTGTCCAACTCCACTAAAGCTGACTATCTTGGGTCATAGCTAATTTCCTAATTATGGTGCGGCAGGTGGATTTAGTGAAGTTGAAGCTTCATGATCATTGTTTCTGTCATTACACCCTTGTACACTCAAATTCAAGTTTGAAAGAGAGAGGTATGGGTTCATTGTCGTGTGGGATGAGGATGATTTCAGCTCCACCCCCATTTTGAAACTTAGATATATTGAAGAGTAGGGTCATTTGATAGTGTGGAGGCTACTCACGGAGATTCATCGAGGAAAGGGTAACAATGGAGTCATCGGGGAATTTGAAGTTGGTGTTTTGGTGTTTAGAGAGTAGGGCATCGACCGATTAGTTAGTGATAGCTTGGCCTTTGATTGATTTTTGGTGGAGAAAGGTGATATCTAGATCAGTGAGTAGCATGAGCCAGCGAGAAATGTGTTGGTTTTGGAATGGTTTAACATACATGTAATGCAAGGGGTTGGTGTTGGTTATGATGAAGGTAGTGTGGTTAAGTAAGTATTGGTGAAGTTTGGTGGCCACAAAGACTAAAGCAAGGCACAACTTTTCTACATGTGTATATCTAGTCTCGTAATCCACAAGTGTATGACTTATGTAATAAACCGCTTGCTCCCTGTGTTGGTCATCACGGTGAGCAAGCATGGCGCCCAAGGAATGGTCGGTGGTAGAGATATAGAGGTAGAATGGTTAGTTATATTTAGGTGGGGTAAGCATGGGTGGTTATAGTAGGTAGGTATTCAAGGGTTTGAAAAAAATTGACGATGTATGTGCTCCAATAGAAGGTGATATCCTTTTTAAGGAGGTGGTGAAAAGGTTCATAGCGGTCTGAAAATTGAGAAATGAAGCGATGGATAGGCTGCAATTTTCCCTGAAAACTATGAAGTTTGCCCAAGTTAGTGGGTGGGCGCATCTTGAGGATGGCCTTGATTTTTTCAAGGTCAACTTCAATGCCTCTTAAGGAAATAATGAAGCCAAGGAGCTTACCTGATAGGAAGACGAAGATGCACTTCTTAGGTTGAAGGCGAATGTAGTATTGGATGAGGTGGTCAAAAATGATTTTAAGGATGGGTAAGTGGTCAGCGCAAATTTTAGATTTTCCAAAAAGGTCATCGACATAATCTTCCAAGATATGATGCATGATGTTGTGGAAGATATAGGTCATGGCTCGTTAGTAGGTGGCACCTACGTTATTTAGTCTGAAGGGCATGATGCGATAGTAGAAGGTCCCCCAAGGGGTAATGAAGGTGGTTTTGTGTTGATCCTCAGGTTTGAGTAATATTTGATTATAACCCCAGAACCCATCAATGAAAGATAGCATCTCATGTCTGGTAGTGAGGTCAACCAATTGGTCGATGCTGGGTAGAGGAAAGTCATCTTTACGATAAACCATGTTAAGATCGTGGAAGTCGATGCATATGTGGAGTCCCCCTATTGCTTTGGTGATGGGAACGATGTTGGAGATCCACTGGGGGTAGTCGATAAGTAATATGAAGGAGACATAAAGGAGGCACTGGAGCTCTTCTTTGACGAGGAGGGCAATGTGTGTGTGAATTTTACATAGTTTCTATTGGACGGAGTTCGGCATCAGGTAAGGTGATGATATTGTGGACTACAACATTGGGGTCAATACTAGGAATATCTACATATGACCAAGTAAAAGTGTTTCTTTGGTCGCGAAGGAAAGAAGTGTAGGAGTCCTGCTCAGTGGAGTCTAAAGATTGGCCTATCTTTAGAATGCGGGGGTAATTTGATGTGTGGATGTTTATATCGATGGTTGATTCATTCAGCATATTTTTTGTCTTAGAAGGTAGTGTGTGGTGGAGATAAGAGTCTTCTCCACCCAAATAAGTTAGAATGGATTCGTCATTGTGACACTGGATAACATTGATAGAAGGGGCGTCATCATCAATCATGTCAAGATAGAGGATGGGAAGAGAAGTAGGAATCTTTCCATCTCGTTGATAGGTGAGAGGTTCCAAGGAAATAGTGTTTATGAAAAAAAAAAAGGTAGGAGGAATAGATTTTGGATCTATAGGTTCACTGGGTAATGTTGGTGAACTAGGTGAAGGGTTGTGAGGTTGATGCACCTCTGTGATGAGATCGACATGGGATTATTTAAGAGAAGGCTCGACAAATCCCACCCCAGTGTGGTCTTTGTGTTTGCGATTGGTGCAAGGGATGACAGTGTGATGACCTTGTTCATAAACACCAAATCCAAAACCCTTCCAAACACATCGATGAAGGAAGGTATGCGCAAAGTGCTGGTTGGTCAATAAGGGAAGGGTGGCGGTAAATGGTAAGGTTTGGGTTGGTGGTTCAAGCATGTGGGTAGGAGTGTCGATGCCTCCATAGGTCAAATTGGTACAAAGGTGTGAGGGTCCATAGGTGAGAACTTTTCCAATGCGGTGGTCATAGTGGGGGTGTTGGTGAAGGTTTCCATACTCTGTGGAGTAAGGAAGGTATTGATGTTGTAGAGACGGTACTCCCCAATGTTAGGCGTTGAAAAACACCTTTGAGTGGATTAGTATCTGAAATGTGGGTGGCAAGAATGGATGTATCCAAAGGGGTTTGAGATGAGGAAGGTGTAGGTTTAGGAGCAGTGGTGGGTTCTTCAAATATTTTGTGGCGGTGATAGCAGGTGATGTAGGGGTTGAAGGAGAAGTGATAGCGGAGGCGGGCGTGGTGATAGGTATGAGAACATCATTGGGTCGGTACAACATGTTACATGTTTTAAATGGCAAAGGGTTAGCTTGAATGGTGTAGTTATGTCCCTCATGTTCAAATTTGAGACAACGATGTAAGGTGGATGGGACACATCCCATGGCACAAATCTAGGGTTGGCCAAGTAACATGTTATATTGGAACTCCCCTTCTAGGATGTAGAAGAGTTCAGGGATGCTACGGGGACCAACACAAATGTGCAAGATAACCATCCCTAGGGTAGTGGTCATGGTGTCATTGAAAGAATGCATCATAATTGGATTGTTATGCATGCAATTGGTTGGAATGCACATTTGGTTAAATGCATGAGAGGAGATGATATTAATACTATCTCCCCATCAATCATAATACGTTGGACACGTATATTATTGACATAGGCAGAAATGAATAAGGCGGGGTCAAGGTCATCTATATGGTGAGGTGCAATCTCGTCATTGGAGAAAGTGAGGGTAACTACCTGAGATGAGGCAACAGGCACCGAGGTGGGAGGTGAAGAAATAAGGGAGGCCACATGATGAGGTGTGATGATAGATGTGACTGGTGTGGGGTCATTAGGTGGGACCTCGATGGATTGTAGGACCTCGATAAGAGCTTGGAAATGAGATTCAGAGGTTTGTATGAGGTCATATAAGGACATTTTGAGAGGAGATTGGTGGAGTTGTTTGATCATGGCATAGTGGGATTTCCCATTGGAGATGGGGAAGGCAGGTCCTCGGATAGTGATTCTTGGTACGGGCGCGGGTGCAATGTGAGGTATGTTTAAGGTAGCAGGTTCATCTACCATGGCTTTTCCCTTATCACATTAAGCTCGAGTGGCAATTTGAACCATGTTGATTTCGAATATGGGCACTAGGTAAGAGGGGTATGACACTTGGGGTGAAGATGGTTAAACAAGTAATGATAGAGAAGGGATGATTACAATTACAGATGGGGCGAGATCTGTGTCTAAAATATCATCCTCGATGAAGGTTTTTAGGAGGAGTGATTTTAGGGATTGACAATCTTCCATGTTGTGCCCTGGTGCACGATGGTAAGCACAGATCTGGGAATCATCAAACCATTTAATTTTTGTTTGAGTGGGTCATAAGGTCGAATGGGCGGTAAGGTGATGTGGGAGGAGGTCAGTAGGTTGGCCAAGATATTAGCATAAGATCCTGCCATTGGGTCACATTGTGAAATGGGTATGGGTTTGGGTGAAGAGCTCGGTGTTGATTTAGGAGTGGGTGCCATTGGTCATGGTAGGGGTGTTGTCTGGGTAGTTTGGGTGTGTTTAGGCTTAGGTTGGGGTTTGGGTTGCACCTTGTTAGGTAAGGGTGTGATGGGTGACCTAGTTTTGGGTTTAGCTATCACTTTAGGAGGTGGGGTGGTTAGCAATGCGGAAATAGAATGTGATGAAGAGGGCCATGCCAAATGCGGAAGAGGATGTGTTACCCAAGATGAGAGTGGTGACATTGTAGAGGTAGGGGTGGGAGATAATAGTGGCAGTCGGTGTTGACGAGTAGGTAAGGGTAATTTTGTAGGATTGGGTAGAAGGGGAGGTTGTGGTAATTGGGGAGGTTGTCGACTTTTGGTTACACTGTGTGTATTTGATTTTGTCATTAAGGTCAATGGATGAGGGCCCAAGAGGGATGGTAGAGGTGAAGGGGACAAGGAGGTAGTGGCGAGATGCTAGTATAGGCGTTTGGGGTGGCTGGTGCATCCATTTAGGTAGGGGTGTAATTTTAGTGAGGGGGTGAGAGGGGGAAATCAAATCAATCTTGATTGATGGATGGGTAAGGCTTGGTGTTGGTCATACCCCCAGGATATGAGAGATTGTTGAGATTGGTGAAGGGTTGGGAAGTGAGGATGCAAAGGATGTAGATGATGAAGGTATATGTATGGTCAAAGGTGATATGAGAGGTGTTACGACCACTTCTATGGGTAGGGTAGGCATAGATGTTTCCACCATTCTAGGGTAAATAGTGGGTGAGTTAATAAGCAACATTTGCATCTGTATTAAGACAGGGATTTGAAGATGTTCCTAAAGTAGCAAATGGTCAACATACCCTGTGTGGTCCATCGAATGGGGTGATGAAGAGATGAAAGGGATGAGGTTGATTTTTGGTGAGCCCTATAAATGGAATTGTTATCCGTGAAAGAGGGAAGCCCTTTGCATGTGACTCTATGGGAAGAAGAGATAAGAAGACATCATTTAGTATTGTAGGAGATGGTAGCAAATCAGTTGCAATCAGAATGGGATCTTCTTTGTGTTGAGGTGTGGGTAAGGTAGATGAAGTAGGGTCTTCCTTGGAGGAAGGGGAGGTATCACCGACTCCTCGGTGGGTATGGAATCAAGTATCGGCTAGGGGTTCGATGGCATGGTCAAGAATAGTAGTTATAGTGTCTAATGAAAATGAATCGAGTTAGAACCAGAGTTATCTTTTGTTGGTAGTGAGGAAGAGGGTGAAGATGTTGGTGAGGGTAAAGGAAATTATTCGAGAAGTTCTTCTGTAGGTGTTGTTGGGGGTATGGTGCAAGTGGAATAGGTAAGGTATCGAAGATGGCATGAACTTCCTGGGTATTATCACTATCAATGGAAGAATCGTTGTGTTGGGTTGTGGGTGTATGATTAGGAAATGTCTTTTAGAAGATATGGAGGTTTTGGTTTGTGGGCACATTGGGATTATCCAGAACGAGATCTCCTCTATCTAACATTTCTTGGACAATAGTTTTGAATGTGATGTAGTTGTTGGTATTGTGCCCTCGCGTACGATGGTAATCATAGAACTCGTTCTCCTTATACCATGAGGGCATTAGACGAGAAGGATCAAAGCCAACATGTGGTTTGATATATAACGAGGGTGATAACACATGTGTTCGGGAGTTTTTCCAGAATAGCGGGGTATGGTTCAGTGATGGGGGTGTATTTTCATTGTTCATGTTTGAATAAGAATGTTTGAACCGGAGAGAGGTTAGGCGAGAGGTTTTGGCAGGTTGGATGGGTGAGATGGACCAACCTTTAGGACTACCACATGGGTAGATCCTTTGGCTCTAGAAGGATTGAGAGGAATGGTTGGTGGTGTCTTGGAAGTGGAAAAAGGCTCGTGTGGTTTAAAAGGAGTGCCCTTATCACATAATTGAATCTTCTTCTCCTCGATGGCTTGGATTTTGAGCTTCTAGGCCATGGTGAACGCCTCGTCAAATGTACAAAATGTTTGGATTTGTAAGGTAGATGAGATATTTTGAGTAAGGGAATTTGAGTTGATTGAGTAGTCAAGCTAGTAAGAAACAAAGTCTATGATCGACTCCTCCTCATATTGATGTGTAGTGTACAAGTTAGTCATGGTGATCTTATTGACCATGTTGATGGAGAAATGGTCCAAAAAAATTTGGGCCACCTGGTTGAAGGAGAAAATAGAGTGCTTAGGTAGGGAACTATACCAATCCAGAGGCGAGTCCATTCAAGGACATAGGAAACATTCGCAAGAGAAAAACAACATCATGAGAAGTGAGATAGCACATGTGTCTAAAAGACCTTAAATGTTGTTGTGGGTCTTCTTTGTTGTTAAATCAATTGAATTTTGGCATTTCCAGTGCTGGGGGTATGAGCAGATTAGAATAGAGAAGTGAATAGGTTTTTACAAATCTCCTCGTAGGTCAGAGATGTACGTGAGCCGAGAAAGAGATGCTTCTAATGTTTGCATCTTATCCATCATCATCTTGATGAGATCGGGAGTAGGTTGTGATGGAGGCTGACTTCCTAAAGGATGGTGAGGAAGGTAGGAAGAGTATGACGTTGAAAGCATCATGGGTGTGAAGGAGCTGCATATGAAAATTATGGAGGAATATGAGAAGAGAAGGATGAGGAAGGGTAATATGTTGAATAAGAAGTAGAGGTTACTGCCAGAGGTTGAAAGTGGGTGTATATAGGAGAGGTTGGGGTGACCACCCTAGTAACAATGGGAGGAAATTATTGGGGAATAGAGAGAACTAGATTCGAAGGAGGGTGTAGTTTTCCAATACCAGTGGTGGTTGAGATGGAATGGGTATGTGGGTAGTGGAAGACATGGGCCCACTTGGGTGGTGGCCATGGAGGCGGACATGGTAGATGCCATAGGGGGTGAGGATGTCAAAGGTGTGGTAAATGTCATATAAGGGGTGGATATCTTCGCAGTAGGGTCAAGCTATGATACCACCAATGGTAAGGTAGAAACGGGGAGAACCGAGCTAGAAGTAGTGACACAAAAGTAGGTGCGAAAAGAAGGAGAGATGGATATGGGCATACCTAGTATAAAAGCTTACATGAGGAGTCACAAGTGGATGAATGGGATATATAGTGTTGCAAGGTAGTATAATTCTGGTCAAGAAACCTCACGAAGTCTATGTCACCCATACTAACAATAACAGGTAGATTAGGGTCCATAGGTGATGACACAGAAGGAGGTGACAAAATAGGTGGAAGTGGTTGAAGGCTAGCATGCAACACAAAGGCGCTGGCTTGGTTGCGCGTCAACATGATGTGAATGAATGTATATCAGGTGATGTTGTATCCTATAGATGACATAGAAAGTAGCAAGAATGAGAAGAACATGTATTTGTAGGTGGATTGGGTCAATGTACTAGCTAGGAATCAACACAGGCTAACAAGCGTTGGTTACGGATGACCGATTCCGATTAAGGGGTAACCACAGTCGATTACTGTGAAATAAGAATGGTTTTACCAAATGAGGCAAAATACTAGTGATTAATCAGATGGACAAGTTCTAATGTGGTTTTTATCAAGACACAGAGGACACAGACTCACACGGGAACTTTGGCAAAGAAAGAAAATGAAATAGGGTTTCCTTGGGAAATTTAACCCAAAAGAACACAAAACCAATGCCGGTTTGGAATAGCTGATGATGGTGAGGAGTAAACCAGTGTTGGCCACAATGAAGATTAAAAAAAAGTAGAAAAATGGATTATTGTGAATTTGAATTAGATGAATAATCAACCCAAAGGTCCAGGGATGATATAATGAAACCTTTTCACTCTCAAAGGAAGTCAGAATACTCCAACTGTGATTGGGGAGTGTGAAAAGTGAAAGAAATAAAAATGAAGAAACATATCCTCACACCTCAAAATGCATGTCAATCAAATGCTAAAAATACGTTATCCAACAAGTGATTTTAATGTGTTGAGCTTACACTATTTAGAAGACTGACTCATGAATTTAGAGTAGAGTTTTTGGTGAGGAAGGATTCCTATGAAGAAGGAGATCTAAAAGGAGAGGTTTTAGGTTATGTTATGGTGGGGGTGGGCCATCCTTTGAGGTAATGACTAGATACAAGTAACCATCCTGGGTGCCTATTATCAATCCAGCGATCGTTGTGACTTCTTCTTGGTAAGATGTTGTTTAAGAAGATGTGTATTTTCAATTTTTTTGTAGTCTGGTAGAGATAGAAATAAAAGATGCTTTCTATGATTCTTTTACATCAACCATCAGTTGGGCATGAATTCTAGCATATATGTTGACTTTACTTTTAATGTGAGCTTAAATTCAGCATACAATAAATGCAATGCAAGTGTTTTAAACCCAAATCAAAGTGTGATGTTGTAAATGATGAATAGGAGAAGAGATGCTCTTTCACTAATGTAGTACTAATGAAAGAAAAGAAGTGTTCTTTTTATAGCACCAAAACATGATTTCTTTAAGATAATAGAAAGAGAGGAAGATTCCAGAGAAGGAGATTAATGTAAAAGCCTTTTAGAAGGGAAACAAACATACAAATTTCACCTAGGAATGAATAAAATGCAAGGAACCCCAGATGGGTCCCATTGGGTGTGCTAAAATGTTTTGATCCTTTTTGCGTACAATCGGAGACTAAAATAGATAAGTTTAATGGGTGTAGGAGGAATACCTATTATTTGATGATGGGTAGAAGGTAGGCGTGCATGCGTGTAGACTTCCAATCTTGGTCAATCGTGTGAACTCCTTTTTGGCTGGGAAGGACTACCCTGTAATAGAAAACAAGACCACAAGAGAGAGTTAAATAGTATATGGTAGTGGACTACCTAGCATATGCTAGATCCAGGAAGTGTGATACTTCCTAGAAGGCTATCAATCCACTATTTTATAAATTAATATTAAATAACTAAAACATGTAAATAAAGGAATCTAGTGCTAGTGTTCTAATTTGGGTACCTCAGATTACTATCAGCGTTGATCCAATTAAATACTAAAACTATGCGGGTAAAAGGTCTTCGGGTTAGGTCACGGGTAGTTTAGGTGGTCTACAGGTCACATATAGGGTCTTGGTGGGGCTGGGTAAGGTATTTTGGGTTTCTTGGGAAGGTAGGTAGGTTGTTGGTCTACACTGTGTTAGCAAACACGGAGACCAACGTCAATCTGTCTGACCAATGCTGGTTTTGGTGAGACTAATGCCGGTTATGTGTGACTAGTACCTATCACTGTGGAAGTGACAAAGGTTTAGATTGAGGGTGTTTAGGCTCTACTCTGTCTCATAATAGAGAGTTGGAAGGGTGTTGGTGAGGTACAGATGAGGGGTAGGTTTAGGATAGGTGTTTTAGGTCTTTGGGAAGGTTTTGGGTGTATTAGGGTAGAGTTGTGGGAAGCTCACGACAGACAGTAGGGTGACCGATGGTGGTCAGGGTTCAACCGACCATGGTTATAGTTAACCAGTGACGGTCACTGTGATCAGGCCAGAATGTGTAAAATGGGGATTTGGTGTTATTTGTGTTCGAAATAGAGTTATCAAGAACGGAGTGGGATGAAAAGGTCTTGTAGAGGGATGTGGGTTGAGTAGGTAGGGTTTTGGGAGGATAGGTGATGATTTGAGGAGTAGGAGAGAGGTTGGCTCTTGGGAGAGAAAAATGAAGAAACAATCACAAAGACACCAGTGAGGGGTGAAGTGATCTACTTAAATGGAGTATGACACATGTAGAACACTGAGCAAGGCTGATGAAGAGAAATGATGAGTGTTGGTGAATGTTGGGAGGTGGTTAGAGATCTCCTTATTGAGCTCCTCCTTGGATTCAACTCTTCAGTGGTTGATCTCACAAATGTTCTTGTGAATGCTTCCACCTTTGGTTTCTCATCTTGGAGTTCTGTTTGCAGTGTTCCCACGAAATGACGAGCAATATTTCAACCAAAATGTTATCAAGTGAAATGCCAACCAACCCTTAGAAAGAGCTCAAACTGAGCATTTATAGGTGACCAACACGGTCCACCCGAACGAAATTGGTCGACTGTGACTAACACCAATTATGTCAGGGGGGCTTATTTTTTCAAAAGTGAGGAATATGCCTTCCCCACTTGATTTTGAGTGGCGGAGCACATGCTTCCTCTGCCCTTAGAATGGGGAATAGGACAAGGAGGGGTATTATGAGTGGGGTGGCCACTATTAGGGCTTCTATAAGGGTATGGGCTAGGTATGGGTAAGGTGAGGAAGTGGAATGGTGAGGTGGAGGGTAAGTGGGGTAGTGGAAGATGATGTGGAGAGGCAAGTGGGTAATGGAATGGTGAGGTGTTTGGATGAGGTGGTAGGTCCCATGGTCGGGTGAGGTGGCTTTGGTGATTAGGTAAAGGGCCAATTTAATTAATTGATTTTAATTAAATCCTTGTGTGTGTGAATGAGTGCAATATGATGTGCAAAAGGGGTTGTGGGTGATTAAATTAGGGTTAAATCAATCACCTATGTAGAATGTGGTTGTTTGGTCATTTTGGAGGAGAATGATGAAATGTGATGTGTTTTTGGTGTCTACAATCATGTTGGGTGGGGAGTTAACGAGTTAGGGCTGAGTCATAGGGGTGACTTGACCACAACGAGCTAGGGATTATACCGGGAAAGAAGGGGTAACTAGTTAGATTGAGTCACTAGTGTAACTCATTGAGTCGGGGTGGGTGGTGTGAGTCAATAGTAAGGGTGAAGAGTGGGGTGAGGGGATGGGGTCAAGTCGTATGGGTGACTTGGCTAGGGTAGGTTAGAAAATAAGCTAGGTTAAGAATGTGGTAAGTTGGGCATGGGGAGGGAATTTTGGGTGCATGGCTAAGTCACAAGGGTGGCTCGACGGTGTAAGGATTTGGTTAAGGATCCTAGATGAGAAAAAAAAATTGAGATGAGGTGAAAACGTAGGCACATAGGGAGGTATTGAGTGGAGGTGAGGTGTTAGGATGGGTAGATAAGGACTAAGTCATTCACGAGTGTGATTGGAAAAATGAGGAGTGGGCATGTGGGTATAGAGCCTTAGGTTGGGGTGTTGAGGGAAGGGAAAGGATTGGGTTGAGTCACTAGAGAAAATTTGTGAGTCGGGTTGTTGATTGGTCATGGGTCATGATAAATGGGTTATAGGGTTAGGTCTAGGTAAGGGGGCCAAGTCGTTAGAGTGACTTAGTAGGTTGGGGAAGAGATTTAAGGTGAGTGGAAAGATGAATCAACTACTAGACTCGATGATAATCCAGTCTCATGGAGGGTGGGTGCGATGATTAGGGTATAAAGGAATAATGGTGAGAGTTAGAAAATGAATGCAATGAAAATCACATAAAAGAGTAAATTAATGCAATAAAAATGATAGGAAAAATGGTGGATATGCAAAGGTGTGTAGAGGCAGCAAATGCCCTTGAGTGCTCATTCCAAATGAGGTGGAGAATAAATATGAAAGTGAGATGTGTTATCATCTATATGTGCGATAGAAAAATTTACAATTTTCAAGCATGACAATGATACCCCTGTGTTAAAATTTTCAAATTTTATGTTTCTAAGGAACCCCAGTCTACCCATCCTCAACACTAGCCTTACAATTATATGATTTTTCCCTCAAGAAAAATCAGACAAACAAGACCTCACAGAGAGAAAATGGAAGGATCAATTTGGCCATGGGAGCTCGCATTGGAAATTCGAGGCTCAGATTAGTGGGAGAATGACACAAAATGATCATAGGGGTTCTATCTGAGTCGATAATGACTCATTGAGCGAGGTTTTGAGGATTCAACAGTATAAAAAATGGCCGAGCTATATAGGAGAGCTCGAAAAAATACTCACCAAAGTTGGGGGTCATGTTGGCCATGTGAGGAAGGAACATAGGCTTAGGCTCGAGCCGAGAAAGAAATTCGGAAAACAAAAAGGCCCAAAGTCCAAAATTTTCACACTTTGGGGGTGAGTGATTCAAATTTATCATAGCGCAAAACACAAAAAATGAGCCAAAAACCTAAAATCGTGAAAGCCCGAAGTCTGCGAAAGGGCTCGTGGGGTTTCAGGATCAACTCGGTTTTAGGGTCAATGACGTAGGAACTTCAAAGCTCGGATTTAGAGATGTCATAATCGGTGAGCTCAAAAATCCCAAAACCCCAAAGTCCGAAAGGGTTTGGGATTTTAGAGTTCAATGACTTTTGGGGTCAGCCATTTCAAGGGTCATCTTTAGAGGTGGATTTTGGGGACTCGACAGAAAGAAATCTGAAAGTAGGAAAGGTTAAAGTCGAAACCCAAACTCCAAATTTTGCGGTTTAAGTCCAAAATTCAAACTTTGGCGTTTCGGTATATCGAGAACATTTTTGAGCCAACCAAGTAAACAATGCCACGTAATATAATTTCAAAAGTCTGAACTCCGAAGTCTGAATTTCTGACTTTAGAGGTTTGGGATTTCGGAACTCTTGAACCCACCTACAAGATAAACAATGCGGTGACCTCAGGCGAAAATTCTTGAATCTCCAAATCCATAAAGTCTGAAATTTTGGATTTTTGAGGGTGCGATGTAGGGTCAAATTCTGAAAAGGAAGATCAACCACCCGCATTTATTACATAATGGCACCCTCATCTTCAAATGGCCATAACTTTTAACTGAGGGCTCCGATTTACACAAAACAAGACTTTTTGGAAAGATCTCAGTGTCCTCTTAATTTTATTAAGGTTAAGTATTCCAAAATGAGTAAATAAAGTCTAAAATTTTAGATGGTGCTTCCAAAATTTTCACCTACCAAAATGATGAAGGTATGGGTTTCCTTTTTTCTCCAACAAGGAAAAGTATTTAAAAATGAGGAAATATAGTTTGTCATTTTAGAGGAATAAAATCAGGTTTCTCACCTACCTAAATAATAAAAGTATGGGCTTCCTTTTTTCCCTAACAAGGTAATGTACATTTAGGTATGGTTTTTGTAGTGACACCCATCATTGTTGTAGGTGATTTTAATGCATTTTAGGGTGGTTGAAGAAATATTTTAAATTCCTCTTCTCTCTCTCTCTCTATCTCATTCTTCCCATATATTGTAAGGAAAGGTTCATTTCAAAAAATTGGACACCTAGTATATGCCCCTCCCTTATTCTTCTTATTTGTAAGAGATTTTTGGAGATTT
The DNA here is from genome assembly GCA_018340775.1 of Taxus wallichiana var. yunnanensis. NCBI lineage: Eukaryota > Viridiplantae > Streptophyta > Pinopsida > Cupressales > Taxaceae > Taxus > Taxus wallichiana. Next base: position 559,889,572 of record CM031234.1, read on the forward strand.
CAAACCTCCCTATTGAACATTATAATGCAAAATCTATGCCTTTGGTCCTAAATGTGATGTATCATACAAAATTTGAGACCAATAAAATCATATATGTGGATTCTTCCAACCCTCTTTTGTGTTGTATTGCAACTTTATGATCTTTCATTACATGTAAGGGTGATTGTGTATTGTTGTTGTTTTCATTCCAAGGTTTTGGTAATGTTGTGTTTATTGTGTAAGTTGTTTAACATCCTTCTTTGTGCATCACCTTCCCTTAGAGTAGGTTTTATTTTCATGCATTTTCTCTAACTTTGTCTCCTTGGGAAAACATTAGATTAGGGTTAGATCTGTAACTCTCTACAATTTGGAGTAGTTGGCACTAGGATAGGGTGGGAAGTTGGCCTTCTCCAAAGGGTTATGCCAATTGCAAAGTTCCACACTTTTGGATAACCCCATGTTTGACGAATGACACTAGTTGCCTCAACCATTTACTTGTGAGTAGTCAAGGGTGCTATGATTTCACCATAAAATTTACCCAATCAATCCAATGATCCCATATTGAATGTAAACTTAGTCCCCTAGGTGAATTAGAAAAGTCCATTCAATCCCCTTAGGTGATTTTAGGAGTTTTGAAGAACGCCAATTCTAAGCGGTTTTGGGAAGGGCTATAACTGGCCTTCCTAGGACTAGTGTGACCCCCTGGAGCAGAAAAGAGAAGAAAAATTTAACATGGAGATAAATTAAAGTTCGAGAACATCAAGGAATATTTTTGGAAGATTTAGGAAATATTTGGACTTTTTGGGGTAGATTCATCCGAAATAAGGTTTTAGGGCCTAGCAAGCGCAAAGGGTCAAACACATTCGTGAGCTTCGAGAAGTAATTTTGAAGCTCTGGATGGATTTAGGAGCTAAAAAAGAAATCGTAGGAAAGTTACTTCAGATATATACAAGATGGTGGAATCATATTTTTCACAACACCTAGGTGCATTAGTTTTATATCCATTTTTTCTCATGTAATGTTTGGGAGCTACAATAAAAATATGATTTTCGGGGCTCTCAAATGGAGGAATCAAGAGTTGAGAACCCACAATTTCATTCAAAAGGACATTTTAAGTCAAATTAATATAATTTAAAAAAAAAAATCCATCGAGAGCTCAATTTATTTCCGTCACAAATTGGCTCAATGTGAGTGTTCCATACTTAGCCAATTCTTGTAGTGGACATGTGTCAGCTCTAAGAGCCTAGCACATTATGATGTCCCTTTAGTTCCTTTAGAAAAGGGACATAGAGGATTTTAAAATGTACCCATCCATTTTTAGCCCCCTGATCACTCATAGGACCCTCTACATCACTTGGTTTAGCCCTTAGTAACTTTCAAGAGCCTATCCCCTCATTGCACGGATGACCACCAAGTGTCATCTCCAGGCACGATGTCAAAAATGATGTCCATTTTGTCCCTTTAGATAAAGGTACATAGGAGAAATTTAAAATGTGGCCAGCCCCTATAATTCCTTTTGGTCCCCCATATGTCCAATTTTTATCCCCCAGGTGCTTCCCTCAAGCTCCCTAGCCCTAATGCTCAGTCGCTCAAATCTTGACAAGTGTCAGCTCTAGGCGCGATGTGAAAACTTATGTCCCTTTCATCCCTTTAGATAAAGGTACATCATGGACACAAAAATACATCCATCCACCGGTATGTGTTTTTCAAATGGTTTAAATCCAGGACTTAGCATTTTGCTCCCTCCATTTCATCTCCCCATAGCTACACACCCTATCGAAGCTCTGTCCATTTTTCTCCAGACATCTAAACCACCATTGCTGCACTAAAAAAGATCCACCATGCCCACCATATTGTGAAATCAAAATGATCTCAGAGGATGACTGATCAAAAAAGTGAAGAATGGAAAAGAGAAACAAAGATTTCCATCGAAAAACCTTCATTGTCGTCAGACGAAGAAATCAACATATCTTGCAAACCAATGCACGGATTGAGACAAGGTTTTTTCTATCTTCACCATTTTTGAGGCCATAAAAAACTTAGTAATAGATCTCTTGTTTACAACACATATTATTCATAGTGAATAAATCCTCATTTTTGCACAACAAAAGCAAAATTCCAATTTCCCGATCAACCGACAAAAGGTTTAAAGAGAAACTTCACTAGTGAAATAAGAAGAAAAAACCCACATCAAAAATGTAATTTTCATCTCAATCCAAGGCCAAAAAGTAAACCTAGTATTTCCAAGATCCATTAATAGATGTCATGCCTATGGTCACTACCGGTGAAAAAATTCTAAATTTTAAAATCTCATAAACTAGTGATCGGGTAAGCCTCAAATTTCAGAGGGATTTTTATTTTTAAAAAAAATATAAAAATCTTTTTCTCACCATGATCTTAAAACCAGAAGCACACTTACTAAAAATAGTAGGTATTCTACATGGGAGATTACTATTTAGGGTAATCCTCCATTTGAAGAAGTTGTGAAGGAGGCATAAAACACAGAGGAAATATCGCAGGAAAAAATCATCGGAATAGTCACCTCAGTCCAAAATTTACACTTATTGAAAATAGTAAGTGGTCCCACAAGCACTTGCTAAAAATTGAAAACTGATCCAGAAGGAAAAAGCAACATACGGAAAAGAAGGAATTCATGTTGGCATATCCAATTGAGGTTTAAAAGAACTAAATTTTCACACTTACTAAAACTAGTAAGTTGTCTCATATGCACTTACTAAAAATAGTAAGTGGTTCCTAAGGGAAATTTTCATAAAGGGAACATACCGAGAGTTGAATATGCAAGTTGACATTATAATTTGGGGACCAAAGAAGAAAAATCTCAAAAATTACCAAAAATAGTTGCCCTTTCCAAATAGAGTAAGTGTCAAGAAACAACAAAGTTCAGATTCGCAAGGGGGAAACCAGTGCAGTCTCTATCATTGGAGTATGCGGGAGTAGGTGATAGTGAGGTCACTCTCATGGATCTCAACAACATATTTTAACACTATTCATGCTTCAATTAGTATGTGTAAGGTGGAATTTACATTCAACACTATCAGATTATTCATAGTGTGTTTCATCAAGGTCATATTCAAATCAACTAAGTAGTGTGGAAGTGTTGCACGGAGTTAGGGTTGGATTTGTTCCAAATCTTCAACCTCTCGGGGGATCTTCATGAGCAACACCCATGGTCACTAAAGGTTCCATTCAACAACATTTCTAAACACTTAGTTTGTGGTGTTTATGGGTCATTCGGAGGTGGTTTCTCGTGCGTAGCAAAGAACTTTCCTACAAAGAACCCATCCATAGCATAAGAAAATTAATCACCACAAACGGTTCAAAAGAATCAGGTTCAATACATCAGAGCTTTCTAGAAGTCAACAAGAGAAATTATTCATCAACATGATTCCTCCTCTCTCTCTCTCTCTCTCTCCCCCAACTTTCTCTCTCCTTAATGTTCTAATTTCATGTTGGGGGTTGCACTTTTTGTATGTCTTAATGTTTCTAATGTAATAAGTCACCTTTATGTTATAAAAAGGGACTTAATGTTTTCCTAGGAATGTGAAGAGTCTTAAGTCATGTCAAGACATATGAAGAGTCATTGGGGGATAGATGAAGAGTTGCTCCTCTTCTATAAATTGTAATGAGCTCCTCATTTGAGCTTCTTCTGAAATTTCTTAGTTGCTGGTCATTTTGTGAATTCATGAGAGAGAGATCCTTGTGAAAAGACAAAGAGATAGCAAATTCTTCCATTCTCCCCCACTCTCAAATTTCTTCCACTTTCATACTACGTACAATTTCTACTCGAGCATCAATACAAGAAGTAATTTCTAGCCTTTTTGACTAAAGGATTTATTGATACTTTTACTCATAATATCTAATTGATCTTGTTACTATTTACATATTTGTTTCTTCTTAATTTTAATGCATGTGATGAAATTTCTAATTGATGTATGCAAGACTCTAATTTTCTACTTGTAGCATTATTTCCTCTACCTTATATTCTCACTCCCTTTCCCTCTCTCTTGAAAATGTTTTATCTAGAAAGAGATTGCTAGCTTTATAATGGTGGAGTGCCCTTATTGGATCTCTTATTGTAAGGCCACCATGGAAAATTCTACTTTTCAAGTGGATTAAAATATGGAAGATACATCGTCTAAGTAGAGGGACTTTGAATCCCAAAGCGTTGGCAAGAAATCCACATATTTGTCTACCCGACAAATTTTCTCACCTACAGTTTTTGGCACCCATCGTGGGGTAGATTTAGTAACATCTACACCTAAATACGAATGGAAGGTTAGGAAAATACAAAAAAATCAGATATCCAAAAAATAAAAAAACATTTGGAATAAATTAAGAGCCTTATGCCTTTGATCAATGGCTATACCCAACAACCCTCCTATTGAAAGACGTGAATTTGTGTTTCATATCCAAGTAGACATCACTTCTAATTTGAGGGAAGCCATTTCAAATAATAGATGAAGCTTCACAAAGTACTTTATTACCATGAGATTACTTGACCTCAAAGACAAATGTACTACTGAATTAGAAAGACAAAGACAAATTTAGGCACCACAAAGAAGAGTATAAAATTTCAACGGTGGATATAAGGTACACGACAACAAAGAAAAGGAGGACAAACCGATCCCATATTTGAATAACTTCAAAGAAGACAAGAGATACTTAAAAATCAAGTTCTCCCTTTTTTAAGCAATTGATCCCATTAGAATTCCAAGAATCATCAACCCGTTGGATGTGAAGTTTTCGAGATATTAATGAGAACGTTGAAGATTTCACAGACATTGAAACAAAAGAAGAATCTCAAGAAAGAGAAGCAAGAGTTGAAACAAAGATAAGAGCTCAAATTGAGGAGATTGAAAGAGCTCAAGCCAAAGAAGATGAAAAATAAGTAGTTGAAGTGAAGCCTTGGAAACACTAGAATCTCAAATCAAAAATGGAATCGCAGATTGTGATTGTGAAGAGTGCATACCAAATGTACCATGGGGTGGAAATACTAGCTCACTTTCTATCCCTAAACCACTCCATGAACTACCAAAGGGATCAAGAAAAAACTTCCCAAAATTTAGAGGATATGGTTCTTAACTTCCCGAGGAGCATATAGTAGCATTCATTGCTACTTGTAGATATTTGGGCATAGAACATGAGGATGTATCATTCAGTATATTTGTGGAATCTCTATAGGAGAAGGTAGCTGAATGGTTCTACATGTTGCCACCAAGATTTATTACTTGTTGGGAAGATATAAGATGCATTTGAACATAGATTCAAAACCACATAGGACTATTAGGATCTCTTGGTCTAGTTTGTGCAAATGAAGAAAGAGGATTCTCAATCAATGAGATAATTTGTTTTTAAATATAACCGAATAATTAGGATGATTCCAAAAGATGTTGTACCATCAAACAACATCTTGAAAAGGTTCTTTATCAAAACTCTACCATCAAAAGTTGGTTTCTTCTTCATGAGGTCCCAACCTAGGGATTTAAAAGAAGCACATGACTGTGTAATAGGGACCTAAGAAGATTTGATCTTGTCTGGAAAAATAAAAGGCCCGAATGGAAAACATAAAGTCAATGTTCAAGCCCAGCTTTCACTAATCCTATGATTCATAAGATGGCCAATGACATGGTTTCCATGAAGAAACAATTATCTCAAATCACCATGTGGAATGCTCCAAGGAGCCAAATCCTTTGAACTGAATGAGAATCACCTTGCCTCCCCATAGGATTTCTCTTGAAGTACCGCTATTCAATGTTACATATGACATTGATGAAACAGAGAAGAAGAAGAAGAAGGAAATGATGGAGACTACCTTGAGGTTGAAGAAGTTAATGGCAAGACTCAAAATGGCCTTATCGAATATGTTGAAGGAGATGAAGATGAAGATGATGAAGAAGCTCTAATCTTCTCATGTTCATTGTTCACGGGTTTAATAAGAGAAAGTAACTTCATCTTCAATAGCTGTAGTGAAGAAGAAGAAGGAATATCCTCCCATTGAAATTCCACAAAATAAGATCATCAGCAGAGGGTCACCACTACCACCGTCAATGGACTTAGCTAAAGAAAAACTAGACCCACTGGTTAGCAAGAATCCCACTGCCTCATCAAGTAAGTCTTCTAGTATGCCCTCCAATTCAAAAGCTATTTCTAAAAATAATCCTTTGTCAAATGCTACCCAGGCTAGACCCACTATGGCTCAAGCAAAACCAGCTTCTCCCTCTCCTTCTAAACCAATTACCACACCTAGTAAAGAAAATAAAACTCCCAAAGTAACTACACCATTGTCATGTAAAACCTTTGTTACCCCTAGAACATCAAGTTCACTTTCCCCAACACCATTTGATTATGTGGAACATGTAAGTAAAACTAAGGTGCAAATCACATAATTGGAATACTTACAAACACACCCGGTCCAATTTGAAATATTCATTGATACTATCATGAAGGGCACCCCCAAACTAAAATTAGTAAACCCGAGTTCTTTAAGTATTCTCCTTATCCCATCCACACCATCCTCGTAGAACATGTCAGGACTCAAAGCACATCCAAAACTAACAACGTAGAACCCTTCTACCTGTCCCTCTTGATTAAAGGTTACTAATGTATAAATTGCATCATTGATTATGGTGCCTCGACAATGTGATGCCCATGAAATTTGTGAATTCCTTAGGACTTACGTTGACATGTGCGAATGGATCTTGATATTTCATGGAATATAAATAAGTTTCATTGGTAGGTAGAATAAAGTATGCTCAAGTTGTGTTGGATGACTTCCCAAGGAATAAGGTTCTCCTCACCATTTTTGTAGCTGACATATCGGCTTCTTTCGACATGCTCATAAGTAGAAGCTTCTATAGGGATTTGGGTGGTGAAATCAAAATGGATTGGTCCTTCAAGACCATACCTAAGGAAGAGGAGATGAATAAAATATTTTCGGTGTGGAAGATGAAGTAAACAGTACAAAAATCAAACAATCCAAGAGCAAACATTTTGTTTCAAGGTATTGGTATAGAAAATTATTTCCTTATATCGAGAGAGAGATGGAAATTTTCCATTCTTTAATGAGAAATACATGGAGATGGAATCGCCATTCATCAATTCATTCTAAAATGAAAGACAACTCATCAGATGGTTAACATGCTCAATGGAGGAAAATTTACATTACATGATGGATGATTTGATGTTTTCTATAGAATCATTGATGATGAAGAAAAACAAAATAATGAGTTCGGGGGTGTTCATAAGTAATCACTTAGTAGAATTTTCAATCAACGATGGGATGGAGATATGTGATGAAGAAGAGATGATTGAAGATTCAAAATCACTACCTGATTTGATCATGGATGAACATACAGAGGAAGCCAATTTATTTTTTCAAGTCGATGATGATATGGATTTTGTGTAGACACCAAAGTTGGGTCACATTCCCCTTGGTCCCTTGTTAAATAACCAGCTCAAGCATACTCATCTAACCATGGCCCCTTCCACCCCAAATTAATACTAATTTAATTAACTTAATTAAATTAATACCCATCCACACAATATTCATTACTTAACTATTTTAATTAAGCTAATTTCCACCTCACCTAGACCACCTCACCCTAGACCTATTCTTGGCATGTTTCCATAACTAACAATAACTAAGTATTACTTTCCTTAATGAGCTAAGATTTGGTCTAACCCTAAAATCAATCCCTAAAATCTCTCTAACCACATTCTCGCTCATTAGAAGGGAATTTTTCATTCTAATATGTGAGAATAATCTAATTGGGCCCAAGAAATTAGAAAGATGTTCCCATTTTAGTAAACCTAGAGAATCCCGCCTTAATCAATGTTAGTCACCCCTAAACCGATGTTGGTCAACCCAGAACCATCTTCGGTTACCATTTATTCACCCAAACAGCCTTGTTTTTGGGTTTGCACATTCTAAGAGCAAGGAAAGGAGATTAGAGCTGCATGAAAGAGAAAAATAATCCTTTTACACATCCAGGACATCTAGAGCCATCACTAGGATCAATCCACAGAGCCATTGCATTCACGGGAGCGATCCATGAAATCATTGCTATAGGACCATACACATATTATCCGATCAACCACATCCACCACTCAGCCATTAGATCCATAACACATTAAGTATGTCCCTAACTAGTAGTGTTTATTTCAGTTAGTAATCTTTATTACTCCTGTTATTAATCTACTCTTTGCATGCTTATTGCTTCATCACCCACTTTCCTGTGAAGTCAAATATCCCTTCACCCATATCACCAAATCACCTATCCTCACCTGTTGTATACTTCTAAGCATACCTAAGACCTCTACAGACCTCCCCATTCACTCTCCTGAACTTTATTTGATCTCATATCACCCCTTCCATTTAATGTATTTGAGTTTCTTTTACCTCGACCATACCGACACGGTTATCCACAATAAATCGGTTTCTACCTAAACCAGCATTGGTCACATTTAACCGACATCAATCTCTATGTTTTACACCTTGATCAAGAACATACCCAACAATCACCCTACCAGATGACCTAAATAACCCAAAATCGACCACTGACGACATCCCCGAGTACCATGACAGATAGCTCACCTCTCATATCTAACTATAGCCTAGCTTTGTTGTGATTGGATTTGCTTATTGTATTTGAATGAGATACCTAAATCATATCAACTACAGTATGAATTTATTTATTTCTCGCATTAGCTTGTTTTAAACAATGGATTGACAACCGTCTAGGAAGTATCACACTTCCTGGAACTAGCATACACTAGGAATTCCACTGTCATATATCATTTAACTATCTTTTTGTGGTCTTGTTTTCTATTATAGGTAGTTCCTCCTAGCCAAAAGGAAGCTCTCACATTCAGCTGTGGATCAAGAATTTAGAACGTGCACAAAAATCATCATCGACCAACATTTAATGGTATTCCTCCTGGTCCTTACCCTTATTTGTTTTGTCATTTCAAAAAGGTGAAGAACACGATGAAACATTTTTGCACACTGGTGGGATCCATCGGGGTTCTTTTGCATTTATTCATTCCTAGGTGAAATTTGTGTTTTTTTCCCTTGAAAAGCTTCCACATTAATTTTCTTCTTTTGGAATCATTCTCCTTCTTTCTTTGTATAAAAATAATCATATTTTGGAGCTTTAAAAAAGAACACACCTTCCTTTCTTTTGCATTACATTAATGAAAGAACATCCCTCTTCTTGTTCATCTCTTGCTACATCGAATATTACACTTCGATTTAGGTTTAAAAAAATTACATTGCATTCTAATTTGTTACATTATTAGTTCACATTAAAACCGAGGGAAACCTATATCTTTGGAAGGCATGCCTAGGTGATGGTTAACACAAAGAATCATAGAAAGAACATTTCTCTCTCTCTCTCTATGTCTTGCCAAACTTGTACAAAATCTTAATATACACATCTTTCTTACACAACATCTTACCCAGGAACATATGTCGGTGATCACATGATCAAGTTGGTAGGTACTCCCCATCTCATTGCCTCTTGAGTCATCAACTCGAGAGGACAGCCCACCCCGCCATAACATACCGAAACCTCTCCTTTTAGATGTCCTTCTTCGTAGGATGCCTTTCCAACCAAAACATTTTGTTCTAAATACACACAGTCAGTCCTAAATAGCATAAGCTAAACAAAAAAAAGCAAATCACTATTAGGATTGTGCTTTTTCTTAGCATTCCTCTTGGCTTATGTTTTGAGGTGTGAGACTACGAATCTCCTTTTTTTTCTTCCTTTCACACTCCACCATTGTAGTTGGAGTATTTTGAATTTGTCTGAGTGTGTCAGGGCCCCATCTCCCCATTCTCAAGATTTTGAGTTTGATTCTTCACTTAATTTAATTCACAAAACCAATTTTCTTCATTCCTTTCTAATTTCATAGTCACCGACATCGGTCTAGCGACCATTTCCAATTCACATCTGACCGTCATCGGTTAAACCACAACCGGCGTCGACTTCTGGCTTTCTAGTCACTTTACCAAGAATAGCTTTCATCATTGCTTCTATTCTATATATTTCCCTCAGGGCATCATCATATTTCTCCCCTATTGATACTTACTGTCATACATAGTTTTCACAGATACACATCCAACATTCTTGTTTCATTTTTTTAGTGGTTTCTTCCACAATGACCGATGTCGATTTTAAACTGTCATTGGTGTTCCCAACTGTCACCAATCATCTTGACCATCATCGCTTTTCGATAGCTATCACCAATCAACTTTGACCGGTATCGGTTGCTGTGTTTCTAGAAATTGACCAAATTTACCTCTCGGACCCCATTATTCTCTGTTTCTACTATTTTTGTGTCATCTACAAAATACAGTCTTACCAGGTCAGCACTTGTTCACAAGGTTTGACTTGCAACTGCACGAATACCCTCATATTCCACGCTAGTCATCAACCACTCCCACCTAGTCTCTCACCACCTTCCATCCTGTCACCCATGGATCCGGACTTACCTACCACCATTGTTGCAATTGATTGTGAAGAGTTTGCATGACTCCTTGATCAGAATCCTGCAGCCTTATAGTTCTACCTTTCCCACTCTTCCACTTGAGACTCCTTTGGTCAGTTGATATATGACATGCATGTATCAGTCTCTCATACCCTTATTCATGATACTACATCAACCCCTAATAATGCAACATTACCCTCACCTGCTTCACCCCGATAGTTTCGCAGCTAGGACCCATACCCACCATGACCACTGCATCTGCAGTTTCCCTCACACCTGTCGTATCTATTGTCCCCTCATCAACCACCCAGACCATAGCACAATCCACACCCATTGTCTCACAAATACCCATTACAACACAACTGCCTATGGTGTCGGTGACCCCTACTCCATTCCAAAATCTTGTCCTCTCCATCCCACAAACACGCCTTTGATCAATCGCTCAAGTCACGAAGACCATCTCACATACCTACACCTACTATCAATAACCCCCATCTTATATGTCACAAATTTGGGATATGTACCTTCTATGTCGGTTCCTTATTCTCAACCTCCCTATCAGGTTCAGTATCCGGCTCCTTATGCCACATGGTGGTGTCCCTCCATCACAACCTACCAATGACCTCATCAAGTTGATGATGGAAAAGATGCAGAAACTAGAAGCATCATTTTCCGGCTCATGTAACTCCCTCACCTATGATGAAATTTGTAATGATCCTATTCACTCGTCCATTCCTATTCGACCATACCCGTACATTGGGAAATTCCAAAATTCAACTACTTGATAGGGAAGAAGATCTGCAACAACATTTGTGGTCCTTTAAACATGGGTGTTACCTAATTTCCCATGATGATGCTTTACTTTTGAGGAATTTCCCAATGTCCCTAACAAGACCTGCATTAGACTAGTACAATGGAATACCAAGACACTCCATTTACTCATTCAATCAAGTATCCCAAGCCTTCCTAGATCACTTCTCCATTAATGTTGTTAAGAAGGTTACCATGACAAATCTTTATTCCACATGAAAGTATGACGATGAGTCTATCGCTGACTTTGTCACTCACTGGTGCAACCTCATTAACCAGCTCACATTCCAATTACCTCAGACTGAACTTATAGAACTATTTACTTAGGCATACATGTTAGACTCATCTCACCAACCCCGCAGGTGAAAAAATTTCGCACTTTTGATGAGGTATTCACCATGGAACGGAAATTGGAAATTTGTGCTATCGAAGAAAAGAAGATTCAACTTCGTAATAAGAACATCGCATTCAAATCAAATGATACTTCTTCATCTTCAAAAACCCAAAACAACTATTCAAACCCCAAAGGGTTTGCTAATGCTGTAGTTCTCAATGCCAGTTCCCCTCATCAATCAAACCTAGCCAAACCCCCTTTTAATCTCTCTCTTCTTCAAGCTTTCCAGTTCGAGAGGAGAACAACGAAAGTAAAATTCCCTAGGAGAATCTTATTCTTCCATTTTGGAAAGGCTTGTTAAAGCTAGTGCCATTACCCTTCCACCTATAAAACCACATACTAGTTTTGAATCTAGGTGACCCATGCTGCGTGGTATAAGGAACACGACTTTTTCAACTATCATCGTGTCAAAGGTCCAATGATAATAACCCCATCACCTTGATAATATCATCCAAGAAATAATAGAAAATAGAGATCCAGTCTTGGATAGCGTGAATGCACCCACTAATCAATTCCTTCATATCTTCAAGAAGCCATTCCCTAATCATGCCCCATCTTCCAACCAAGTTTGTGATACCTCAAACAATCATAGCAATGTCCATGAGGTCCACACTATTTTCAATGATATACTAGTTTCTTCCCAATTGCCTCATGTCCCTTCCATAGATGAAATATTAGCCCGCTCTCCCTACTTGCACTAGGATCTATTTCACCTACTCCTCTACCCATAGAGGAACCCCCTTCATGTTCCCCTTCACCTTTGGATGAGCCTATAATTACCAAGCCACCTTTAACCACTCAAAATTCCGAGTAGTTGTCCTCTCCCACTCATAGAAGATACAAGTCCACCACCTACACAAATGCAAGGAAAGTCCACTTGGTGGCCCATCCTCTCCTCTACCCATGGAGGATACTATAAAAGAACCACCGCCCTGTAGATGACCATTCACCATCAGAACTTCAAGATCCCGTTGATCTACTTTTATCTCTCTTACCCACAAATTTTGAGGCTAGCCATTTCCCTGTATCTCAAACACATTTTACGGGGATTTCCACTCAATCCATGTCAGCTCCACTTACAACAATACCATTCTCATGCTTGACCAATCGCTTGGACTATGTTGATAGAGTCTTACTTTGGGGGTGTCTTATACTTCCTGTTTCAACATAAATGCGTTGTGTCACTCATTGACACATCCACTATCTATCCAAAAGTGTTTCAAGTAACCAAACCAAACAAAACCATAACTATTACAATACCTTCCATGACACCACTCATGGCCCAACTCACACCTCTTCCCATAGCCCAACATGCATCTACACCCAAACCCACACCTATATCATCTCCCTTGCCTAAACCTATCACTACCTTAGGGGTCATACCAACAGCTAGCCTTACTCACCCACCCATCAAATTAGATTTAGCTACATCTTACAAAACTAACACCAAACTTAACCTAGCCCCTAAAAATAAGATCCAATCTCCTAGATCTCATACCCCAACCTCGCCAACCACACCCTTATCACCTTCACCCCTTCCGTCCATCCTAGGACCTCACCCCTCAACCCTAGCCAAGAAACCCCCATCCATTGGTAAACTAAGAATGCAACAACCCATTTCACCATCACAAACCTCTAATATACCCAAGAAACCCACACTGAGCCTTCACCCGACCCATAACCTTGTTACCATCCATACCTCTAATACCGTCAATAACGTCTTCACTACCCACGACACTTCCTTCTCTTTCACTCACACCTCCTACCCAACCTACACCACCTACCTCCGCAGCACCTTGGTTACCCCAGTGGGTAACTGTACGATGGAAAAGTGACAAGTAAGAATGGGAATCTACAAGTAACTCTTACTCGCACCCAACCTCCCGAGGTCATGCGAGGCAGCCGGTGGGGATGGAATATACGTGGGGTATAGACAAATTAATTAGGCAATCTTATGTCTTCAATGCGCACAAATGGAATTTGTGAATCTAGGGCAAAGAAGGCCCTTCTAACATGAACTGACGTGATAGATCAGTTGGTAAGTATGAATGCTCAAAGGCTCCAATCAATATCGAGTTCTGGCATGATCCAATTTATAGGTTGTGGGATATGTGGAAGATATCCTATGGGTGCTTCGTAGATATCTCTCGGACAGGGTCATGAAAACGGATGATGGACAAATGGTGGATTCTATGGATGATTCTTTGGTCTAGTCCAGAAATCCTTAGCTTGATTAGCTGCTATGTCTAGTGAGGATAGTTGTGCGATTATGATTGGTGGAAGTGGAGTGGATCTAAATACTAATGTGTGTAAACCGGCATCAACAGTTGATTGACTGTGGGCCCGTTGGGTTGTGGGACCTGTGGATCACAACCGTAAGTTTGTGGTTGTTGTAGACCTCCTATGGTCATGTGAAGAATCAATCTCTAATCCCTAATATCCAGTAGTTGCATGCCTTTTCAGCCTCTATGTTTAGAGCTAAAAGTTGTGTAATCTTCTCAAAGTATCTTAAAGGCATTCTGGCAACTTGAATTCTTAAGCTAGTATCTATGCCAGTGAGAATTTCTCCTGCGTCTGGCTGTGGGACCAAAGGATCACAACCAAACATTTGCTCTCTTTCAAGCCCTTCTACAGTCATGCGAGATATTTATCTAGGGTAATCTGTAGTTTGGCTGGTTTGACCAAAATGTATGCACTTTGTCGTCTTCTATGTTTAGTCCTCTTAGTTGTGCAATAATTTCTTGTAGGTCCGTTGTTACTCGGAAGACCTGAATTCTGAGGTTTTGGTCTATGTCAATTATTGCTATAGCAAGATTGGGTTGAGGCACAATTGGCTCGAATACGTATTCTCTGGGCTCCCTAGGTCCCATGATTGTCATGCAAAAGAAACAATAAAAACCTAACTAAAGCAAAGTAAACTAATTATGTCAAGTATATCTACAGCATATATCTAAAATCTCTATTTTTGTATTTTTGACATAATGTTTAACAACATTAAGGTAACAAGTATTTAATAAAGCTGAAAAAGACAACTAAGCTAATAACGAGAATTTTAAAAAAACAAGATAGCAGTATAGCTACTTGTCTATGTAGTTGTGAATTTATTCTAAATAACTAAATAACTGATCTAATTTATTTGAAAGACCCTCAATCTTACCTCGAAGTGAGGAATGAATTATAGTTTCTCGAAACTATGAATCCCCTGACTTCCCTAGTAATATCGAAATCGAGATTAAGCTGAAATGAAATGATTCACTACTCTATTTGATATGTTTTAACTTAGAACCTTGATAGCTTGAACCTGGATTTTGCAGAACAATGGTGAATCCGGTTGTATGTGTCTTTGTCCCTCGAGTGTGGTCTCCTCATTCCTTCGTGCTCATGTGAATCCAAAAAGTGTGTAATGTTAGCATCAGAAGTAGGTATTGGACCAACGGCAGCTTTGGATGTAAACCAAATACAATGCGAGTAGGAGAGGGATAGCACAAGAGAACAGAGCTTGGCTTATGTAATTCCTAGTGGGATTTATTGCAAG
Source organism: Taxus wallichiana var. yunnanensis (assembly GCA_018340775.1). Taxonomy (NCBI): domain Eukaryota; kingdom Viridiplantae; phylum Streptophyta; class Pinopsida; order Cupressales; family Taxaceae; genus Taxus; species Taxus wallichiana. Next base: position 559,904,799 of record CM031234.1, read on the forward strand.
TCATACAACACAACATCCAAAACCTGTAACTCTAATGGCTTGGACTAAAAATGAAACTATCCTATCTCGATTGATTGTATGAAACATTCATAACACTAGAACAAGAAGATCATGTGGCTTCTAAACAGCAAAAAAAGACTAGCTATGCATGCAACAAATAAAAAACTATTGAATTCCTAAGCAAAACTAAAAGACTAAGCTGTTGAAATGAGAAAATGAGAGACAAAATTTGAGGGGCCATTTTCTTGCAAACCAACCAACTATTTATAGAATTCCCATTTACCCAAAGGTGAAATCCAATTTGAACTCTTTTACTATAAACAATGGAGAAACACTATTCCAGGGAACCAAAATCATAAATACAAGCAAAAATGGATGAAAAGGTTGGTAAAAGTTGAAAATTTACGCAAGTCACAATAAAAAGAACATTACGGAAAACGTGTGAATGACCGCCACCCTTCTTAGATGGCGATCACGAGACCACTACCTAGGTAGGGTGGCGGTTTCATCACTGAAGACCAAAAGCAAAGGGAAAGAGGGGGAAGAGCAAAAGCAGAGCATGTAGAGGCTAAGAGGGGAATGAGGGATGTTAACGCACACTTGGAGAGATTTTTCAGATCCTGAACACCTTGTGAGGAGACTTGTATCATCATTGGGGCATGTGTGACATCGTTCTAGTGGTAATGTACCCTACAATTTCAGGTACATATATATTGCCCCCTCGAAGAAGCATTTTAGCCATGAAGAGGTGTAAAACGGTGGGTCCGAGTATGGTAGTCCCAAAATGGGAAGTTAGAAATTATACCTGACACATCCGTGTGTCAAAATGATGCCATCCAAAATTCCCGCTACCTGCAAAATGAAAAGAGGACTCAAGTGCAGATAGATAAAATAAGTGGAAAATAAATACTAAAATAATATGAAGTGAGGACTTACCATTTGTGTGGGGATAAGAACTTACCTCCATCGGCGCTCCAAACCTACGAAAAGGGCATTCAAAACGAGTCAAAATGCTATATATAAAAATGGGCCCATTTTCCTATTTATTTGCGTGTGTCGATTTGATTGATTTTGAGCTCTAGGACCCAGAGTGACGGTTTTTGGAGAGTATAGTCAAAATGTTCATGACGAGATAGTGATCATGCCTCCACGAGTGGAACATCGACCCATGAGATCACAGGTTAGTTCTTCTTGATTTAACGTTTTTACCCCCAAAATGTAAAAATGATGAAATCTTTGTCATGGGGGTATAACTTTTGAAAATGTCGGTGTTAGTAGGGTCACTTAGGGGGGGTGCCTAATGGGTAGGCTTTGTTTTAGTCAAAATAGTCATGTTTTCGTGTTTTTAGGCGTTTTTAGGGCACGTGACCTGTTTGGAAATGTGAGACACGACCACCGCCCTAAGTAGGGCAGCGATTTACAAGACCACCACCCTCTAAGGTGGCGATTCACTGGAACCGCCACCCGCTTAGGCGGCGGTCCTTCTGAGAACACCAAAATAACAGTGTTTTTAGCCCAATTTTTCATTTTTATTATTCTTATATGTTTTAATGATTTTTCCAATGTAATTTGAATACTAACTTACTTCGTTTTGCATGTTTTTGGGTGTATGCAGAAGGAGGAATATATCAGATGGAGTGAGAGAGAGAGAGTGTGACTGGCTTCCAAGTAGTGTTGGATGCACTTTCTCAGGATGAGTAGGATACTCTTCAGAGGGCCAGCATATTACGTATATCACGGGTTCCGCATGTTGCACCTTCTAGTCACATACTATGTGACTTGTTTTCGTATTGGGATGTTGATCGGAACACTTTCTGATTTCTAGGAGTCAGGGGTGAGTGGACTATCACCCTGGAGGATGTCTACCGCATCTTGGGAGTCCCGATCATCGGGAGATGACTCACACTTGAGACAGCGGGGTCACGGGCTCAGATAGCTCAGTGGGCTACATACATGGGAGACGCATTGTCTCCACCGGTTTGAAGAAGGGGGTGAGGGTCCGTTCCATTCCTAGCTTGCCTATCCCTTTGATTCATCAGGCCATTATGGGGATCCTTGCCTTGAGATTGATCGGGGACAAGGGAGGAGACACTTTACTCTATTGCTGGTCCCCTATTATTGCACAGATTGAGGCACATGGCTAGATTTATCCAGGGATCAATATACTTGATACTACCTACCATGACCTATACATGGTGGTGAGTCGCTTCTACAGGATATTTCTTGAGCCACCCAACCATGGTTATGAGATGGGTCTATGAGCGTATCATCCCCTATGGAAGAGGCGTAGAGGTGGCGAGATCTTGAAGCCGTGAGGTCGGCGAGATGGATAGAGATGTTGGTGCTTAGAGCACCTCACCAACCGATTGCCTCACGATCACCGATGATATGGAGGCCACACCTTATCAAGCCATGGTAGGGTTATGGGGCGAGGAGACCCTCACTTTGATTTCCTACTCTACTACAGGGCAGCTTGTGGATAGGACAGGGAAGGTAGAGACACACCCTTTTGATTGAGTGCCTTAATAGTTTGGCCTTGCTTACGTTGTTATGCTTCCCCAGTGGTGCCAGTGTTTAGATCAGTTCAGGAGGCTAGGGGAGGTCCTAGAGGCCGGGGTTGGACTATTGTTACTCCTGGTGTCCCTATTGTAGCTAGGTGGGTGGTATGTGCTCGAGGGAGAGCTGGTGCTCCTCAGGCACCTTTACTTCGGATCACCGCTGGCCCTGCCCATAGCAGCGATGACCCCATTGATATAGACTCTGAGTCTGAGGAGTTCACAGGGGGAGTGACGAAGGAGGAGACCGAGGATATGGAGGTCAATGAGTCGGGTGGAGAGAAGGAAAGTGATCCCGAGTGGCATGATACTCGGAAGATCTTACATGCCGATAGAGGCGAGAACAAAGTGCGGCGAGAGTGACTCTAGTCTCAGAGGAGCCGCCCTCTCAGGACCTAAGCGGGGAGGATGAGTCTGTAGCAAGACGCTATGTTTCTCTAGACACGGGAGGAGCACATTAGTCGGTGACGGCATCATGGCAAGTGATGATCTTAGGGATCTCTCTTGGAGGCCCGAGAGATTTGAGTGAGTGTCACTCTTCTTTTAATATTTGTTCTTAGCTAGGATTTCCTTAGTTGCTATCTCTCCTTTTGTTCATTTTTGTTTTTATCCTTTGATTATTTCTAATTTTTTTCTCTTTTGCTTGCAGAGACTGTTGATGAGTGGTGAGATTTGATTCACCGGGTATGTACTAATACTCTAATGCTCCCCATGAAGAAGACTCACGCCGAGCTATCCATCGATGCAGGGGAGCCTTCGGTAGTCGGTAGGCATACCGATGTTTTTGCCCTTGTTTGGCATGTGGCCAAGATGGTGACTCTCTCCACACCGAGTTAGCCAGGTATAGGGCTGTAGAGGGCCTGATGAGGAGCTGATCTCATAACAAGGCTACAGCTACTCCTCGAGACCGTAAGCCCTCAGTGCATTCAGAGTGCCAGCATAGCCAGAGTCCTAGACATGGTCGTGCACCTTTGGAGGGATCTCATAGGGGTTGAGAGGCCACTTGCCCCTTTTTGTAGTGATTCCTACCGGACTATTTATACGATCATTTTTACCTTCCGGGCTCATTGAGCATTTTGACCATGCCTAGCGCATGATGGCATTATACACAAAACTTGCTTGTATATATATATATACCTCTTTTGGATCATACTCTTGGTGTCTAGGAATTTGTGATTCATTTCCACATGTATATTAGATGATTATTAGAATTCTTGTTTTTATATGCTTTTCAGAATGTATGCAATGGAGAACAAATGACACAAATGCTTTCTTTCTTTTTGTATTTCGTAATGTTGATATATGATAATGCAAACACAATGTGATCTTTGAACTTTAGTTTTTATAAGAAATTTTCTGGTACTTCATATTTGTTTTGACAAAATGTGATGACAAACTAGTATGATGAGCAGATGTACTTGCCCCACTCCTAACTCCACGCAACTAGTAAGATGCGAGGGCTCACCACTAAGAGCTAGAAAGGGCACAAGCTATGAAATTTGTTGAATGGTAGTGATGAGAGATAGACAAAGATTTGATGGAACCAAATTAGGACGCTACAAACCTATTCTACTCAAGTGACTCCATAGTTTAGAATGTAACTTGCTTTGCGGTTTATCTAGACTTAGATCCATAGATGGCCACTTGGTTGAAAAAATCTGGTTTTCAAGGTTTTAAACTCTCTTGGAATTTTGGACATCTGATTCACTTGTTTTTGACTCAAGATTTCAAAGGTTTATTTGAACTATTTGCTTATGACCTTCAACATTTATTGTCAAGAGGACCCCTACACCTTGCCCCATGCTACTAGTAAGAAGCATGGGCTTATCACCATGGACAAGGCATAGGCGAGTAAGGGCATTCCCATCCTTTCCCAACCCTACATCACTAGTAAGAGATGCAAGCTCATCACTAAAGGTTGGTAGGGCAAGGAAATGTGTAAAAGTAAAATTTTCTGTTTAATCTATATTTGACTTATTTATTTGAGCAAAATGTTAGTATGTTCTTATTTCCAAAGAGATCTATATACGGGATAGATGTGACACCATGAAGCTTCTAGAACAGACCATAGGCAAGACACCTATTCTAGGAAGAAACAAAAGTGGGAACAAGCATGCGAGGCCTTGGTATGGCTACTATTAAGACTTTTTCATATCTAGCTTTATTTGATGAAATGATTCTGAAATGGTTGATAATGTTATGAAAAATGATGAAGTATGATTCGAATGCTTCTTCCAATACCAACAAGTTTGTAATGAATTGCTTGCGAATAAGTTCCTTGATAACAAAACTTTATGAAATAAGTGGACAAAATGAACCTAATTATATGAAGATGTAATGTAGATATAATTATACAAATAGTGTTGGTTTCTTATGTGTAGAATTGTTTAAGATGCAAGGAATTGACTATTTCGTTGAATTCCTCACCTTCTAGTGTACATAAGAGATACGCACCATTTCCATAATCTTTCATGACTTGGTATGGGCCCAACCATTTGGGCCAGAATTTCCTTCCTTCACCTATCTTCTTATCAATTCGGCTATCTAGTCTTAGAACTAGATCTCCTTCATATATTTCTCAGACCTTTTTGTTATACTATCCAGCACATCCGGTCAACATAGACTCTATGCCACTATTCAGCATCTAATCTGGCCTCATCTAGGCTTTCTAGTTGGGAGAGATGTGCTTCTCTATAAGCTTCTTCATCCAGAATCCCTTGTAGTGAGATGCGAGGTGGGTATCTCAACCTCAAGTGGGAGGCTGCCTTTTACTCCGAATACCAATGAGAAAGGAGTTTCTCCTGTTGGTGTTCTTATTGAGGTTCGGTGGGCCCACAAGGATAGATATAACTTTAAATGCCAATCTCATTTGTTTTCTTTTACCATTTTGAGGAGAATAGCTTTCAACATCTTGTTTGTTGCTTCAGCCTGCCCATTAGCTTGAGGGTAATACAGGGAGGCTGTATGATGGTTTATTTTAAATTTATTGCATAGCTCATGGACCTATTCATTCTTAAAGGAAGTTTCATTATTAGAGATAATGATTTATGGGACACAATACCTATAAATGATCTGGTTCAAAATGAACTTGGCGATCACGGTACACAGTACAATGGAAAGAGGAATAGCCTCTACCCATTTGGTAAAATACTCGATGGCTGTGTTTATGAAGTTATGGCCATCTGTTGATGAGGGAGAGAATTTCCCTATCAAATCTAGGCCCCATGTAGAAAAGGGCCATGGAGTCGCGATTGGTTGTAGAGCTTGTGTTGGCATGTGAATCTCGTGGGAAAATTCTTGGCATTTATGGCATGCGTACAAACTCTACTACGTTGTGTTCGAGAGTGGGCCAAAAATAGCCCATTCGATGTATTTTGTGAGCGGTGGCATGACCACCGAAGTGGCCTCCACATATTCCACTGTGAGATTCGTAGAGAATCTTCTTGGATTCTTCTATGTCAACACACCTTAGGAGCATTCCATCGAAAGCCTTACGATAGAGCACTTGTTCTATAATAACGTATTTAGCTACGATAATGCATAATTGCCTTCTTTGTTGTGGTGTAGCACCCTCTGGATACGTATGGTCCATGATAAAATTGATAATATCAGTATACCAAGGACATTCAGAGATGGGAGGTCTAGTTTTGATGTAATATATGCATTCATCGGGAAAATCTAGATCTACTAGATCACCTCTGTCTAATGGGTTATCAGACCAACCAATCTACAATGATTTGTCCCTTAACGGACTTCTAGTTTACAAAAGTTAATTCAAATTCACCCATTAAGGTTATAAAGCGTCCAACCTTTTTAGACAAAGACCCTTGCGTGAGGAAAGTTCGTAAATGGTCTATTTTTACAATGACTCTTGTTTCTGATTTAGCATGTAATGTCTTAAGCATTTGGTTGCAAAGACTATGGCAAGGAATTCTTGTTCTTCTGTGTATAACATGTTTCATAATCGAGCAATGTTTGGCTAATAAAATAGATTGCGCGTTCTCGTTTATTGTCGTCTTCTTGAGCCAACATACAAGCTAGCGAGACATATGTAGCTCGTGAATATAAGATCAAAGGATGATCTGGTCTAGGTGGCATTAACGTGGGAGGAGACAGTAAGAAGTGTTTAGCGCTTGAAGGCCTCATGGCATTCCTTTGTCCAAGTAATGCAGTAATCCTTTTTCACAAATTATTGATTGGATGAATAGAAAACCTCAAGTCGGAATGAATCTCTGGATTGCAGAGCTTTCAAGGAACGATCTAATGCTGGAATCATCTAATGGTGGGATCATCTCAAGAACATCCTAGATTTTGGCTGGTTCCACATCAATCCCTCGTGATGATATAATGTAGCCTAGGAGTTGCCCTCTGTCACACCAAATACACATTTTTCGGGTTTAGTGTGACTCGTATTCGATCAAACATGAAAGAATGACGCGAGCACTTCTAGGTGATCACAAGTGCTTCCTAGCCTTGGCCAACAAGTCATCTATATATTATTCCATGATTTTATGAATAAGATCATGAAATATATACGTCATTGCCCGCTATTATGTAGTGCCGGCGTTCTTGAGACCGAGCGACATAACAGCGTAGCAATAAGTTCCCAAGGAGTTATAAATGTGGTTTTGGCTTGGTCTTGTTTGGATATTCTGATTTGATTGTATCCCAAGAATCCATCCATGAGAGACAAAAGCTCAAATCCGAGTTGTTGCGTGAACGATTATGTCAATGGATGGTAGAAAGTCGTCCTTGGGGCATGCTTTGTTAATGTCTCATAAGTCTATGCAGATGCGTATCTTCCCATTCTTTTTGAGAACAGGAATGATATTAGCTACCCACCGAGATTAATTGGTGGTTTGATGAACCCTACTTGGAGAAGTTTCATTACTTCTTCCTTCATCATGAGAGCCACCTTGGGTTTCATTGGTCTCGATTTTTGTTTAATTGGCTTTGCATCTGATTTGGTGACGAGGTTATGTACCGTGATGTGTGGTGTAATTCCTATCATTTCTTTATAATTAAATGCAAAATCCTTTTGATGTTCTCTGAGGATTCGAGTGTGTATTTCTATCTCTTCTGGAGTTAGCGAAGATCCTAGTTTTAAGATCTTTGGTTCTTCCTCCATTCGATGTTAATATCAATTGTTTCTTCGATTAAAGAAGCGTTACCTTCTTCAAACTCAGGTGGGGCTAGAGGTAGTTCCAGATCTTCTCCATTCTCTACCACATATATGTCGAGCTCCTTTTGTGGGGGAAGCTCTATCATGGGATTTCCAAAGTAAGAAGACGAATGTGGGATTAAGGACAAATCTACCATGTGATGGGTGAGATGTAACTCTGCATAGGTGTTTAGGTAATCAAGAGTGGCTCTATCACTATCAACGTGATCTAAGATAGTAGATGTATTCTCAGCTATGTTCGTTAAAAGAGGGTTTGACATTTTCTTTACTAACGGTTCAGTACGAAGGGATACCATGAAACAGGTGTCTTCCAACTCACTGTTTGGAGTAAAATGTGAAGCTGAGGTTGCTATCGAATCTGCGAGAAGGTTTTGTTCTCATGGGATTGCCTCAATGGATATGAAGTTAAATCCTTTTCTCAAATCTAATACTACTGTTTTGTAGAGCTGTAAGTGTTCAGCTCTAGTCTCATACACCTCAAAGACTTGGTTTGCTACTAATTGTGAGTCTCCTAACACTCTAATGTCATTAACACTGATCCTTTTAGCTATGATGAGACCAAGGAGGAGGGATTTGTACTTAGCACCATTGTTTGTACATTTGAAATTTAATTTAAAGGAGAATGGTAGGATCTTTCTCTTAGGCAAAGTAAAGATCACACCACATTTGACCCCATAATGACATCTAGCTCCATTGAAATGGAGAGTCCAATATTTACTTGGGAAGATGGATGTTGGGACATTTGCTATGTCTATTTCTTCTACTTCGGTTACTTCTACCATGCAGAGTTCCTCTGCTGGAAGAGAACCAACTCCTAGGGTACATCCCATACCTACAGAATCAAATGGCAGGAAAATTGGTAAATCCTGTTCTAGTAATTTGATAATTTTTGCAGTAGTTCCTAATGATACTATTTCTACAACATTAGCCTCATCCTTGAGGGCTGGGATATTCTTGATTAGGTTCGTAACTTCTAACTCCATTGTAGGTACCAACTTTTCTTCCAGTTTTGAGTCGGTTGGCTTGTTAAGTTGGTTTGTTGGGAGTTCAAACTCAGAGTGAACGCCTGGCCTTTTCTTCAGATCTGCTAGGTGTATATCGAATGGTTTGATCGCCTTTTGCTACGAATATCTTTCCTAAGTGCAAGAATATTATTTCTTGAAATAACGTAGAAGGGATTGCCTTCATACGGTGTATCCATGGTCGGTCGAGGATCATATTATAGTTGGTTTCTCGATCTATAATATAAAACTTAATGAGGATTGTTTTGGGTCCTAAGGTAACTGGTAGTATTATAGTCCCAATGGAAGTGGCTTTAATGCTATCATAGCCTCTTAGTGTATTCCGAGTCATGGAACAATTTATTTCTCCATACCCTAGATTTTGAAGGAAATAGAAGGGGACTATGTTAACTGCTGCCCCGTCATCAACCATTGCATGTTTAACGTAATTGTTATAAACCCACACTTGTAAATGTAAGGTTGGATCACCTCTACATGTAATCTCAGCATCTGTTGGCATTTTGTTTATGTCGAATATAAACTCGGTATCCCTATCCGGCTACCCTGGAGGGTGAATATCAAAGTCTATATGGTTTACTTGTGTTTTGGGAGGTGGAGTGATGTTAATTAAATGACCTAAACCTAATGCTTCTAAAAGAGCAGCCCTATGGGTAGGAGAGTTCTTCAATAAGTCCAAAAAGGAGATGTGAGAGAAGGTATTTGTTAGGTCATTAATTAAATCATAGGCACCTATGGGTTTTACTAATGGTTGTTGAATGTTATCTGTCTCTAGTAGGTAACTTGGATTTGGCTAAGAGGAATACTCTCGTGTCCTTGTTATGGCTTCCACGTGTAGCTTAGTGTCTAACTCCACTAAACTTACTATCTTGGGTCGTAGATAATTTCCTAATTATGGTGTGACAGGTGGATTTAGTGAAGTCGAGGCTTCATGATCATTGTTTCCTTTGTACTTGGGAAAATCGGGAAGAGGTCCTGGAAGCATGACGCTTCGTATAGTGAAGTCTAAGGGCTCTTTCAAATATTCGAATAAGTTCCTATTGCATATGGCATAGCATATGCATTTACGAGGACATAAGGAAATCCTTGTGGTTGAGCGAACATGCTGGAAGAAGAGAACATATCTCCCTGTGGTGACTTGGAATATATGTTTAAATATGGAGAAGCATTGTTTAGAAATGGATTGTTTTGTACTACATCAGGAGGTATCATATTTTCCACTGGAGCAACATTAGAGAATGCAGTCCTAGTTGGTTTTGTTGTGAATGCGAGGAGGCATGCCTAACATGCATGTTCCTATGACAAGGTCTACTTGGTCAGGATGATGTGGAGGATTGGAATTTCCTACCTGCATGAATTGAGAATTTTGATTTGCTTGAGCAAGTTCTAACCCTCTAACTTTTTCTACTAAAGTTGAGATGACTTCATTTGGTGAAGTCACAGTATTTTTCCTTAGTGGTGTTTGTTGTATACCTTGAGGTTGTATAGGCATATGGTACCCTGCTATGAATTGATCGTTGCCTTGCCAAGTTTCACCGAGGGCATTTCCTATAGGTAGTGGCATGGAGGTGTTTTCTTGAAAAGAGACCTCGGGTTGTGTTTGTAAACTTCTTATAGGTGGGTACATAATCTGATAGCATTTTTCACTCTTAGCATATTGCACTAAATGTTCATCATCTAAGAACATGTATGGATATGATTGTCTACCGATCGTAGTCTAAGTAACACCTAAGGAGATGAATCAGATTCTCCAATGAGTGTCATTTTGTTCGAGCTTGAAGGCTCTGGTTGTTACGTTTGAGTGAGATGATCCAAATCCTCTATTTGGAAAGAAGAACTATATCTAGTCCTTTGAGGCGGAGTTTGTGTTGAAAACTAGTTAGTTGAATAGTTGTCACCCCATGCCGAGAACAAGGGTGATGGTCATCTCATCGAGTTGATCATAGTATGCCTCAAGACCTAGGAGAGCTCTGCCATATGCATCGAATCCCGAAATATTCGGGGGGTATATGAATACCCACATAATAATGGGAAAGAGAGAAGGTGGATGAAGAAGTAAAAAAAAATAAAAGAGGAAGAAGCTGTTTCTTTCATGTTGGGTTCATGAATTTTGTACGATGGAAAAGTGACAAGCGAGCATGGGAATCTACAAGTAACTCTTCCTCACACCTAACCTCTCGAGGTCGTCTTTGAGATAAGCGAAAGTACGGATGGAATATACATGGGGTATAGAAAAATTAATTAGGCAATCTTATGTCTTCGACGTGCACTAATGGAATCTACGAATCTAGGGCAAAGAAGGCCCTTCTAACTTTGAATTGACATGATAGATTGGTCGCAAGTATGATTGCTCAAAGGCTCCAATCAATATAGAGTTACGGTGTGATCCGATCTATAGGTTGTGGAATACGTGGAAGATAACATGTGGGTGCTTCATATATGTCTCCCGATAGGGTCATGAAAATGGATGATGGACAAATGGTGGATTCTATGGGTGATTCTCTGGTCTAGTCCAGAAATCCTTAGCTTGATTGGCTGCTATGTCTAGTGAGGATAATTGTGCGATAATGATTGGTGGAAGTGGAGTGGATCTAAATACTAATGTGCGTAAACCAACATCAATGTCTGATTGACCTATGGGCTCATTGGGTTGTGGGATCTGTGGATCACAACCGTAGGTTCATGGTTGTTGTGGACCTCCTATGGTCATGTGAAGAATCAATCTCTAATCCCTTATATCTAGCAGTCGTATGCCTTTTCGGCCTCTATGTTTAGAGCTAAAAGTTACGTAATCTTCTCGAGTATCTTACATGCATTCTAGCAACTTGAATTCTTAAGCTAGTATCTATGCCAGTGAGAATATCTCCTGCATCTAGCTATGGGACAAAAGGAACACAACCAAATGTTTGCTCTCTTTCAAGCCCTTCTACAGTCATGCGAGATATTTATCTAGGGTAATCTGTAGTTTGGCTGGTTTGACCAAAATGTATGTGCTTTGTCGTCTTCTATGTTTAGTCCTCTTAGTTTGTGCACTAACTTCTTGTAGGTCCGTTGTTACTCGGAAGACTGAATTACGAGGTTTTGGTCTATGTCGAGTTATTGTTGTAGCAAGATTGGCTTAAGGCATAATTGAATTGAATACATATTCTCTGGGCTCCCTAGGTCCCGTGATTTTCATGTAAAAGAAACAATCAAAACCTAACTAAAGAAAAGTAAACTAATAATGTCAAGTATATCTATAGCACATATCTAAATTGTCTATTTTTGACAGAATGTTTAACATCATTAAGGTAACAACTATTTAATAAAACTAAAAATGACAACTAAGCTAATAACGAATTTAAAACAAACAAGATAGTGAGTATAGCTACTTGTCTATGCACTTAATGAATCTATTCTAAATAACTAAATAACTAATCTAATTTATTTTAAAGACCCTCGATCTTACCTCGGGAATTGAGGAATGAATCATAGTTTCTCGAAACTATCAATCCCCTGACTTCACTGGCAATATCAAAAGTGAGATTAACTAAAATGAAATGATTCACTACTCTATTTGATATGTTTTAACTTAGAACCTTGATATCTTGAACTGGATTTTGTAGAATAGTGGTGAATTAGGTTGTATGTGGCTTTGCCCCTCGGCGTGGTCTCCTCATTCCTTCGTGCTCACATGAATCCAAAAAAGCATGTAATGTTAGCATCAACAAAAGTATGTATTGGAACAATGGAAGCTTTGGATGCGAGACCGAATAAAATGTGAGTAGGAGAGGGATAGTGTAAGAAAACAGAGCTTGGCTTATGCAATTCCTAGCAGATTTATTGTGCAAGTCATACAACACAAAACTTCCGGAAAGTGAAACTATCCTTCTTGATGAGCAGAACCTACAACTCTAATGGCTTCAGACTAAAAATGAAACTATCCTATTTCAATTGATTGTATGAAATAGTCATAACACTAGAACAAGAAGATCATGTGACTTATAAATAGCAAAACAAGACTATTTATGCATGCAACAAATAAAAACTATTGAATTCTAAGCAAAGCTGAAAGACTAAAATTGTTGAAATGAGAAAATGAGAGACAAAATTTGAGGGCCATTTGCTTGCAAACCAACCAAATATTTATAGAATTCTCATTTACCCAAAGGTGAAATCTAATTTGAACTCTTTTGCTATAAACAATGGAGAAACACTATTCTAGGGAACCAAAATCATAAATACAAGAAAAAACAGATGAAAAGTTTGGTAAAAGTTTAAAATTTATGTGAGTCACAATAAAAAGAACATTACGGAAAATGCATGAAGGACCGCCACCCTTAGCAAGGTGGCGATTCTGAGACCACCGCCCCTGCAGGCGGCGGTCACGAAACCGCCGCCCTACACGGGTGGCGGTTTCCTTGAAGACCAAAGAAAAGGGAAAGAGGGGGAAGAGAAAAAGAGGCATGTGAAGGCTAAGCGGGGCATACGGGATGTTAACACACACTTGGAGAGATTTTCCGGATCTCGAACACCTTTTGAGAGACTGTATCATCATTGGGGCATGTGTGACATTTTTCAAATTGCATACCCTACAATTTCAGGTACGTATAGTAACCCACCCTCTTCCACCATCTACTTTTCCCTCCACATCTCATGCACCCATATCACCTTTACCCAAAAATATGCAACCTAAAGCTAAAAATCCGCTACCCTCTAATAAGGTAGTTAAACCAACCACACCTTCTATTTCCAGTTCATCTACCATGCCCCTACCCAAGCTAGATACGACCAACACCTAAGACCACACCACACACTAAACTAGTAGCCCAACCTACTCCCCCTCTTGTAAAGACTCTTCCTCCACAGTCAGCCACACCTATACCCAAACCCACATTCACCTCCCATTGTGATCCATTAGTAGGATCCTATCCCAAAATCCTAACCAACCTTCTCAAAACATTTGTCATCACATTACCACCTCTCGGACCTTACTGACCCACTCAAGCCCAAACCAAAAGGGCTTGACAAAACCAAAATTTTTGCTTACCATTGTGTCTTTAGGACATGATGCGAGAGAATTGTATGGCTTTGAAAACCACTCTTGTCCATTTGCATCCTCATGAAGAAAACTTTGATGATGATGATCTTCTTAATGAGGACCCCATTTCACCTTCACCAATTTCCACAAATCTTCCCTCATTGCCTACTCAGTGACCAAAATATCCACCCCCACAACTCTTAGATCCATCCCCAAGATTCAAAATTAACATGGTTCGTATAAGAGAGTTAGATAAACCACCACCCAAATTCTAATGTGCGACTCATCTCACAAGGCTCATATCCACCACTAGGGTTTTGTCCCTCTTTCCGCTATACCTTCCATGACACACCCTCTTCATCCACCTCCCCTTAAATTAACATGATCAACATTGCCACCTATGCTCAGAAAGACAAGGGCAAAGAGAAAGCAAGTGGCCCATCAACCAACCTTGTACCCAATATACCAGCCACACCCACACCCAAAGTCATCCTTCGAGGTCCCTGCATATCCCATTTCCGAGCGGTCACACATCACTAAATACTAAAACAACTACGAGATCCCCCATGAAAATGTCTATATATGACCTCGTCCAGGACCTCGAGTCACATTGTCAAGACCTGATGGAGGTCCTTCAATCTATCAAATTCTTACCAAATGACCCCACACCCATAGCCTCTATCATTACCCCTCACCATGTAGCCTCTCTCACTAGGTTTTCACCTTCCGCTATACCTCCACCCACTCGTCAAGTGGTCACCCTTAGCTTTACAGATGAAGAGATCACTCCCTTCGGTCGATGACCCCAACCCCGATCTTTTCATCTCCATATTTATCGATAATATACGTATATGATGCGTTATGATAGATGGTGGTGCTTAGCATTAACATCATATCCTCCCATGTATATGACCAAATGAAAATACCCCCAAGCTTGCATGCATGGTAACCCTGTTATGTTGTATTCCTTCAATGACACCATGACCTCTACACTGGGTACCATTGTTCTCCATGTCCGTATAGGCCCCCACACTATCCCAGAAATTTTTGTGTCCTAGAAGGGGAGTTCCAGGATACCTTCTTGCTTGCCAGACCTTGGATGCATCTTTATGGGTTTTATCCTTCGACATTACATCGATGCCTCAAATTTGAACACGAGGGACATAATTACATAATCCCTTTCAAACCCTCACCTTTCAAGACCTGTAACATGCTCTATCAACCCAATGATGTGCTTGTACTAGTCAAGGCATCCACCACCAAAACCACTTCACCTCCACCCATGAGCCCATCCACCAAAATTACCACTACTTCTGTTGCATCTAACCTCACTATCCCTACTACAGCTATAGCCTCTACTGGCACCCTTGTCTCCCCTTCATCTAGCAAGCCATCTATACCCACTACCCATACTCCAACTAATGATCCCTTAGAAGGTGTTTTTCAATGCCTCACTCTAGGGGAATACCACCTATACAATATTGATACCTTCCTCACCCCACAAGAGTACGGAAATCTATGTCAATACCCCAATTACGACATTCACATTAGTGATGTTTTCCCTTATGGGCCTCCCCACCTTCACACCAATCTAACATATTGGGGACTTGATATGGTGACCTATAAACCTGAACCTTTATCCACACCCTGAGTCATTTTCATCGACCTACACTCCCTCACTAACTACCATTTCACTCAAAGTTTCCTCCACCGGTGCACATGGAAAGGATTTGGCTTCATTTTTTATGAACAAGGTCACCATCTTGTCATCTCCTATACCTCTCATAAACACAATGACCGTAGTGGCATTGGTTTTGAAACTTCATCCCCTAAGAAGTTTTCATTGATATTATCTAGGATGAGAAATCTTCCCCCTCTCATTCACCCACATTACCATCCTCACCCACGGAGTCCATAGATCTTGAATCTATACCTCCTAACTTTTTTTTTCGTAAACAACATTTCCATGGGACCGCTGACCTATCAATGCGATGGTGATGTTCCTTCTTTTCTCCCATTCTTATATCCTGACATGATCGATGACAATACGCCTTCAATTAATGTCATTCAATGTCAGGATAATGAGTCCATCCTCACCTACCTTGGTGCAGAAGACTCTTATATTCACTAGTTGTTACCCTCTAAGATGTAAAACATGTTGAATGAATCGACCATCAAAATAAAAATTAATACTTAGGATGACCCGCACATCCTAAAGATCGGTCAATCCTTAGACGCTCTTGAATAGGAAGCTTTCACCTCTTTCCTTGAGGACCATAACAACGCATTTTCTTGGTCTGTGCCGATATTCCTAGTATCGACCCAAAAATCATGGTTCACAATATCATAACCATTCCCGATGCCAAACCTATTAAACAAAAGTTGTGGAAAATGCATCCTCACATTTCTCTTCCAGTGGAGAAGATCTTTAACACTGCTCTCAGTTTCCTTCATTCTACCCATTGATTATCCCCAATGGATTTATAACATCGTTCATGTCATGAAAGTGACAGGGGGACTCTGCATTTGCATGGATTTCCATGACCTCAACCTCACCTGTCCCAAAGATGATTTCCCACTACCATGCATTGACCAACTAGTTGATCTCACTGCTGGCCATGAAATGTTATCACTCATGTATGGTTTCTTGGGCTACAATCAAATATTACTAGATCCCAAGGATCAACACAAGATTGCCTTCATCACCCCTTGGGGGAATTTCTACTATTGAGTCATGCCCTTTGGTCTTAAAAATGCTGGTGCTACATATCAGCAAGCCATGAATTACATCTTCCATGACATCATGCATCGCATATTGGAGGATTACGTAGATGATCTACTTGCCAAATCCAAGCATTGAACCAAACACCTACCCATTCTTAAAGTCATCTTTGACCACCTCATCAAATATTATGTTCATCTTTAACCAAAAAGTGTGTCTTTATGGTACTTTCTAGGAAACTCCTAGGTTTCATCATTTCTTTGCATGGCATAGAAGTCAATCCTGCTAAAGTCAAGGCTATCCTTGAAATGATGCCACCCACTAATCTCCATTCTTCACAATTCCACCAATGGATCATAAGCGCTCTTGAATATTACACCAAATGGGTAGAAGCCATTCCCCTCATTTCCACCAAAGTGAGAAAATATGTGAATTTATCAACCATCACATCATCGGTCACTTTGGTGTCCCTCACTACATTATCATGGATAATGAAAACAATTCAAAAACAAAACCTTATGCAAACTATGTGATGCTTTTGGCATCTAACTTAATTTCTCATCACCTTATTACCCACAAACTAACGGTCAAGCCAAATCAACCAATAAAACCTTGAACAAAATACTTATGAAGGTGGTCAATGATCTTTGTAAAGGATTGGCATATGCACATTCCTTTCATCTTGTGGGATTATCGTACTAGTATTTGCACTTCGATTGCTGCCACCCTTTTCTCGGTCTACGGATCGAGGTTGTCTTACCTCTCGAAGTCCAAATTCCATCCCTCCGCATCTCACTATAATACATGCTCAATGATGATGACTTTCGCTAAGATCGTTTGGGTGACTTGAATTATTAGATGAACTTTATCTCAATGCTCTTGTCCATCTCCAAATCTACCAAAAATGTATCAAACGTGCACTATGAAAAATGTGTTCACGAAGCGAACCTTTCAAGTCAATGACCTAGTGTGAAGGAAAATCAACATGCGACCAAAGAGGAGAAAAGTAAATGGGGAATATTTGCTCCTAATTGGCTTGGACCCTATATTGTCACCCATGCCTATGGATCATGTGCTTATCTTTTGTCGTCACTCAAAGGTAAACTTGAACTGAGCCCCTTAATGCCTTGCATCTTCTACCATTTATTGTTGATATCAAGTCCTATATCACTTTTTTCAATTGATTGCTCATCCCTTGAGCGTTTTTCACCTTCCATAATTACCCATTTTGAGGATCCATGACTAAACAAGAATCATGTGATTACTGTCACCTTTTAGCCTTGTCTTCAATATGAGTACCATAGATGATGTAGTTTCCACTTCCCTTTGACACTGTTGATACTTATTATGATACGAGTTGATCACATTATGGAAATTATTATGTTTTGATTTAGTATGATGTTAGACATTTGATCATGGATTATTTTTATCTTGATTTGGGTATGATATATGATGGTTATTAGTGACACTCATATGTGGATGATGATATTCTATTTGACATGGATGTTTTATGGATGTTTTTGGACATGTGATTTTAGATATTGTGAGTAGACTTAGAAATGGACATTATATGTGGATGATACAATTGTTTCTTTGATGTTGTTGTGATTCACATATTTAGATGATTTTGTGATTATATTTATATCATGTTGGATGTTCTGATATGGCCACGAGGCCAAAGGGGGTATTTGTGCAGGTAAAATGTCACAATAGAACATCGGGGATTGGAGACCAACCACAATGGAATTCTAGGTGAATTTGACAAGGTCACCATGGCAACATGTCTTGAGTGTGTGTGTTGTATTTTGTTAGGGATTCCCATGGGGGGGATTTCCTTTATATGTGACCATGGGTTTGTGTATTTTATTAATGTGTTTCCTTTTTATTATTGTTGTATGTATTTTATTAGTGATGTGTCCCTTTATTTTAATTAATTAAAATGTGGTAGATTAATGTGAGAAATCATATGGTTAAAATTTAAATAAGTCAAATTGGGATATGGGAAAGTAATTATGGAAGTTGTTGGCTCTTTGTATTTAATATGTAAGTGATGTGTAAGTGTGTGTAAGTGTGTGTAAGAGTTGTATAAGTCAGATTTTGGAGTAAGAAACACTCCACCTCCTTGGAAATTCGAATTTGTCCTTGGGGGCTATTTTTGGAGGCTTGTGGGACAAGTAAAACTTGTCCCATACCTCTCAATTTAATTTACCAACCATACTTATGGTTGGAGAGGTGATTTTATAATTTTATAATCAATTTTATAAATCATGTTGCAAGTTTTGATTGCACTCTATTACATTTTAATTAAATTGCAATCCTTTGGGCGTGGGATTTTTAGAGTGTGCAAGTAACTTGTCATATTTTCACCCGCCTCTTTATTGTGCTTGGGGGAATGAAATTTTGTCTTTTGTGTTTGATTTTGAGGATGTGTGATGAGGCATCCTACATGGATCCACATCATCCTCTTCTCTTCACTTTTTTAGGGTTGTTGAATCTTTTTGCAACTTCCTTGGGGTGCATTTTCTTGTGTTTGGAGCTCTTGCTTTTGGAAGGAGTTTGGAGAAACTTTGCATGTTTGGAGATTGTTGTTTTGGGATTGTGTTTTGGCATTAAAGCTTGTTGTTTGGAAACAAAAGCTACCATGGAGAGGTAGGAGTTTAACTCTTATTTTATGTTGTTATTTTCTTGTTGTGTTGAATGAATGGTGCATGTTTTTGATTTATTTGTTGGTTGGTTGGGTAGACTACCATAGGAATGGTGTAGGAGAAGGCTATGGGGAATCCATGTGGGGGGGCATAAGGGAATGCCATTGGCATCAAAATTTTGTGGAGGGAGTTTGGGTTTGGGATCCACCATGGAAAATAAATAGCTTGCATTTCTTACTTTGTGGGGGCATAAGGAGGGATTGTGGGGGCATAAGGATATGTCGGGTGAACTTTTATCGGTAGTTTGTTCTTGGTGGATGCCCAATTCCCTTTTAGAAGGTATAAGTAGCTTCCCCTGTAGACCTTGCTCCTTTGGCTTACATGATCAATCCTGAGTTTTGTTTTGATTGTTTTCAAATACGATTGTAAGCTGTTGTTTTTATGTGGAGTGTATTTTATATGAATAATGCATGTTGAAAGAATGTTGTATATTGTGGAAGCCAATTGTTGCCATGGGTTGAATCACACCTCTTATTGTATTTTGGTTGGGGCTCAGGGGCCAATGATTAAGGAAGGATTCTCCTTTCATTTGATGTCTTGGTTGGGTGGAGAGTGTTGCCTTTCCACCTCTATTGTTGTGATCAAATTGAAGGAAAAAAATCTTGCATTTTGTTGTTGGAACAAAGGAAAATGTAGTTTTGTTAGCCCTTGTGAAACAAATTTATTTGTAATCTTTTCCCATTATGATGTGGAGGAAAATTTTAATGTATTCTTGTGAAGAAAGATGTCGAAATTGATTATGGAAGTATATATATATATATATATATATATTCAAATTGTGAAGGATGGTTATATTTTGTTCTGTTATTGGAAAGAAATAAATAGAATTTTGTTATTGCATTCAACATGGAAAGATGTAAAGTTTTATAATTGAATTCAATAAAGAGTTGAAGGATATTTTCTCATATGCATTGTTGGATTGAATTCAATGTTTCATTGTATGGCAAAAGAGTTAATTAAATCTCTGATTGAAAGAAAGAAACATATGTAAGGAAAATACAGTAAATTGCCTCTTTGGAAATATACAAAATTGAAATCAGAGTTGCATTTTGGGTTTAGAATAGTTTGATTTAAGTCATTTAAATGTAATGGATTAGTTTAGAAATGAAATGCCACACTTGAATGATAAAATTGATATACATATTTAAAAGAAATGGATCTCTGTTATAAAAATTAATACTGGCAAATAAATTCAATCAAATTGTATAGTTCAGACCTGCACATAATAATCAACTTGAAAATGATATGATTTAGCATGTTAAGACATCAATGAACTCAAATTGACAAAGAAAACTTAAGAAAACAATTTAAACATTGCAAAATCGAACCCAATCCCTTTCACAGTCATTTTCTGTCAATTGTCGAAAAAACGTGAATTGAAAATCAAACAGAAAATCTACCTTCCTAAAACACTTTAAATCCTTCCTAGAGTAATCCTCCATGTCTATTTGGCATGTTGAGTGAAGAAGGAGATCAAATTGAACAAAAATTATAAGTCAAAATTACTAGTTTGCCATTTAAAATCCTGTAGATCATTTTCATAAAATTTACCCCTCAAAATTTACCAAAAAGTAAAATTTATGACTCATGTACAAAGAGGGCATCAAGGTATTTCCAGAAAGTCTTCGTTTTCCCAAAACCAAGCTTTCTAGCTCAAGTTATAGCATTTTGAAGTTTTCCTACCTTGGCGGGAAAATTTGAGAAAATTTTCCCTAGCAGACCTGCGGCCCGAAAATTTCCCGTCGAATTATCCTTAGAAAAAAAAATTGAAAAATTTGTTTGAAAATTTTTGAACTTTTCTCTATTTGGCCCTGTGATCGAGGCTACCACATGTCCTCATGAGGCAGCGATAGAGGCATGGCATTATTTTATCTATGGGTCCCTTTGAAATTTTGGGAAAAATTTTATCTTTTTCCCTGCCGGCCCACAACTTATCACAAGCTGCCACGTGGCAGCATGGGGGTGAAAGTAGAGGGCACAAACCCGTGTGTTGAACTTCTTCCTGTTCCCTCCCTTTGGAAAATTTCACCAAATATCCCCGCCACTCCTCTGTCTCCCTCTCCCTTCTCCCCATGGAGAATTTTGGAGCGCCACGTGTCCCTAGTGGACCCACGGGCACGTAGACACTAATTGGTTAAACTTCCCCTTAGGCAAAATTTCCAGTTAACCTCCGCTGCCCCACCCTTCCCTCTTTTCTCTCGGTGATGGCTCAGAGGCCGCCATGTGTCCCTAGTGGCACAGCAGAGGTGTGGGCGCAAATGGGAATTTTCTCCCGTGCAAGGAAAAATTGTCAACAACGCCCCGCGACCCACCAACACAAAAATTTCTCTTCTTCCCTGCTCGACACGTGTCCCCTTGGGGAAAATTTGACCCCTAAAGTTTGTCTATCCATAATCTGGAGTTCTAAAAGGAGTTAGGAGGACTTCTTTATATCACCGGAAAGGTGAGAAAATTTTCTATCCAATGGGAATGATTTAGGAAATTTTGAATGTGTTAAGTATGAGAAAAATCAAGTTGAAACTATGAGCCTATTAGAGAATGGGTATGGTGATATTTTAACCCCTGAATCTAACTGAAACTTCTAACCCTAAAATTTGGACCATGTGACCTCTAGAAATTGTTAATAAATGAAAAGTATGTTCTAGTAATTTTAGACTTGTTCGGAACCTGATAGTGTCAACTATTGTCTTGCAACCTAGTTGTGGACACTTCTAATCAAAAAAATTATTCCATAATTTTCTGACTAATCCTAGGTTGTTTCTTGGGTCTCAAGTGGGTTGTTTTAATGGGCATCATAGATCTTCTCATAGCATGATTCTCACGGATACTTTTCATCTTCTTCAAGATGGACTCCCATGGTCATTCATCACTCAAAACCACCTCCTTCACAATTAATCTTTGTGTACTACGATCTTGTCTTTTAAATCAGGAACCTAATCATCCTCTATAATCTTGTCCATGACTTAAACATCTAAAAACAGAAAGGGATACAACTCCTTGAGTCAAACTTCTAGCCAAATATGACTCCCTCAAAAGGGACATCTCTTATTTATATTCTACCACTCTCAATAGATTGCTCCCTCGAAGGATAGCTATATATGGTCATTAAAAAATATAATAAATATTGAAGCTTCCCGTATTGATCGGCTTCATGAAGACCTCAAGGAGATAATATATCCATCCCATATAGACTTCTGCATTGATCAGTCTATTAAAAACAAATAACTCATGAAAAAGATGAAATTTTCGTCATGGACTTGCCTATTTTGGATTCTAGGTTTATTGTTCCGAAATACACGTCATCATACACTAAGTTACGCTAAACCTCTCATTCTCACCTCCTTGTCATTTTCTCCTAAATTCCTTGTTACTCAAGGGACTTGCTACAAACATGACATTTCATGATCATGTGACTTTTCTTCACCCTTAAAATAGTCCATTATGCAAGGCCTATAGGGTCTTACGTTCATAAGCCCATCTAGGGTATGGTAGACTCATTAGGGTTATTATCAATTAAGTAGTTATTTTACCACCTCTTACTATTTCTCCTTCCTCATTACTTATTGATTATCCTATACGAGGACTAGATCATTGACACTTATATTTAAAAACCACTCAACCATGCCTACAACCTAAAATCAATCATGCATATGACCTACATCACTCATGCCTAACACCTATCAGACCATTATGCTATTTCACCCTAATCTTCCCTAGCTTATGGGAGAACTACATCAGCTTGAGGTCTCTTTTCACCGGGACTATGTAGGCAGCACTTTGAGGCCATGGGGCCCTTGGAAGATAGCTCCGCCACTCTCTCCCCTAACCAATTCCATCTGCCCTTTCCTAGTCACATTCTACCCTAGTTAGTTTCCTTTTTATATCAATAATTGGAAATTAAACCAAACAAACAACAATTGCTTCACATCTTTACCATCATCACTCATACATTCATTTCATCATACATTTTACTACAACACATATTAACATGATCCAAATCATCATTAATTGCACAAATTAATGAATTAAAGACTCAACCAAACTAAACTCAACCATACCTAAACCAACCTAAACTCAATCATACCCAAACCAACCTCAACTCAACCATACTTAATTCAACCTAACTCAATCCATGCCTATGACCTTACTCCATCCATGCCTAAACCAACCTAAAGTCAACCATACCTAAACCAACCTAAACTCAACCATACCTAAGTCAACTTTGACTCAATCCATGAATATGACCTGACTCCACCATTCCTACACGACCACGACTCCATCATACCTAATTCACCTAGTTTCCATCACATACACAAATAATAATGGAAATTAAAACAAGTACACAATCCATAGTATAAATATCATCTATAAATCATAACATATGTACACAGATACAAATGAATACAAAAATCTCAAAAACCCTCATGTACATCCTCACCATCTTTGGCACGCAGGCTGGTATATCATCAAAAAAAATATACAAAACCCTCATTTACATCCTTACTATCTTCGACACACAGGCCAATCTATTTATCAACAAAATCTATATATATCCCACCTCCGGTGACTAATCGTCACCCCACCTAATATCTATCTCACCTATCTCCTCCTCCCCTTCGCACCAGTGCAAAGCATCTTTGCTAGCATCTCACCAACCCCCCATGGGCCCCGCACTGCCTTAGCTGGTACCACACTGAGCTAGACTCGTACCTTTGGTTGCCTCACCCTGACCCTATCTCGGGGCTTGATGACCCCCTGTACTCTCTACATTGTGCATACAAGACCTGGTCCTCTCACTCGAATCTGTTGTGCTCTATACTCTACATAGGATGGGATGTTTATCCCTGAGGCCATCAAATGATCATGATAATACCATGCCTCTCCTAAGGCATCTCTCAACCGAGCCATAGGTATTGTCTGTGGTGGATCGGTCTTGCCCCCCTGTACCTACCTCTCGAGACCCTGTCCAATTGGTACCTATAATGAGGGACCCTGACCCTATCCCTACCCCCTATGTTAGTTCCTTTCTTGAGGGACCATGTCCCACCTCGCTGTATTTGGGCACGAGGGGCCATAACTCTGTGCATGTGCAGTGGCCAATTGGCCCTACAAACTTGTTACCTATGCTTATAAAGTGGCCACTTGTGCCTCATACCCTCACAAGCTGTTCATGCACTACCCCCAACTATGTAACTAGGGTTACCACCCGCCCGGAGGGCATCTCTACACTTTGTAATGGTGGCCAAGTCTGGATGCCCTAGCCTCAGTGGTATGGCTTGTAGCTAAGATGCCCACCATTGTATATACCCATCTATAACTCACGGCAACATCATTCCACCGGTCAACTACTGCTCCTCATGCCCCGTAGCACTGTGGGCGTGTGGTAGAGGCATAGGCCTCTCCATGTCATCTCTCCTGTATAGTGGAAATGGTGGAGGTACATCCTGCAGCAACCCAAACTACCGTCTAACCCCGTCATGGGTATTATCTCGTTCTCCTGTACGGTGCCCCCTCTATCCATCAAAGCAATTGTAGCTTATCTAACTCCACAACCATCTTCTTGTACGATGTGAAGTCCACATATGGCCTCAATTGATGTCTACCCAAGACAACCCCTCTAGTATCTACTGTAGTGAGCTTCATGTATAGCCCTAGTCCCCCGCCATACCCCACCAATCTGTAACCCATCACCTATAACCAACCTGACCATACCTAGCTCAAAGGAATCTAGCCGGGGTAACTCTGATTAGATGAACACACACAATGTGATCATATTCCCAACAATAAACCAGAAACATACAACATAAGATGAACATCTCGTAATCTCCCATACGCCCATACCTCCCAAAGTATAGTTATACCAAATATGGAGGTGCCCAGGAAAAGTAAGTCCTCTCCTTCATCATATCATGTAGGACTCCCATCAGTGCTCATGGGAATCTCCCACCCTTTGCATCCGGTAGTGCAAAACAAC
The DNA here is from genome assembly GCA_018340775.1 of Taxus wallichiana var. yunnanensis. NCBI lineage: Eukaryota > Viridiplantae > Streptophyta > Pinopsida > Cupressales > Taxaceae > Taxus > Taxus wallichiana. Next base: position 559,929,976 of record CM031234.1, read on the forward strand.
ACACTGCCTCCATAATCAAAATTACTAGCCTCATCTCCATAGCTCAAGATGGCACTATGAAACCTCATTTGCATCATCCCCTCCCCGAATATTTTCAACATCAACTCCTCTGCTACCTCCGATGAAATTGAATACACATGCGCCCCTACCATGGGCAGCCGTAGAATCCTATACATATCCTCTAGGGTGATCCAGATCACACCGTCGATAGATGGAATGTGTTGGTCACCAAATCCCATCTGTTGATGAGGGCAACCATCAAACTCAGCTTTTGGACTACATGCCGGTAACATTTGGCCTCAATTAGGCCAACCTCTACAACATGTTGAGAATCCTTAGTTATCACACCTCCTCAAAGCTGTCATGATCGGGAGGCACCTATCTCACATCCATAGCTAGTCTCTCACTTACATCTAACAAAACATCACATTAATACACCTTGATCATACCCACAATTACTCGACCACCTCACACATACCTATTACCCTCCCTCTTTACCCCTTGCAACTTACATTCTTATCACATATTCTATCTACCCACCCTAACCCTCACCCACTATCGATCATACCAAACCTCTTTCAACCTCTTACCCATGCTCTATTTTTCATCCCTACAATCTTTTTTTTTTTTCCCAATATCTATCTCACCCACCCACCCTAGTGCTCTTTTGGCCCCTTTTTCTCCACACGATTATTGGTACCGGTTACTCCTAACCGACCACGGTCTCTCTGAAACTAGCATTGGTCACATTATCTGTGACCGGTACCAACTCGACACCACCAACGTCGGCCACCCCTTGACCGATGTCGGTCACATCTGTCACACGAAATCCGCAACACCCAAAAACCCCTTTTCCCTAAAACACTCCTTTCTACCCACCCATTCCTACCTAAATCTACCCTCAACCCCTCCCCACCCCTCATTCACCTAACCACACCTCTTCCCATTCCTATTTTACCCAATTTTCCTTCCCAAATTCAAATCCCCTTTTCCCCCAAAATCTTGTATTCCTTCCCTAACCTATATACCCAATCTACCTCCCAAACCAATGCAAGAGATTGAATCTTACCTCATCACATTGTCATCTCCATGGTGGCATGTTAGGATCTGCACTGGTGGTCCACCCAATCCCTCTCCCACCTTTGCCATGTCCAATCACCAAATCCAATCCTCCTTACCTTTATCCAATCACAATCAATCCCCCTTTACTCATGAACCCATCTAACTAACTCCTCTAACCAACCTGAATCTCTCCACCTCAGCAGGATATCATCCCTCATCTTTTCCTCCTGAAAAGCACAACTCATTTAGTGCTCTGTCATTTTCACAAAATCCAAACTGTACAAATGAATCCATCTTATACAGATTTTTTTCTTTTTATATACCCACGTCAACCTGACCGACGTCAGTTATACCTAAACCGACATCGGTCTGTGCCCTAGAACACCATGGTTAGTTACATCAAAACTAACATCGGTCACTGTCCTCATAAAACCATGATCGGCTTACCTATACCATCACGATTACATATGATCAGCATCGGTTACCTATCATACTCTTTCCCTACCCTTTCCCCATTTCTGACCCAACTTAACCAACCCAGCCATCGTTTGGCCTTACCCACCCTTATCGCAACCTACCTCTAAGCCTACGTTACCTACTGGTCTCTAATTATGTTTAGGGATTTCTTATGTTACCCATACCTTGGCCCTACCCATGCTGTGACCTAGCTACTTGGACCTGAAACATTGTTAGTGACCTGTGATCTCATGTGCTCGCTATACCTTATGACATTGTTACTCATGTTTTTTGACCTAATGACCTTACTTTGCCTATTTCCATGACCATTTATCATGACCCAACATTTGTTGTACTAGAACATACCTAAACATTCCTACACCTGACGTGTGAAGTGCTTCCGCACCATATCCTATACCTTGGATACCGGAATCGCCTCAACCTTGTTTAGATAAACCTACCAACATTAAACAATGTAGAGTTTACATGCTCTTTAATCTGGTATTGTGCTACAGTTTATACGTGTGTGTGCATTTGACTGTTACTACCTTTAACCTTGGCCCATTACCTAGATTACCCGATTGAACCTTTGCCTCATTACCCTCATTGTCCACCTTCCTCTTCATCACATTCACCTTTTATCAAACCACTCACCAATTCTGTCTTTTGCCACATCAATTCCTAGTTTGAGGGGGATCATCTTCACCCACACATGGGGCAACCACGTCTTATTTTTGTTAGTGTCGCTTACCAATACAAGCTACGCAACAAAAAGGGGCAAAATGTAGACACCAAAATTGGGTCACACTCTCCTTGGTCCCTTGTCAAATAAATGGCTCAAGCATACTCATCTAACCATGGCCCCTTCTACCCCAAATTAATATTAATTTAATTAACTTAATTAAATTAATACCCATCCTCATAATAGTCATTACTTACCTATTTTAATTAAGCTAATTTCCACCTCACCCAACCACCTCACCCTAGACCTATTCTTGGCATGTTTCCATAACTAACAATAACTAAGTCTTACATGCCTTAATGAGCTAAGATTTGGTCTAACCTAAAATCTCTCTAACCACATTCCTGCTCATTAGAAGGGAAGTTTCCGTTCTAATTTGTGAGAATAACCTAACTTGGCCCAAGAAATTAGAAATATGTGCCCATTTTAGAAAACCTAGGGAATCTCACCTTAATCGACGTCGGTCACCCCTAAAGCGATGCCGATCAACCGGAACTGTCATCGGTTACCGTTTATTCATCTGAATAGCCTTATTTTTGGGTCGGTACATTCTAAGAGAAAGGAAAGGAGATCGAGAGCTGCATGTAAGTGAAACAAGCATCCTTTTACGTATCTACAGACATCTAGAGCCATCACGAAGATCAATCATAGAGCCATTGCATTCACGGGAGCACTCCAGAAATCATTGCTACATGACCATACACATATGCTCCAATCAACCACCTCCACCACTCGGCTATCAAATCCTTAACACAATAAGTATGGCCCTAACCGGGGAGGGTTTATTTCAGTTAGTAATCTTTATTACTCCAGTTATTAATCTACTCTTTATATGCTTATTGCTTCATCACCCACTTTCGTGAACTCAAATATCCCTTCACACATATCACCAAATCACCTATCCTCACCTGTTGTATACTTTCGAGTGTACCTAGGACCTCTACAAACCTCCCCATTCACTCTCCTAGACTTTATTTGACCTCGAGATCACCCCCGACATTTAATCTATTTGAGTTTATTTTACCTCGACCATATCGATGCCGGTTATCCACAACCAAACATCGGTCCTACCTAAACTAGCATAAGTCATATTTAGTGACATCATTCTCTATGTTTTACACCTTGATCAAGAATAGACCTAATAGTCCTAGTACCTTGACGGACACCTCACCTCTCGATCCAACTATAGCCTAGCCTGTTGTGATTAAATTTTCTTATTATATTTGAATGAGATACCTAAATCATATCAACTATAGTAGGAATTTGTTTATTTATCGAATTAACCTTTTTTAAATAGTGGATTGACAATTGTCTAAGAAGTATCACACCTAGGAACTAGCATACACTAGGTAGTCCATTGTCATATATCATTTAACTATCTTTTTGTGGTTTTGTTTTCTATTACAGGTAGTTCCTCCTAGCCAAAATGAAGCTCTCACATTTGGTTGTGGATCAAGAAGTCAGAATGCACGCAACAACCATCATTTAATAGGTATTCCTCTTTGGCCCTTACCCTTATCTATTTCATCATTTTGAAAAGGTGGAGAAAATGGTGAAACACTTTGAGCTTGAAGGAGTACCTTTCCCACAAAGCATAGACCTTGTCTCCTTATCGGAGGGTTCATAAGTAATAATTTTTGTACTTAGATGAAAGATAGCCTTAGATAACACCAAGCATAGAAAAATAAAATGGAGTTAATTTGAATGAATCATGGGAAGGTATGGATCAAATTTTTTACCAATCCTATGAGTCACACTATATAAATTCATTTGAAAACAAAGATGCATCTACGATGAGCTTGGAAGATCTATCCATATAAGATATTTTGAAATCTATAAAAGAAATTGAATATCCTCAACTTAGCCTCAAACTCTTGACTCGATACAAGGAGATACAAGACAGGTGTGAATCAATGAGGGCTCCTTGTTTCAATACACCCATGTTCGATGTGGAGATGGAGAAGTTAGATAGGTTGGATGAATTCCTTAATGATGAAGGTGAGAGAAAAAGTGTGTCTCTTTTTCCACAATGCAAGAGGAAGTTCATGAAAGAAAAAGAAGAAAAATCCTCAGAACTCCTTTGGACATCTTCAATTTTGAGAACAACATTTTCGTCATGGTGGGAGATTATAGGGAAAAAAATGAGTTAACTTACATTAAGGAGAGTTTTTGCAACAAGAGCATTAGCAATATGCTCAAATCCAACTTGATCACATCACTTTGGAACTTTCGAATATACATAGAATGAATACGGTGATGAGAAGAGATAAAAAATTTAAAAAATTGAATAAAGATTAGCCTTGGAATGATGATGAAATTTTGAAAGAAATATTATAGCTAAGGATAAGCACGAAGGTGGTCAACACTCTGGAAATGATCTCAAAGAATGTAAAGGAAGGGAATTTCTAGGAAAAGGCCTAAGAAACAAAAATCTTATGTAGACTCACTCCTACAAATTACATGGATGATCATAAAAGCACTAGTGATGCAGCCTAGAGCTCAACAATACAAGCCCGGGTGCGATGGCACATCACTCGGCCTAGGCGAGTGCTCACTTGAAGTGCACAAAGGTACCAAGCCCCTCTTTAGGGTTGTTTTTATAGGATATTTAGCATGATGAAGAATTTAATCATTCATATCTATGGCTAATATATCCTCCTACAGTGCTTATTCAAATCTAGATCTAGAACATAACAGACTTAACAGATAACCATATTGGAATCAAGCATGCAATATTTAATTATAACCATAATAACACCTTGTTTCATTCTATAATATCCATTATATTAATTTCAGTAAATACACAGAGGCTTCCTTACAATAACAATAGTATACGCTCATGCTCGTACCCGATCTATCGACATAATCTCACTATAACCCATTTATCAAACCTATAAGCTCTCTCACCTACACAACTTACTTCATAATTATAAGGGTGGGAATTTCCCTTCACCTCTTATCTAATCCCATAATAGGTTGCATGTTATTATTAGCCATGCGCCATTACAAAAATAGGCTTACATGCAAGAATGCTAACAATAGATCTCTCTTAGTCAACTATCAGTTTGTCATTCTATCTTTAGCTGCATCCATGCAAAGCGCTTCATAGCCAATCATCCAAAAATATCCAATGCATGTCGCGTACATCTACAATCGGTTTGAGTGCTCCACACGCTATCTCCAAAAATAGATCCTCATCATGAAATTGGCCAAGTCTCAAATTTGTCTCTCTTATTAGCACGATCCTTTCTAATACTCCCATGCCTTTGAATGTGCTTTGCTCTCTCTTAAGAGCCTTATGTATTTCCTTTACTAGGTGCTAGATTCTGACTAATCAACATTACCCCACACTAATTTGCATTTCCACCCTAGAAATGGTTGTCTCCAAAATAAATCAAAGAATATGAATAAAATAATATAAAGAATTTTGATGAATAAAATAATTTCTTTAACCCGCAATATCTTCTGCTGCAACCTGAATAATCAATTCAGGATATTCCTCTTTTATCTCCACCTCTAAGGTCTACCAGTCATTGAGTGTAGCCTCTTCTTTCTCTAGAATATCCACTGCAATTGACTCTAATTCATCCCTTGCAATCTCTCCCTTCTCATTCTATAATACCAACACAATGCTAGACATGCCAGTCATTCTCCCTTCCAACAAGTCCATCTTTTGAGAGATGAGTTTCCCAAGCTCATCTAGCCTTTCCTTGTGTGGTTCTTGAGTTTTTGTAAGGGCCTTGCACTTCTACGTAATAAGCGCTAATCATTACGAGCTACCCAATGTCTCATCTTTCATGGCCTTCAGGACTTCATTGTCTTCTAAAATGGTCCTGGTCCTTATAACGACTTCTAGCATTGTACAAATATTTAGCACTTGATCCACCTTCTTTAGTTCCTCTTGCAAGCTCTGAACAAATCCTTCATATGATGTAATCTTCCATATCACTGAAAACTTTTCCCACTCTACCTCTTGTGTTGGATCCTTTGGTTCTAGCATGCACAGAGGTTCATCTTCCAGCTCTAATTCCACCAATGTAATGACATATTGTATTTCCAAAGGAAAAATCTTGGGTACCTTTGGCTCTAAGTGTGGCCTAGCCTTCATGACATTGTCACCAATCTCCTCTGTCATGCTGATAAACACAACATTCTTCTTCTGTGCCAAGTCTCTTTCCTACTTTAGGCATGTTATTTCCTCATCCTTAGTCTTTATCTCCTCCCTTAGCACCCTAATTGTTGCATCTTTATCCATATTCTGTCGTGCAGCTCATGTCAAGACCTTTACCAAAGCATTTCTCACCTGTTCATCTAACATAATAATAGGCTTTACTATTATGTGTCTATCTGAGGTGTCTTTTTCAACCTCCTTAACACACATGACTCCTCACACACATAAAATTTTGGTTCATCCATGTGCGTGTGCATCGACCATGACAATTTCTTCCTTATGCGCATTATTGCCATATCTTCATCCATTAATGCTTGACCATACAACTCCATTTGTGTCATTGTGCTTTGGAAATGGGCATGGATAATTTTACCTGTGTCCTCAACATATCCCATGGCTAGTGGAATATATTCCCCACTTGTTCTTCTTGATCTAGGCTACTTAGGAACTTGGGCTTTAAGATTTGGAACTTCTACTGCTATGTGTCTGAGTAGTCTTAGTTGTTGTCTCATCTGTTCCTTTTTCTCCCTCTTCTCCATTCTTCATTTATTGATATTTTTGTTCTCCCACATTCTCAAGAGGTGTAGGATAATTGGGCGTGCTTTCATCTAAACCTTCCACGTCATCATTTAGCTTCAATTTCCTTCATCTTTTCTTAGTTGTCTCCTTCTATGGAGAGATTCGAGGTGATCTACGCACTGTTTGTGGAGTAGCACCTTGGGTCCTTGTTCTCCTGAATACTCTCTTGAAACAATGCTCTCCTTGGACTACATCCAATTCCTCATCATATCCCTCTTATGGATGAGATGGTGTAGTTGCACGCTCATATTCTTCCTCATATGGAGGTTTTCATCTACCTTTGTGTTCCAAACCACCACTATCTTCATGCCCTTCCTCTTCATCATTGACCCAAATTATTTTTGTGGGCTTAGGCACTAGAATATTTTCCATTATATGCCTACCTTTTGGTGGCTCTAGAGCACGCACTCATTGTCCACATACTTAGTGTTCTGCAACTTGGGTTTGAGTTACAGGTACACAAGCACTACTCCAATGTCCCCAACTACCAAGATTATAGGCTTCATGCTTATAATATATGAAATGAACTTTTAATGTAGGTATTGCACCCTAGATATACATACTTCTTCCTTAGAGTGTGGTAATTACAATCTACCTTGTCTGCATTGAAGGTTAGGTGGCGCACATCTAAAAACCAATGAACTAATGCCTAGAAATATCTTGTTCTCAATGCATACATAAATTTACACCATGGGCTCCAAGCTCTGTCCTTCATCACAAATCATGTGATGTAAAAATGTTGGTATACTGAGAAAATTTAACTGCCTTACCCACCACTAAAGGAAAATCCTTGGGTATGCACCACTCTTCTTTGAACGCCACACGGAGTCTATCATACCACATCTCCACCCTCTTCTTGAATGGTCCACTCATTGATCCATCACATAAGTACTTTCCAAATCTTTCTGCATGTGACTTATGTCTCGTAGGGTACTCCCAAATCTTCTCTTTTGGCCCATCAGGTACCCCAATCTCCATAAATACTAAAGATAATAATATAGTGCCAAAACTTATTATATCACCTGTTCATGCTTCTTCAATGATTTTCTTTGTTATGTGATCTGCAATATTGTATACCACTCCTTGAGATGTTTTATTTATGAAGTGAAACCAAATTGTGTTTACCTACGACCACCTTCCTTGTTCATTCAACTTTGTTACAAGATGTGCAATCTGCTTGCACTACTGGGTACTTTTTTAATTATTCAATGTCCATGAAACACACGGACCCTTGGTATACCTAGCTCCTTCCTCATCTCTAAGATTGTGGCTTTATCAGTTAAATCAATATCCAAATCCAACCCTGAGGCCCTTAGTCCACATCACTTTGTTGAAATCAAAGCGTTGCGATTCTTACCCTCCGTCGGATGAAGTAAAACAAGTCCTCATGGACTCTACTCATCAACCACCGATAAAATGGTTCATACTTTCCAAAATATAGTAGCGCATGTAGCTGGTAGAATCCATTCAACTTCAGCAACTTTTTACCCATGTCATCATATACCGGTATATCCTCTGTCATGCATTTGTTTTTTTTTGTGCTCAGCAATACATATAGCTCCTTCTTATTATTTGATGTTCGATGGTTGTAGTCATTGATTTTACATTGGTGGATATGGGAATCCCATTCTTGTCCCACAATCACACCCTCTGGATACTATATTTCTGATAAATTACTCTCGGGAGCAATTTCTTCTTCCACTTCAACCTTCTTCTTCCCTTTATCTCCTGCTATGGGGCTTATCTTCTTTGCCATTTTAAAAACATCTCCCTTTTCTTCCTATGTACTCAAGCAAGTCGAACCATAGTTTAAATCTCCATGCCTTAGATTGTTTGTAATGTGTCTGCTTCACTCAAACCCTTCACCTATGGGAACACAAGCTTCTCCTGCACACAACCCTTCTCTCCACATTTGGTTTCACACTCTTCGCACCTCAACATGATTGCTTGGCTTGTTCACACTTAACCCTTTTCAAATTCTCTCAATTGCAATGGTAAAAATGAACTCGCATCCCGTCCTTATATAGAATTTCAAAAATTTAGTGCATTTATTACTCCTCCACCTACCAATAATCCTCTCATTAATTGACCATTTTCATTATTTCTGCATGGTACATCTTCACGCCCAAGATATAACCTTCTAGCATGCCCTCCTACCTTTTGGCTATAGACTTCTCTTCAGTGCACTTCCATACGCCTAAGTACCTCATCACTGCACCTTCCACTAGTAGTCTTTCTGGCCCCTACTTACCTCGCATTATACTTGTTTCTTCATTTCTCTCTATCTATGGTCCCTATGTCTAGAAGCAATCTCTCTTGTTTTTCAATCCTCCACCCTTGAATAACACCCATAGATAGTTCCTTTCATGTGTACTTATTTTCAATAGTCTTGTACTTGGATATCAACAACCTACCCCACACTAAGGGTATGTGTAGTCCTCTACGCATAAAAATTCTTCAAATAGGAATTAGCTTCTAGTGCGCAAATATGCTTATTGCATAAACACATAAATTGAATTGAAAAAGAATATCGACAAAGAAGGAAACACATTAAAGGAATGTAGAATTGAAAACCTAATCTAAATGGAAACACTACCTTATTACAAACACCAAGAAGACTTATTTATAGTAGGGCTTCAGCCTACTCCCATTGAAGTAACTAGGTAACCGTATTCCATCAAGTGCCTCTAATTGATAAGCGCCTAATTTGAGTATGTGAGTGATAACATACAACCCCAACCAATGTACCTTGAGTTTTCTTGGATGGCACAAAAACTTAGAATCATAAAGGAGTACCATTTTTCCTATCTCTAACTTTTTATCAATGATGTGTACTGTCATGCCATGTTTTCTTCTTGGCCTTCTCTTTTTTTACTCCAATGTTCAATGGCTTGTTGCTCATCTAGCTTGATGAAATTTTCAATCCATTCTTCTAAATATTTCTCATCAGAAAGACCTCCAACACATGTTAGATGTAAAGAAGGTAACATAAATTCCATAGGAAGAATTGCTTCTACACCAAACACTAACTAAAATGGTGTGGGTTTGTTCAACCTTTTATATGTTGTCGATATACCCAAAGTCTGCAGATACTTTATCATCCCAATACTTTCTTCCAACATCACAAATTTTTTTCAATGTCCGGCTCACGCGTTTTTTGAAAGCCTCAGTAGTCCCATTTTCTTGCAAATTATAGGGTGTAATTTTATGGTGTGCAATCATGAATTCATCCAATAAAATTATGATTGTCTCATTAAGAATATTTGTGCCCCTATCCTTTGGTCAAACTTAAATGACATCCATACCTTGTAATAATATTTTCCCAAATAAAACTGGATGTTGTAGTTGTTGTCTAATCCTTTATAGATGCTACATCTCGCCCACCTTGATGATTATATGTGCAAGTTATGATGTAACGTGATCCGACTAGTGAAATAGGACCCAAAAATATATAGCCCATTTATCAAAAAATTATACACTAGTAATGGGTCTTAGAGGCATTTCATCTCATTGACCTAGTTTTGTAAGATGTTGACAATGATCAAAATCCTTACAAAATTCCTTACAATCTTTATACACGGTCTCCCACCATAATCTAGCGAGTAGAATCTTGCATGGAGTGACATCACCGACATAGTGGCCACTGCAATACCACCATGAGCTTCTTCCATAATATTTGTGAGCTTTTTTCCAATACACAATGGTGTAATACCTCTTCCCAACCTAATTTTTATAGGTCATCGCTGATCAAAATGTAGGGGGCTGCGTGTATAGCAAAGGCTATTTCTTCTCCAAGGATTTCATTTCCTATGTTGTCATACCTATTGGTAGAAAGACAACAATGTCCCCTAGTTTTGATGGTGCTCATTATAACTTTGTATAAGCTGTGCATCCGACATGGTATATTCAATTTCTATGCTTCTTCTTTTTTGACTATATTCTAGATAGATGGTCTGGTCCAAAATTACTTTTCCCTAGTCTTACCACAACTATGAAATCAAATTCCTGAAATAAGAGTACCCATTTACATATGCACCATTGTAGAATGGGATTATTTACCAAATAATTCAATTCCATGTGATCGTATAAAAGATGAATGGTGTAGATATTAGGTACTTGTGGAATTTATGTACTACATAGATCATTGAAAAGATTTGCACTCTGTAGTTGTGTAATTTTGTTATGTAGAGTCAACTTCCTACTAGCAAAATTTATAGGATGATCTATAATACCTTCTCCAAGTTGAGATAACACTTTGTACCCAATGGTCGTACCAAAAGTGTCAACATGTACATGAAGTGGTTGGTCCCATGAAGGAAAATGTAGAATAGGCGCAGTAGTAAGTTTTTCCTTTAATGTCTCAAATGTGCACTGTTTCGGTTCTCCCTAGTAGAATGTACCTTTCACTTTTAGTAACTCTTCCAATGGTGCAAAAACTTTGGCATATCCTTTGATAAAATTCCTGTAATATCCTATATGGCCCAAAAATCATTGCACCTCACTATGAATGGTAGGCTCTCTTAGGCCTATAATGACTGCAACCTTGGCTAGATCAACCAATAAACCTTCCTTACAGATTATGTGTCCTAACAGTATCGAAATGGTGTAGCAAATATGCACTTCGTGATGTTTAATGAGATACTCAAGCTGTCTATATCTTTCAAACATTAAGTGTAGATTGTCACAATGATCCTTAACTAATCCATATAACATCCAATCATCTACATAGACCTCTAAGAAGTTGTGAATAAATTCCTTGAATTTTTGAACAACTATGCACAAAAATACAACACGCACATTTTTCGGACCACAAGGCATTACAAGTATAGGCAAAGATACCCCCTTCGGTAGAAAACATATTCTTTCCTTGATCCTCCTAGGCAATCTCGAACTTGATGATACCTAGAGAACCCATCTGTAAACAAATAGATTTCACACCTGTAACACCTTCTAGTATTTCCTCGAGTGAATGGCATGGGAAAGGTCAATCAAACATGCAACATTCAGCTCCATGTAGTCCACACAAATCTTAAGTCATATATCCTTCTTTATACTAATAACCATTAGAATAACCCATTCGACTCATCAAGGGGCTTGATAATTCCAGACTTCAACATTTTGTCAATCTCTTCTTTGATCTTTTCACATAAGTTGGGGTTCATCCTATAGGGTCACTTTTTAACTGGGCATGCACCATCTTTAAGCTTTATTTTCATCCCCCCTAATGATTCATGCATGTCTTTAAGTTCATGGTACCCCCTAGGGAATAAGTCTTGATAATCCCTTAGTAACTCTATGATTTTTGCCACTTCAAAGTCTGACCAATAGTCCCCAATTATGGCTTCCTTAGGCTCAGCATCTGACCCAATATTCACCCTATTTGTCTTCATAGGTTTATGATAGGAATGTGTGGTCATATCTGCCTTTGTCCAATACCTCACACCTACTTGTTGAATGGTTTACATCCAGATTTTCTACTTCTTCATCATCCTCTAAGTAGACCATTTTTCCTTTTCTTTCTCAAGGCAAGTGCATTGAGGTAGTGTTACATCAGCCTATGTTTCTTCAACAAGATGCACTCCTAAGTCTCCATCATCCAATAACTCCCAAATGAGTTCTTCAACCTTGGCCCTATCTCCCATAGTTAATTGATCTATTAAATTTAATTCTTCTTCCACCGGAGGCTTTGTATTAAAGAAGTCAAACATCTAGGCCATTCCTACGTTAAATATTACCAATTTCTAGTCTCTCTATGGAGTTACGCATATACATGCCAAGCACACGCACATCCTTATAAAGTGGAATAAAACTTGTGCACCCATAGTGAAGGTGGTAAAGCTTCCCGCCCTTACGTCCCGAGTCTCTCACACTTCGAACATGGGGGTGAACGGGTTGATTACCATGATAAGTACACATTTGAGTAGGTGCATTTCTCCTAAAGAAATAGTAGTAAGAGTGTTCCTAATTTCATTCCATCCTACAAGATTATCCTTGTGGGCTACACACCAGCATTTTCTTATCCCACATAGTGTATATGCTAGCATATTTCTTCTTTCTAGCGAGTCTATCTGATGTTCTTCCATAGCGCGTAGGAACACCATAGGATCTCCTTCTCTAGTGTAACAAGGCACCGAGTTGTTACCTATCCTCCTGACATACCACAGTTTGATGCCTCTAGGAAATATTCTCTTTACTTCACACCTATGAACTCATAAGTGCTATGAGCCCAATTATCACAAGCAACACTTGTAGTATCACTAATAGATTTTACATCCTCCCACTAAAGGATTCCTTCTTTACATGGATCAAGAACACGGATTCCAAATGACATGTACATAAATCCTATTTAGATCTTCTTCACTTAAGGGCTCAACATAGCGTGCATATTTTCCATCGTAAAAGAGATAATAACTCTCTCCTCCTTGTTTTCAAAACTGATATAACCCTTGTTGAACTAAAGATCATAATTATTTGCATAACACCAAGGATGCCCCAATAGAGCTGGGAAGTTATCTGACTCTACCAGCACTAAAACCTCAAAGTATCCAATGAACTTAGCTCCTTGTATGGTAATGGATGCATCTTTCAAAACATCGATGGGAGTGGCCTTAGTCCGATTAGCCATGAACAATACATTAGAGGATGGTTGTAATGGAGGTCTCCCCATTTGTACCCATGAATCTAAGGTAAGAAAATTGACTTCAACACCTATATGGATCAATATATTACTCAATAACCACCCATCCACAACAACATTAGAATGATTTCCTTGTCATAATCTAGACTATGAGGGGGAATATTTGTATGTAGGATTTTTGTCTAGTCTCAGTACTTGCACATGGAGTGTTTCCTTTAACCAATCCACTAATAATGGAATGATATTTTCTGGTGCAACATTTTCCAAACTTCTCTTAAGTCATATATATTAGTTTGGGTCATCTCGATACTTTATTTTGCTCCATCTTGCATGATTGCTCTTTTAAGTATTGTATCTCACCCTAAAGATTGATGAGAACTTCCATGGTTTCTGATAAACCTCCTTCTAATGGACAGGATCTTGGTACCATGAATGTACGACCTCCTCCTTAGTGATGGTAGGCTTCTACTTTGCGCAATGCTTCTTTGACACATGTCTCCTCGTTGTGGGTCTTGATATTTATTTTCAATGCCTTAGACTCTGCTTCTAACTTAGGAATCCACTTATTTTCAACAAGGTGCATTGTATCCTAACCATGTTGTGCCTTTCTTTTCTTGTTTATGTTGCTTACTAAGATGCTCACACAATTTTGGGTACTCCTCATAGATATGGTTCTTTTAACAAAAAGAACATGTAATATTCTGTGGACATTCACCCCTATATTTTTTAGGAGATATGCATGTATAACATGTTCCATGAGGGAACTCACTTCTTCCACTACCATGACCTTATCCTCCGAATCCACCACGGTATCCTCGACCTCTACCATGACCACCTTTAAAATGCCCTTCATTCTAATCATAGTGCACCTGATTGTGATCCTGGTCCTGATGCTCATTCTTTCCCTTAGAGTTATCTAAAACTCATGTCTTTCATACACCAATATCTATAGCATCATGGATTTGACCAATCATCGGCTTGATCTTCCTGTCATGAGTTGTGGACCTGCAGATTTTATAGTATCTTGAAATGTTATTCCTTATCATGCATTGTAATAATGGGCAATGGCTAGCATCATGGTTTAAATGGCATATCTCACAATCCAACAACAATGATCATACTAATCTACAAGGACAACTATCCTTTGTGTGACCTTCTACTTCACATTCTGTGCACCAAATCCCTATGCATGTCTCATGTGCTGAATTTGTTGATAGTTCTTCCAAATTTTTTTCCATAGCTGTGATCTATGCTTGTAAAAATGGGCTCACCCTTGTATCTATGCTTCCAACTGCCTCAGCGCGTAAGGCTACTTCAAGTGCTTTAAGTGGATCAGTGTATGTCTTATGTAATAATGCCCTCCTAAAAGGAGTAATCAAACTGCCAAAAAACCATTGAGCATGTTGGCTTACATGTATGTCATAAGAAAGCTTATACAGTAGTGTTTAAAATAGGCATCATACTCTCTAACACTCTTAGTAGTTCCTTACTTAATATCTTTGAGTGCATTTATACTCTTCTTCTTAAACTTAGGGATGTAAAAATCTTTAAGGAATGCATATTTTAAACCTATATAGTCTACGTAAGTCTGATCAGGGTCAAATGTGTTATACCAGCTATGTGCACGTCCTTGTAATGTAGTAGAAAATTTTCTTTCCCTACACTCAGAAGCCATGATTCCTTTAGCACGCCATAGTATTTCACACATATGCACATGTTCAGCAACACCTCCTATGCCTCTATATTTTGGAAGATGAAGAGACATCTCCATGTAAATATTATGGGGTTGGTGTGGGCCTTGCCCACCTGATCCATAACCTCATGTGTTTCCCCTACCTCCAGAACCACCAGATCCACTAGAAATAGAGCTACCTAAGCCTCCTAATCCTCGAACACTGGGTCGGGGTCGGACCAAAAGATGTTCTTCCCTGTCCCAACAATAGAACTGAAGTGTACCCCAACCATCTATAACGTATTAATACTCCTTAAAGACAGGTCCAAAATCATGCACTCAATTCTGTGTAGATGATACACCCAAAAAGGTACTCCCATATAACAACTATTTTTTTGTGTGTCATCGATGTGCCTCTTATAAGACTCACTCCTACTCTCCCACTACTTAAATTAGCTTGTTGACTATGTGTTATACTAGATGCTGGAAAACCAAGCGTAAGGGAAAGTTTGTCAGGTGGATTCAGATGTGTGCACTTGGTCCAGGTCGTCTCTATGGGTGCGCTTCTACATGAGGCTGAGGAGGGTTCCCTATCATGTTTTCCCAAATGGGGGTTCCCGAGGCTTAGGTTCCATGTCTTTAGTGTGAACTTCCACTCCTTCTAGAACCATCTTTCTCCACAACACCATTTTTTCGCAATCTCTTGCTGCTTCTCTACCTCCCTCTCACATGCCTCATTATACTTAAGTTTCCTTTCCTCTCTCTTCTTTTCGTCGCGTGGTGAGGTTTAGTTTCCCATCAGTTTACTTTCCAATATCAAAGTTACCATTAGGATTTTGATCGCCAGTGGAATGCCTTACAGCTAAGTTTCCCTGGGATATCATAAACACTATAATTTAGCTACCTTTAGACACGAATAAGTGTAAATTGAGTACTCCAAGATATAATTATTCAAAACACCATGGAAGAAAGTATCCATAGCTCAAGTCCAAATTAGATCAGCATAAAAAATGGTCTCGAAATTCTTCCTACGTCTGACAAGTGCATGATACCTCCATTTATGCTTAAAGGCATAAGTAATCATCCACTAGTACAATTCTACTGGAAAGATAGGGAAGAATCTCTCATATAAACAATCATACATATTCTATTCCACCCACACGCGTGTGTTAAACTCGAGATCCAGTCTTGAGCTATCATGCACATTCTTCTTCCAAATCATGTACCCACTCTTCAACACTTGCTAAGGTCAACCAATATCTGTTCATCACCAACCATCCACGAAAACAATGAAAAGAGGTCCTAGAAATGAAACCAATGATGCAACCTAGAATTCAACAAATACAAGCCCAGGCACGTTGGCACATCACTCAGCCTAGAGTGAGTGCTCACCCGAAGCATGTAAAGGTACCAAGCCCCTCTTTAGGGTTATTTTTTACAAGATCTTTAGAATGATGAAGACTTTAATCGTTCGGATATATGGCTAATATATCCTCCTACAAAGGTGCTTATTCATATCTAGATCTAGAACATAACAGACTTAACAGATAACCATAATGGAATCAAGCATGCAATACTAAATTATAACCATGATAACACCTTGTTTCATTCCATAATATCCATTATATTAATTGTAGTAAATACACAGAATCTTCCTTATAATAATAGTAGTATATGCTCATGCGCATACGGATATATCAACATAATCTTACTATAACCTATTCATCACACTTATATGCTCTCTCACCTACGAACTTACTTCATAATTATAAGGGTGGGGAATTTCCCTTCACCTCTTATCTAATCCCATAATAGGTTGCATGTTATTATTAGTCATGGGCCATTACAAAAATAGGCTTACATACAAAAATGCTAACAATAGATCTCTCTTAGTCAACTATCAGTTTGTCATTCTATCTTTAGCTTGCATCCATGCAAAGAGCTTCGTATCCGATCATCAAAAAAATATCCAATGCATGTCGTGTAAGTATCCAATCAATTTGAGTGCTCCGCACACTATCTCCAAAAAAATATCCTCGTCATGAAAAATGGCTAAGTCCCGAATTTGTCTCTCTTATTTGCGCGTGATCCTTTTTGATACTCCCACGCCTTTGAATGTGCTCTTTTCTCCCACATGAATATTCTATATTTCCTTCACTATGTGCTAGATTATGATTGATCAACACCTGGCTTTCATAATAATTTGAGGAAAGGAGGTTACTTCCTTGAACTAGTCAACAACTTTGTAAAACATTGACATTTTGTGTTACCTCTTTTAGGGTAACCTCATAAAAGAAAAGTGCTTCAATGAAAGTTGGTTATCCCTTGCCTTATACCATAGGTGATTATTAGGTGTGTTTTCCTTTATGTTGTATGTTTCTTTCCTTTTCTATGAATGTCATGTGTTTCCTTTTGTCATTTTTTTGGTGTGTGTGTGTTCTTCCTTGTTATCTCTCTCTTTTAAGTTTTACATGGCTCGGGAATGCCCTATGGATAAGGCACTGGTCAATATATTATAAGTTGAGATTCTAGGATTCCTCGTGTCATGTATTCACTACACTCATTCTATACCATGTCCCCAAGCTAAATACAACATTTGTCATGAAAATTTGTAACATAAAAAAATTACAATTTCCAAGCATGACAACGATACCCCTGTGTCAAATTTTTCAAATTTTACCTTTCTAAGGCACCCCAGGCCTACCCATCCTTAGCACCAGCCTTACCTATTCAATCCAATGACCCCTTAGTGGATATCAAATCAGTCCCTAAGGTTAATTAGTAAATTCAAGTCAATCCCCCTAGGTGATTTTAGGAGTTCTTAAAGAATGCCAATTCTGGGTAGTTTTGGGAAGGGCTAACATTGGCCTTCCCATGAGTAATGTGACCCCTGGAGCAGAAAAAAGGAGAAAAATTCATCCTTGGAGATAAATTTAAGTTCTAAGAACATCAAAGAATAGGTTTTGGAAGATTCAAGAAATATTTGGATTTTTGGGGAAGAATCATCAAAAACAAGATTTTCAGGCCTAGGCAGTGCATAGGGCCAACAATGTTGTTAAAGCTGCAGGAAGAAAGTACGAGAGATATTGATGGAGTTATGAACTAAAAAGGACATCATCGAAAAGTTAATTCAGATATATAAAAGATGGTGGAATCATATTTTTCACAACACATAGGAGAAATAGGTTTATATCCAGTTTTTCTCATGCCCAGTGAGGGAGCCGAACAAAAATTCAATTTTCGAGGATCAAATGGAGAAATTAAGAGCTGAGATCCCCATTATTGGATTCATAAGGACATTTTTAGTCAAATTAATATAATAATCTATCAAAAAAATCCATCAAAAGCTTAATTTATCATTGTCAAAAGTTGGCTCGAGGTGAGTGTTCCATACTTAGCCAATTCTTGTAGCGGACATGTGTCAGCTCAAGAGTCTAGCATATCTGATGTCCCTTTCATCCCTTTAGAAAAGGGACATAGGGGATGGAAAAAATTTCCCAACCCTTGATCACTCATAGGACCCTCTTCATCTCTAGTTTAGCCCACAGGAGCCTATCAGAGCCCGTCCCCTTAGTGCACGGATGAGAGTGTCAACTCTAGGCACGATGTGCAAACTAATGTCCATTTCGTCACTTTAGCTAAAGGTACATAAGGGACATTAAAATGTTCCTAGCCCCAGGTATGCATTCTTTTCCTCCACACATCTAAATTTTAGCCCTCGGAGTGTGCTTACCTCAAGCTCCCTAGCCCTAATGCTCATTCGTTCAGATCTTGACAAGTATTAGCTCTGGGTGCAATGTGTAAACTGATGTCCCTTTCATACTTTTAGATAAAGGGACATAAGGGAAGAAAATTCACCTATCCCTTGGTATGCATTTTTGAATGCTTTAAAGGAATTAGAATTTTTGTCCCTCCATTTCATCTCCCCACAGTTGCACACCCTGTCGAAGCTCTGTCCATTTTTCTCCAGATGTCTAAACCACCATATTTGCACTAAACTAGCTCCACCATGGCCACCATATTGTGAAATCATAGTGATCTTAGAGGAAGGACTGATCAAAGAAGTGAAGAATGGAAGAGAGAAACAAATATTTCCATCTGAAAAACCTTCATTACCGTCAGACGAAGAAATCAACATATCTTACAAATGAGTACACAAATTGAGACGAGGTTTTTTTCTATCTTCACCATTTTTAGAGGCCATAATTTACAACATATATTTTTGTAGTGAATAAATCCTCATTTTTACACAATGGAAACAAAATTCCAATTTCTGATAGACCGTAATCAATTTGAAGAGAAATTTCACCAATGAAATAAGAAGAAAAAATCCACATCAAAAATGTAATTTTCATCTCAATATAAGGCCAAAAAGGAAACCTACAATTTCCAAGCTCCATTAATGATCGGGTAAGCCTGAAATTTTAGGGGATTGATATTAAAAAAACACATCAAAAATCTTCGTCTCGCCATGGTCGACCAACAAAATCATGCTTGCTAAAAATAGTAGGCCTTCTACATGGGATAATTCTATTTCATGTATACCACCATCTAAAGAAGTTCAAAGGGGCAATGAACATAGAGGAAATATCACGGGAAAAAATCATTGAAATGGTCACCTCAATCCAAAATTGACACTTAGTAAAAATAGTAAGTGGTCCCATAAGTACTGCTAAAAATAGCAAATTGATCTAGAAGGTGAAAGGAACACAGGGAGAAAAAGGAATTCAAGTTGTCATATCCAATTGAGGTTTGAAAGAGCTGAATTTTCACACTTACTAAAAATAGTAAGTTGTCTCATAGGCACTTACTAAAAATAGTAAGTGGTTCCTGAGGGCATATTTCACAAAGGGAATGTACCGGGAGTTGAACATCTAAGTTGACATCACCATTTGGGGACCAAAGAGGAAAAATCTCAACACTTACTAAAAATATTTTCCCTTTCCAAATATAGTAAGTGTTAAGAAATAATGAAGTTCATATTTGCAAGGGGGAAACTAGTGTAGTCTTTATCATCAAAGTATGTAGGAGTAGGTGATAGTGAGGTCACTTACATGGATCTCAACAATGTATTTCAACACTCTTTTCATGCTTCAATCAGTATGTGTGAGGTATAATTTTCAGTCAACACCATCAGAATATTCATAGTGTGTTTCATCAAGATCATGTTCAAATCAACTAAGCAGCGTGGTAGTGTTGTAGGGAGTTGTTGGGTTTTAAAATGATACTTTAACAAACCACGATCAAGGGACATGACAAGTCCTTCTCTTTAATGGGAGAGGTTCCCTTATTGAAAGCAAGAGGAAAAACTTATATACAAATGTATAACTTTCAAAGTGTGGATTCCTAATACTTTGAAATTTTTTATGCCCAAATATCATCAATATGAAAGAATGGAAGAATTAAGGAGATGAGAGAGGAAGAGCATAACAATACCTTCAGGAAATATAGATAGTAGAGTATAACCTTATATGTATTGAACCTGGGGAGATGCAAAGTAGAATCATTCACTTTTATAACCAATATAATTCCTGAGACACAAAGTTTCTTATCATTAAATATGGATGATTCCCAAATTTCAGACAAGGAAAGAGGAAAAATAGTGGAAGAAAGGGAAAAATTTCGTATTGATTACTTTGAATCTATTACCTTTATAGAGTATCAGGATCTAACCCTAACAACGGCGTGGAGAAGCCATTAAATAGCTTCCAAGAATGGTTACATTCGGTTACAAAAATGATGAAAATTGATTCAAGAAACTAATGTCTGAGCCTCTCCAATGCCTCATTGCTTCCATGTCTAGCAGCAAAATCAGATGCATTGAATCATAGCCGTTCATCCTACCTTTGCAAACTTTGAATTCGAGCCATCCATGTGGGAGAGATTTAAACTAAAGCGGGCCTAAGGATGCCTTTTGTATTTTGTGCCTTTTAGAGAAATGGCACTTTGGAACATTTTGGCCTGCCCACCCACTTTTGATATGGGCTTGACATGTGGCTTTACTTGAGTGGCGATGGAGCCATGGGTCACTTTTATAATTTTACCTCTTTTCAACGCGGGCTCAAAAACTTCAGTTGCTCTGTCGGCCCGCCTCCCCACTTTGACTTTCGATGTGGGATCAACATTTGATTTTATCCCTTGGCATGGGCGGGGCCATGGGTCACTTTATAACTTTGAGCTCTTTATGGAAATAAATCCCAAATTCCCAAATCTCCCCGACGACCCTCTTTGACTTTTCAACGACGAGTTATGGCTTACGTCATACTTTATGCATATTTGGAAGTAAAACAAAAATTCCTAAATCATTATGATGGCCAGCCTTGACTTTTCAATGTATCAAAACACAAAAAGGGCCCGCCTATCCGCTACATCTTGAAACATGGCCATGTGTCCCTTTGTGGGCTAGTTCAGTATTTTTGTGTTTTTGACTAAGTCCCTTTTATTTGGCGGGGCCATATGTCTGACCCTGGACACGTGGAGGCTCAATGTACATTTGGGACTTGCCTCCATATTTTTCCTTTGAAGTTGTGCCAAGATGACATGTGTAGGCTTCAAGTAAACCTTTCTATACTTAGCCGATTGAATGGTGGCTCTGCCCATTCTTTGACTCTGACCACATGGCGAGCCCGCGCACACTTGGGAACCACTCTTGATTCTTCCTTTGAATTTGCACCAAAGAGACATGTGGAGGATTCTTCTGGTTCTTTTATACTTATCTGATTTAGACTTGCTTGCCACTTGACTTATGTTGAACACTAGACATGTGGAGAGTTGGTGCTCATTTGAGTTTCTGCTTTGGATGTGCTTCTGAAAGGGTGACGAGGTGACACATGGCTCCTTCCACTAGTCTGGACTCTTTAATGGTCGGCTCTACCCCTTCTTTGACTCTAACCATGTGGTGAACTAACGCTTGTTTGGAGATTGTCCCCTTGGTCTCACTTACGAAGTTACATTGTTGAGGCACGTGGAGGCTTTTTTCGACCCTCCTATACTTAGTTAATTAAATGGCTAGCTTTGTCCCTTTTTCGGACACTGGGACACATGGATGGCTAACACAAGTTTGGAGAAGCTGCCATTGGCTTCAACCCTTGAAGTTGTGCTAATGAGACACGTGGTGCCATCTACTGAACCTTCATACTTAGCTGATTTGGGCCTAGGACATGTGGAAATCCTGTGTTTATTTGAGGACTATCCCTTGGGCCCTACCCTTGGATTTACATTGTTTGGATGCATGGAGGCTTCCACTACCACTTGAAACATGGCCATGCCACATCCAATTAGAGATGTCCATGTACTACCCATGGATGTTGGGGAAAAACATTGATGAGGAAGATACGCCCGTCATTCACGAATGTGGAAAAATAAAAAGAAAAGGAAAACCCCACCTTTATGCCTAAATTTCAAATTGTTCTCCATGGAATGGAAAACTACAAATAATACTAGGCTTGATGTAATCCACATCCAAAGAGAAGGATTGACAACAAAATCCAAATGAAGGAAAATATTTTCAAAAAAAATCATAGGTTATTCCAAGGTATCGACTCAAAATTTTCAAAATTTGACTTCAAAAGAGGAGAATTTTGAGGGTGACAACAGCTGGCTCTTTTTGGGGATGACTCGACAGAGGAATGAGGAAAGATCAAGGACGATAGAAAAACTTTGGGAAAGTAGATTAGTGCCTTATCCATTGGGAAAATAGAGTCAAAGGAAAAACCAATACAGAAGACAAAACACATGAAAGGGAAACAAACCCAAAAGGAAAGACAGAAAAAAAACACAAAGGAACGACCAAAAACTAAAACATTATACACAATATACAGAAGGACTGCCTAGTCACCTAGGACTTGAACAACTTCAAATACTTCCCACTATAAGGAAGTGGGAGAGGAGAACCATCCATATAATCCAAATAGAATGAATTTTCTCTAGCAAAGTGCCTAATTTTAAAAGGACCAAGCCAAAGGGAATCAAACTTACCATGGCTTCCTCAAGGTTCATGCCTTTTGTCCCACAAAGCAAAATAATGTCTCCCACTTGAAAATCTTTACATCTATCTTTCTTGTCAAATAAAGTTTTCACCCTTAGTTGATGAGCTGATATCCTATCAAAAACCTCCAACTTGTCTTCATCCAACTTATGGAGATACATGATCCTCTTGTCCAAGGAACTAGTAAAAATTGAATCTTTAATAGCCTTTATTAAGTGCAAGGCTGG
This sequence comes from Taxus wallichiana var. yunnanensis, assembly GCA_018340775.1. Taxonomy (NCBI): domain Eukaryota; kingdom Viridiplantae; phylum Streptophyta; class Pinopsida; order Cupressales; family Taxaceae; genus Taxus; species Taxus wallichiana. The sequence goes on from CM031234.1 coordinate 559,953,509, forward strand.
TAATTCCATTATTACTTGTAACTGAGCTTCAACACCATACACCACTTGAAATGGAGACATATTAATTTCTCTTTTGGGTGTAATTCTATCTACCCAAAGAGCATCATAAAGTTTCTTGTGCCAATTCCTCTGAGAGTCATTGATGCTTCGAACAATGGTTACCAAATTCTTATTTATTGATTCTACTTGTCCATTTCATTGGGGGTAGTAGTTTGAAGAATGAGAAAGGGAAATTCCATAACCATAGCAGAAATCCATCATCTCGAGAAGAAGAAAAATTCAAAGCATTATCGGTCATAATCTTGTTTGGTACCCCAAACCTTATCAATATGTTCTTTTAATGAAATTACACACCACCTTAGAAGTAGTGCTTTTGAATGGAATAGCCTCTATGCACTTTTGAATTAGCCTATAGCTTGATTAGCACGTGAGTATTCCCAACACTTTGGAGGGTGGGTTAAGAGTTCAATAAATCCAATCTCCACTTCTAAAAAGGCTCATTAATCACTCTTTTGGTTTTAGTGGAAAAGCAGCCAACTTAGGTCTCCCAACAAAACTATGTCGGGCTTCACACTTACCTACCCATTTGGTTGCATATCTGAATAATGTAGGCCAATAGTACCCGGTGTGAAGTATTTTATGGAGTAGTGATAGTAGAAGAGAAATGGCCTCACAAGCTTCGATCATGAAAACCTTAGAACGACTTCTTTTGTTTTTGTTGGTGTCGAATCGCAGCACCTTGGGACTCTGCAACACGATGGGTTGAGAATCTTAGTGTGATTGCACAACATGGAGCTTTTCCCAAGTGTGGGACCTTGCGAAATCGGAAAAGCTCTCCGGATGAAGGCCGGCTCCTATTCCTCTATTCAGATGCACGAATAAACGCAAAGGATTTACCCAAAAACCTAATCTAACTTGCCAAGAAGACAGGGTAGAGAATGCATAAAAATAAAACCTAAACTATGGAGGTGATGCACCGAGGAATGAAGAACATATGTTTTGCCAATAAACACAAACCATAGAAATGCAATGCAATATCATGCACGGATAAACATATTCGCAGTGAAAGATCAGGAGGATGCAAAATGAAACACATAGAGGGTTGAGAAACATCCACAGTCATGCATTTATTTGCTCCGAAGTTTTGATACAATACATTGCAAAAATGCCAAGAGGCAAAGGTTGCATTACAGTTTCAAATGGGAGGTTTGAGCTCCACAACTCCACCTGCCAAAGAGAAGAAGGGAGGGGCCAAAGCAAGAATGTCCAACACTTAGAAAGAGCCTCTCTTGACCATTTATATGAGGAAAAATGAGGGAGAAGAGAATGATTGAATTCTGCCCCAAATACCTCCAAGACTGCACCTAACCCATCATATTATGGCGGTAGGTGAGGATCTCAACAACCCAAAATGGTGGTGAATTGTATTTTACATTTTTAAGAACTTATTCTCGTAGTTGCGTAGAGGATCTTTGAGAGCTTTCCGAAAAGTCCAACCTTGTGTGAATCGAGCTCCCTGTGAAAATTATGGCGATCTAAATATTTCCGCGTGGAGTCCGTTTCGATCGGGTTCGGGTTTCTCCTTTGCATCTGCATCGGGTTTGGGAGGTGGCTCGACATGTGTTTGATGCTTGTGTTTTCCTGAAACCTACTTCAACTAGTATTTCCAAGACTTCCTTTGTTTCAGGGGCGAAAGATGAAACTGCATGCGCATTGGGTTCGAAGGGGTGCTCAACATGCTTCTTTTTCATGTTTTCCCGAGCGTGCTTCCCCGCCTTGAGACCCGATTTCTTTTTGCATCAGGTTTTCCAACCCTTGCGACATGTTCTTTCTTTGTCGGGTTTATCTGCCTCTCGACATGCTTCTACGCCATGCTTTTCCACCTCAGAGACCCGCTTCCCCTTTAATGTCGGGTTTGCGGAACCCTCGAGCATCGGGACATCCTTTGCGATCTGCATGCTTCATGTTTCGTGTTTCCCGAAACCCGAAACCTGATTTGCCTTTGATGTCGGGTTTTCCACCCTTGCGACATGTTCTTTGGTGTCGGGTTTTTCCGCCCCTCCGACATGCTTGCGCCATGTTTCTCCGCCGTGTTTTCCCGACTCGAAACCCACTTTCCCTTACGTTTATCTATTTTTGCAGGGGTAAATATATACAACAATTTGGCGACTCACGGGGTTACCTGCTGCTTAGGTAGAAGATCAATGGCCTTTTAGCAATCCATTGGGCATGGAGTCATAAGCAATAACACGAAACCGATCGATACCGATCCGAACACGATACCGCAACTTCTTTCCGAGAACATCTTTGAAGCTGCAGAAAACCAACCCAGGAGCAACAAAACCTATGCCAAAGCACTTAGGGAAACTGAAACCTAACTACAACAAGACAATGTGCATACGCACTTAGAGGAATTGAAACCTAATCTAATATTTACAAGGGTAAAACTTTTTCTTTTTAGTAGCAATGTTTAAGATAGATTCCGTTGACCGGAATCGAAAGTTCTTCTCCGTCCAATGTAGACAATTGGAAGGAATTGCTATTTTTACATCCCGTGACCATGTAGGGGCCACTCAAATGGCATCAAACTTGGAATGCCTTCCTGGTTTTACCCGATCTGCATCCCATTTTAGAACTAGGTCCCCTTCCTGGAAGGTCCTTGCTCTTTCTTTCTTATCAAACCATCTTTTCACCAAGGCACGATCTTTCTCAATTGTTTGAGCTGCGTGTTCTCTAATTTCTGCCAATTCCATCAACTCTGCATACTGGCCTCCATTGGTTCGAACTCGGCCAACTCCAGTGCTTCATGTACTCCAATGCGGGTAGTTCTAATGATATAGGCAATCTTGCCTCTTTTCCATAGACCAACTTGTAAGGGAATTGCCTATAGACCTCTTTGGTGTTATTCTATCAGCCCATAATGCTGATTTTAGCACAGTATGCCATGTTCTTTGATTTTCCTCGAGTCCCTCGATGATTCTTAGCAAATTTTTGTTCGTGGACTCTACTGTCCATTACCTATGGGTAATAATTTGAAGAGGTGCTCAAATAGATTCCATTCTTGACAGCCCATTCTCGTAATCTTGGAACCTATGAATGCCAATGCATTTATGCGATATGATAGTGGCGGCACACCGAACTTGGTCACTATTCCTTCATAAAACTCTAGTATGTTAGACTCATTTTCTTCTTTGAGTGCTCTTGCTTTGGTCCACTTGGTGAAATAGTCTGTTGCTGTGAGAATCCACTTATGGCCTTGGCTTGAGTTTGGGTTGATGACCCCGATGAAATCCAATCCCCATTGCATAAATGGTTGGTCAACCAAAATTGGGTGCAATGGAAGTGCTGCTAGTCTTTCTTTTCCCGTGAAGAGTGCACATTTCTTACACTTTCTTATCCATGTATAGCAGTCATTGAACACTGTGGGCCAATAATACCCTGCCTTCATTATCTTGAGAGCTGTTACTCGTGGGGTAAAATGTCCACCAGAATCTTCATTGTGAAAATCTCGTAACACCCTCTCAATTTGACCAGTCCCAATGCACCTCAATAGAACTCCATTGATGTCTTTCTTGAACAAAACACCATCAACAAGCACATATGGAATAGCTTGTAATCTAAAGTATCTCCTCTTTGCTTTGCTCATTTCTGGAGGGCATAGTCACATGTCGTAAGAAGTGTATCATATTACGAGTCCAACAAGGAATAGGCACATCATCATTTTCTGTTCTTGACCATCTGTAGCATCAAGGTAGTCTCTTTTTCATCACTGCTTCAATTTTTGACTCAAAGCTAGCTGTTCACATAGTCCCCTTCCACGTACTAGTTTGGTGACCTTGATCTCGATGTCATATTCCATGACACGATTGATCCACCCTGCACGCTTCTCATTCAAATCCTTGTTTAGAAGGAAGTCCTTGACTCCCGCATGAGAGACCAATAATTGGATCTTATTGTTTGAGACTAGGTGCTTGAATTTCTTTAAGCTCCTGATTACTGCAAGGACATGCTTTTCAATGAAAGAGTACCTAGTTTCGTATTCCTCCAAGCCTTGACTGAAGAAAGCAACTGGTTGCTCTAATCCTCCTTTGTTCTGTTGTACTAGGATTGCAGAAATTGTGTCTCCACCACCGAAGGCATATAGCACGAAGTCCCTAGAGAAGTCTGGATTGACGAGAGTTGGGGCTTGAGATATAGCCTCTTTTATTGCCTCAAAACTTGCCTTGCCTTCAGATGTCCACTTAAATGCCATGCTCTTCTTTAACATCAGCGTTATTGGCTTTACGAGAGCTGCAAAGTTTGGAACAAACCTGCGGACGAAATTGATCCTTCCTAAGAAGCTTTGAAGAGCCTTCTTGTGACTTGGCAATGGCAATGCTTGAATTGCTTCAACTCTTTCTGGGTCAATCGTCAACCCCTCCTTTGAAACAATATGGCCTAGAAGTTTTCCCTCGTGAGCCAAAAATATGCATTTTTTGGGATTCAATGATACCCCAAATCTTCTACATCTCTGAAATACTTGCCTCAAATGAAAGAGGTGATCCGCTGCATTTTTTGAGAATACAGTGATGTCGTCGAGATATATTAGAACCATTTTATTGATCAACCCCTTAAATGCCATATCCATTGCCCTTTGGAAGGTGGCTCCAGCATTTGATAGCCCAAATGGCATCTTCTTGTAGGCGTATGTCCCCCATTTGGTGGTGAAAGCCGTCTTGGATTGGTCATCTTCTTTTACCATTACCTGATTGTACCACTGAGTAGCCATCTAGGAGAGAGAATCTCTACGAACCGGATACTACTTGCAATATTTGTTCCATTGAAGGAAGTGGGTAATGATCTTTGAGAGATGCTCTGTTTAGGTCTCGGAAATCCACACACAACCTGATTTCTCCACTCTTCTTCCTGACCGGAACCAAGTTTGCAACCCAGCTTGAGTGCTTGATCGGGAATATAATGCTTGCCTCTATTAGCTTATTTAGTTCTTTCTTCATTAGAGGCTCAATGTGAGGTTGACCGGTCTGTTTACTTTACACTGATGGGCTTAGCATCGGATCAATTCGATGGTATGTTGTGCCAAATTTGGATCGAATCCTCTTAAGTCTTCATAGCTCCAAGCGAAGACATCTGGAAATTCTTGGCAAAGTTGTATGAAATCTGATTTCTCCTGCTTAGTGGCCACTTTACCAATTTGAAGTGTTTTGCCTTCCCCAACCAGAATTGGCTCACGAATCTTCTCTCTTGACCTGTATGTTAGCCTTTTCTTTATGGGCTGGTCATTAGGGTTGAAGATAGACTCAACATTACTAAACCCTTAGGAAGCTTGTTTGTCATGTAGCTACACTACTTGATCCCCATCTTCTTTGCTCTAATCATCTGATTCTAGTGAGAATTTAGCTTCTTCTTGTAAGAAATTGACGATCTGTTGATCGTTCTCAAACACCTGTTAGCTTGTGTTATTATCTGGAGCTGCTTTGGCCTCACAACCACATGAATATGTGGCTGCGTTTTTTCTCTTCGATGTTGTCAACCACATCAAGCGTTGCTCCAACTATTGCGAGCCTATACGTGGCTTCATTTTTCTTCACAGGTATGGATACAATGTTGAAATCTTGAAATCCTTAATGAGGTCCCATACCTATCCTTGTAGCTCTTTAGCAATTCGTTCTTTATATCATGTTGTCCCCTAACTTGGTTGACGATTAGCTCGCTATCTCGAACACCTACAAGTCCTTTATGTCCTTTTTTCTGGCCCTGATGAAGTCCATGAATCAAGGCCTCATATTAATTGTGTTGTTTGAACAAGAAAAGCTGGAAACGAAAAGCTAAATAATACTTTATGTCTTGTGGTGAAATCAACACTGCACCACCTCCAGCACCTTGTCTGCTTCTCGAACCATCGAAGAATAATTTCCAAACTTTGTCTTCATCTTTTTGTTCAGGCTGAATGATGTCGGGAATGGGTGAATTTTCTTCATGTATACAATACATGCCCAATTTAGATTCTTCAATTTCTTTGTATGGGTCAAATTCATGACTCTTGTTTGCCCATTCATCAAAGTTAAATCGAGAATTCCCTTGACCTTAGTACTGCTTCTAGATCACTTGAACACTCCTCTCGATCAAAAGCCCGAGCAATTTGCATTGATAGGACACAGTACATAAGGCTCAATATGGAAATTGGCAATTGATTTTTGACGATTGTTGCTTTGGCCCCATACCTTGTCCGAAAATCATGTGTGACCAATCATGAGATAAATATCCACCGATTTTTGCGGTGAAGTCTCTTGATAAACACAACACTTGAAAAAGAGTGGCGGGAGGTCAATCACGGACACATCTTTGGAAGCTGTAACATTAGGACAGGAATGTATTGTTAGGCTTAACCCCTTGATGACTCCACACGGTTCCTCTTTGCCGTTCCATCTAGTTGTATTTACTCCTTTCAAAGCTTGGCTCATACTTGAGACCCGGTTGATCCGCTATTTGCTTGGCATCTTGAACTACTTGCTCCTTAATCTATCATGTAGTTGTGTACCAAGTGGTTTCAACAATCGATGAAACATAGAATGGTGGAGGCTTCAAATTTTTTCTTGTCGGCCCCCATCATGTTGCACTACATTAGTGAGAACTTTCTCATGTCCACTGGTTTGATACATTTGTGGCGAGACCAATTAGCCATTGCGAGCTTGCGATAAATCTCGTTGCCGGGATGCAAGTGATTCCCACATGGAAATGTTCACATTTGTCTTCTTCATTTGATCGATGATGTTGAAAGGGGATGAATTATACTTTTTTGCTATCCCTTACTTGGCGTAACCTTTTCTGGAGCTTGAGCAGTGCATGTGTTCTACAACAGGTACCTTAGGCTGATTTTGCACATTTGGAGCTGCATTTGGTCTACCGACCCCTTGTTGTGTAAGAGTGGGTTGAGAAACAACTGGATTAGATGGTTGTCCCTCTTCTATGCTTCTCTTCTTTGACCGTGTGTTGGCAGCCACGCCTTGAAAAGGCTGTTGGTTAACTCCACAGAAGTCTTCCGTCTGCCAATTGGCCAATGTGGTTTCCGTTGGAGGTCCTTCTTATTGCGTTTCTTGCTGTTGATTCCCTTCTTGGCTTGGTTCTTGAGGAACACCAATGGTTTGCACCATCAAGGCCTAATTTAGTGCGCCATTGAAACATGTTGACTGATTGTGAGGTAGATTGCAAGGGTAACACCAGTCGTATTCCTGTGCCATGTTATTTTGTGTGGGACCAAGGCTCTTGAGGACGTCATTACATTTGGATCATACGGTCGAAATGGCCTGGCAGCTTGAGGTTGTCCTTGGTTTTGGTTTTGATTTGCAGCCTGAGGTGGTGGTCTATTTTGTTGGTATGGGGGCCTAGCTTGATGCTTGTGCTTGAGGTGATACGGTCTAGCACTTTGAGCTTCTTTGTCTTTTGATAGTCACTAGCTCATTTCCAAGGTTCTGTGAGTTGTTTCATGACCTCCTGTGATTCCTTTGAAGTATTTGAAGAAGTCGACACCTCATTATTGCTTTGATTTCTAGGAGTTAGAATGGGATTCAACTCTAGTGCTTGAGTGGTTGTAGGATTTCCCATATCCGGATACAGAGGCATTGGTGGCCTTGGTGCAAGCTTGCCGACTTGGATCAAATAGTTTCTGCTCTAATCACTGTGTCATAGGCCCTGGCGTGTTGTTCCTCCCATTGATTGGATCATCATGGCTATATGCGAATTTATAACCTTTAAGAAATAAAGGAATGCTCCTTGGCGGTTGGCATAACACTATTAGAATCTGTCCTATGTCCATTGGAACTGAAGTTGAAGTCTATCATTTGTTCATTAGGAGCCCTTTTGATTGTTGTCGGTTGTTCAATAAGGACAAATTTTACGCCCTCCCGAAGGCCCTGGTTGAAAAGAAAGAGTGAACAAAGTTGGTTCCAATTCATAATAGACCTGTTGTTAGGCTCTAAACCATTGTAAGGCCTTGCCTTTGAAAGATGAAGCCAACAACTTGTTTGCATGACATCCATTTCATTTATTTCGTGGATTGCACATGCATTAGCAATATCTGGATGTGATCGATAGGAGTAGTATGATTTTCTCTGTGAAATAGGGGATATTCTTTAGTGCTTGCAAGCTGGAATTTGATTCTAAGCATTTAGGGCAAGTGGACTCTTGCCCGTGAAATTGACAAAGGGATTCGGTGGTAGATGCGCCATTATGATTGGCCTAAGAACCTGGTTGATGCGAGAAAAGGTCTACAGGGTGGAGGCGTAGACAAAGTCTGTTAGGTGGAGATGGTGATCTTTGTGGTCTTCTTCCTCTCCTTCCTCTGCACTGCACAGTGAAAGTTGCAAGTGGAAAACTAGCCCTTCTTCTCGAGTATTAGACACTGGTTCAAATTCTTCTCATGTGCACAGGCAACTTGTCTTCTGCTACACTTTGTTGAACTCTATCCCTTCGGAGTCGCTGAGGATGTGTTAGAGAACAAGCCTCTAAAAGGCTGGATTTTGCCAAGTTACACACCAAACTTGACAATATTGAAAATATAATTTAAACTTTGAAGGACCCAGAGGAGACAATCTTCAATTCGGAATTCGGGCCTTGTTGTGCAGCTGCGGATCCCGAAAAGTACAGGCGGAACTCAGGTCATGCGATGCAACTCACAAAACCTGAATTGCTATGTGTCGGAACTTGGAACATGTCGACATCCCTCAAAACCTGAAATTATTCTTTGTCGGGAATAGGACCATGCAATGCATCCCCCAAAACCCGAATTGCTGCTTTGATGTTCTCGGACCCCGAAAACCCGAAATCACTAAATACCCGAAATTTTGAAAATCAAAATATCAAAAATCTAAAAGTACCCTTTTGAAGGTTACCCTCAGATCTACCAACTGTTGAAATTTTGACCTGTTTTGAGCAAGTTAAGCCCTTGAAAATTGATTTCGGAGTTCAGGCTAGGAGGTGCAAAATCTGAAATTTGTAAAAACTGCAATTTTTTGTGTAAACTTCATGAAAACTCCTTCAAATTTTGATGGAATGACCTCTTGGTCCCACTAGGCATGCCAAAATTGTTGGTGTCGAATCGCAGCACCCTTGGGAATCTGCAACACGATGGGTTGAGAATCTCAGTGCGATTGCACAACATGGAGCTTTTTCCCAAGTGTGGGACCTTGCGAAATCGGAAAAACTCTCTAGATGAAGGCCTGCTCTTATTCCTCTGTTCGGATGCACGAATAAACGCGGAGGATTTACCAAGAAACCTAATCTAACTTGCGAGGAGACAGGGTAGAGAATGCATAAAAATAAAACCTAAACTATGGAGGTGATGCAGGAATGAAGAACATATGTTTTGCCAATAAACACAAACCATAGAAATGCAATGCAATATCATGCACGGATAAACATATTCGCGGTGAAAGATCGGGAGGATGAAAATGAAACACATAGAGGGTAGAAACATCCACAGTCATGCATTTATTTGCTCAGAAGTTTTGATCTGATACATTGCAAAAATGCCAAGAGGCAAAGGTTACATTACGGTTTCAAATGGGAGGTTTGAGCTCCACAACTCCACTGCCAAAGAGAAGAAGGGAGGGGCCAAAGCAAGAATGTCCAACACTTAGAAAGAGCCTCTCTTGACCATTTATATGAGGAAAAATGAGGGAGAAGAGAATGATTCGAATTCTGCCCCAACTACCTCAAGACTGCGCACCTAACCCATCATATTATGGCGGTAGGTGAGGATCTCAACAACCCAATAGTGGTGAATTGTATTTTACATTTTTAAGAACTTGTTCTCATAGTTACGTAGAGGATGCCGAGAGCTTTCGAAAAGTCCAACCTTGTGTGAATCAGAGCTCCCTATGAAAAGTTATGGCGATCTCGAATATTTCCTGCGTCGAGGTCCGTTTCGTCGGGTTTGGGTTTCTCCTTTGCATTTGCATCGGCTTTGGGAGGTGGCTCGACATGTGTTTGATGCTTGTGTTTTCCCGAAACCTGCTTCCACCAGTATTTCCAAGATTTCCTTTGTTTCGGGGGCGGAAGATGAAACTGCATGCGCATCGGGTTCGAAGGGGTGCTCGACATGCTTCTTTTTCATGTTTTCCTGACGTGCTTCCCCGACGCCGAGACTGATTTCTTTTTGCGTCGGGTTTTCCAACCCTTGCGACATGTTCTTTCTTTGTCGGGTTTATCCACCCCTCCAGCATGCTTTTGCGCCATGCTTTTACGCCTCGAGACCCGCTTCCCCTTTAATGTCGGGTTTGTAGAACCCTCGAGCATCGGGACATCCTTTGCGATCTGCATGCTTCATGTTTCGTGTTTCCCGAAACCCGAAACCTGATTTTCCTTTGATGTCGGGTTTTCGAACCCTTGCGACATGTTCTTTGGTGTCGGGTTTTCGCCCCTCCGACATGCTTTTGCGCCATGTTTCTCGCCATGTTTTCGACTCGAAACCCGCTTTCCCTTGCGTTTATCTATATTTACCCAGGGGTAAATATATACAATAGTTTCTCTTTTTCCACACACTACAAGAAGCTTCCATCTATGTCACGCTTGAACAAGAACTTAGTCTTTTGAGCCTTTTTGGTGAAGGCGCATGAAATTGCTATGTAACACCATGGCTTTCTTGACTTTTGGTGCCCCCTTTAAAACCTTTGGCGCATGATTTTCATGGTGTCAACACACCTTTTTAGTGCGCGAAGTATGTTGAGCCTTCCTGCGTGCGCCAAAGGCGCATGCGCCTTTGTGTTGGCACAACTTTTGTTGCGCCATGTTTTGGTGCGCGAAAAGGCGCACATAACTTCATGTCGACATAGCTTTTGGTGTGCCAAAGGCGCGCTTAATTTCTTTTGGCAAAGCGTTTTCATGCGCGAAAAGGCGCACGCTTTTCCCTGTCGATCGGCATGACTCTCATCGCCCTTTAAAAGTGGGTGGTGGCGCATTGATGACCAGCTCACCTATATATATATATATGTGTGTTTGCGCGCCCAAATGTCATTTTCACTATTCGCAGAGCACGTGATTTCCTTTCTCTGAGCCTATCAGCCCCTGCCTCGTCGTTTTCAACGCGTTGTGGACCCGTTTTCTAGATTTTTGCTATTTATCCGGGTAAGTGCTCTTGTCTCTTTCGTGAGTTTTGCTAGATAGTGCTTCTTGCTTGCTGGTTTGGTTTTTGATATGCATGTGTTGAGCTTTTTCCCCCCGCATGTTGTCTTTCCTTATCTTCCTCTTTCCAGATCTGCTGGAGGAGGATGTCATCCTAGAAACAATGGTTTGTAACCCTCCTGGTTTTAACCATTTCATTTACCCAAATGACCTGTCAAAAGGAAAAGAGGAGAAGAAGAAATCTAAACCATGTAAAGACCCCTTTGAGAGTGATTTAGTTCACTGTTTCTCTCTTGCCTTCGGCGCATCTGTCACCCTGTCACCTGTTACATGAACAAAACCCGCGCCAATGGCGCACCTTTCATACTTGTTGCATCATGAACTCCTGCGCCCTCAGGCGCGCCTCTTTCACATCTTTGCAAGTGCTAAACTTGCGCCCCTTTGGCGCCACAATCCTTCCTTCTTTGCATCACATTTCCATGCGATATGGCGCACCCGGCATCCATGCAACACAAGCTTTATCTGCGCTAAGTACAAATCTTTGAAGGCGCGGCGCATCCCGATTCTGATAACATCATGTTGTGTAAACCTTTTTGTGCCGCGCCATGCTCCCTTTGGCGCACGAAAGTTCTTGTTACACGAACCATCCATGCCAAAGGCGCACCAAATCCCAATGCAACATGAAAATTCCATGCGCGAAAGGGCGCATCATCATCACTTATGTAACACGCACTTTTCATGCGCCCTTTATAAAATGCAATCTGCGGTATGCATGCGCCATGCGCCTTTGGCCGATTTATCCTTTGCTGACACCCTCTTCTGTGCGCCTTACCTATTTAGCCACTGTAAGCTGCAATTTTCATGCGCCTGCGCCCAGAGCCTAAAAATCTCTAACTCTTTCTTCTGCTAACATTCGATGGAAGATCAAATGGCTAATTGACCTTTTCGGATTGGGTCTCGCTTCTTCTTCATGCGGATCAGCAAGCGAGTTCGAAAGAACATATGTCTACATCGTGCAAGAGACCCACCAAATCGAAAGGAAAGGCTAAGCTTACGGAGGAAGAGATGAAGTATAAATATCAAAAGGTCGAGAATGCAGAGTCACGAGGCGAATGCGGCATGGACGTCGGAGACTCGGAGGTGGGGCATATCGACATGGAGGTGCAGGCGAGAACTCGAGAAAGTTCTGAGGAGTCCATGGATGGACAAACTAATAGGCAGTGCCCTGCACTTCGCCGGAGGAATCCCCGTCAGCGCCGTCAACAATGAATTTATGATGGTGGTTGCCCAGTCTTATAATAAAGACACAAGGTGTGTCGAAAACAGCAAGGGCGAGGTAGTCATTAACCTCACTGCCCGTCATTTTGAGATCATACTCGGCATCCCTCACCACCGGCACTTTGTGGCCGTTAGCCAAGCAGAGTGCATCAAGGCCTGGGAAGACAATGAAGACCAATGTATGCAGCTAATGAACGAAGTATATCCTAAAAATAAGAAGGTGGTAACCCGGTGGCCCCAAATCATCCACCGCAGTGACTTCTCAGAAGAGCTCAGCGATACCATTACCTTCCTGAGCAGGGTCTTCGGGCTTTCTGACGCCCATTACTTCCATAAATGGATGTTGCGCTACTTGGAAACAATGAACAAGAATTTTGACGATCGGCGCTTTTCTTTGGGGAAATTATAAGCGGCACCATCTCGGCGGCTCTGACAATTGGCCAATGGGGGTATTCCATATGAACTCCTACGTGGTCTCTCTGCGGCGTCGAGAGAGGGATTATCCGGGCCTAACACGAAGTGGAGTTTGGCCTCGAGTCAAGATATATGAGTATTACCCTAGAGTTGAGGTGGAGAATAGCATCTCCCGATTCACAAAAGTTAACGATGTGTTTTTTATCACATCATCACTGCTTGAGGCGAATATGACTCATGGTAAATACGACCAAAAACATAGTGGCAGCCACGGAGAAATGGGGGCCCTGTTCACCCAATTTCCACATTCACCTATCTAAGGGCTGCTGACTTTTTGGGAGAGCCAACCGGGCTACCAAGGTATCTTTGGGCCTAAGCTGATTCTACTTAGAGCTATAAAGCGGCTGGTCACATACCACGAAAAATGCCTTAAAAGAAAGAAGGGTGGAACTCCTTTCCCCCTCACGGTGGGCGATACACATGCTCTACCCACCACAAGGCGAAGGAAATGTTTGCGAAGTGGAGTTACTTAATTTGAAACATGACTTCCCGGCCGAGGCCTACCTTCGACCCAAGGGGCTGCTGCGAAGCAAAGCTTGATCGATCCATGTTCCTCGGATCGAGGATATTTATATTGGCGTCCTCCATGAGGTAGAGCTCAGAAGAAAGGATCATTCTCACCTAGCATTGGCAGAAATCATCCAATATGGGATAGCCATTGTCCCCAAAGGCTTCCAAACTACGGAAGATGAAGTAGACAAGGTATATAATGATACAGATGGGGACGATTGGCCCTTTCCGGCCATTGATAGAACTAAAGCTCCTCAGACAATTGAGGAGAGGGTCAAGGAAACTCTGCGTAGGGCCAGAACATTGGTGCCAGATGAACGGGCTAATCTACCTCGGGGTAGATTTCACAACCTCCCCATTGGGCAACGCACCTTCACGATCCAAGAAGCAGCTTAAAGGCAAAGGTGTAGAAGGTGAATCCAGCACCATTCAGGAAGAAGCCCCTGAGAGTCCTCCTTCCGGCACAGCGAGAACAAGTCATAACTCACGGAGGAAGAAATAAGCGAGAGGATAGTCCCATAGGCCCATCCACTCGGGATGTCGGCATTGCTACCACTGTGAGAGGTCCCTTCTATCCCTTCTTCTTCTCTTCCTTCCCCTCCTCGAGTGACTCAAGCGACCATCCCTTTGGTCGTGTCCTCTGTCCCTTCTTCTACTCTTTCCCCTGCTTCTTCGTCTATCTTCTCCTCCCTCGCTGATCTGTCCTCCTCCATTTCTTCCCTCATCTCCGGGCTCCCTTCCCTTCCTATGTCTTCCGCAGCTGCAGTTTCCCTTCCTCCCGTGGACACTTCTTCGGCTATTCTCTCAATGCTGCCGCCGCGTGTCTCCACGTTTTTCCCCTCTTCTACTGTAGCTGCCTCCTCCTCTGTCTCTGGTCCTTCTTCCATAGGACCAGCCTGGATCTCTCAGCAGCTAAGCCAGCAAAAGAGGAAAGTTCCCATCGCTCCGATGGACTTTTCAGTGATCCCAGCCAAAGGGGCGAAGAAGCGCTTTGTTGCAGCTTCTCTAAAAGTCTTTGCGGGTGAGAGAATCATGGAAATTGCATACCCGATCCCTCAAGAGAAAAAGGATCTGTCTCGCCAGATTTTCTTGTGACCCAAGTCACTGATGGGGACATCTTACGAAAGTCTCCGGGGAAGCTCTTTCCGCGGTTGCGCCCTCTGTCAAAAGCTTGAGAGACAAAAAAAGAGAAAAGGCTACTAAAAAGAGCAAAACAAATATCTGCTCCAAGCCTTACGAGAAGATGGGTAGTGCGCCTCCCCTGACTTTGCCGCGAGACTTGAGCTTCTCGGCCGAGGAGAAAATCAACGAATATGCAAAGATCGGTGAGCGAGGGTATGGCCGTTTTTGCTTGGAGGGCGAGATCCTCAAGGGCGGTGAAAAAGTGATCAGAGTTTGTCGATTTGTATCGAACATCGGAAAGGCAAACAAGGAGCTCAAGCATTAGCGGGGCCCATATCGGAAGAGTTGGAACATGCTTTAGAACTGCGACACGAGACCTTTGACAAATGTTATTTGTTGAGTCGAAGATCTGGTCAAGTTCGGCGTCTTCGGCCATCGAGGGCCCTCAGCAAAATCATGTCCACTCGGACTACGGGTGGATCAGCTTGAATTTGTTCGGAAAAAATTGACAAGGTAAAGGAAGAGGCCACTGGATCTGATGCATCAAATGGGCGAATTGTTCTCAACATGTCTCGGGGTTGCTCACTCCTTCCTTTACCTTAAGGTCGGTGATGAAACCATCCGGATCTTGAGGAGATCGCTTCTCGAGGAGCGGGGCGGAGGTCACATTTGACACTTGAATCTATCAGCAACTCTGCTGGCTGTAGGGACTTCATCGGGTTCCTCATTGAGGCGAGAAGGACTATTCCAAACTCCCAGAGAAGCTCGTAGATGAGCGGGAGACTTGTGAGGCGATCAGCGAGTGGCACTAAGGATCCTTCCCAGGATCAATTTGGGCGATGATTAACAAGTTTTGGAATACGCGCTCGGTTCCATATCTCATCACGAGCGACATCAAAAGCGAGCTACCCCCTTTCGGTGGGGATGATGATGACGTAGACGAGTAGCTGCTCCTTCTTCTTCTTCTTCTTCTTCTTCTTCTTCTTCTCTCTCTTCTCGACTTTCTTGTTGGAATGTCTAAAGTATGTTGGCACAAATGATGACATCATCCATGTTGCGTCATGGGATGATGTCATCCATCAAGTTGTCAAAAGTCAACATGACTTTTAGATATTTTGTAAATATCTTTGTAAATAGGTGGTTGGCTCCTTTTTGCCTTCTTTCCTTCTCCTCTTCTATATATATTGGAATACTTGTTGTATTAAGTGTGGACATTTTTTAGATGAAAATAGAAATGAGGAGAGAAAGACTTTGAGCTTTCTTGTAACAGAAGAAAAACAACAATACAAATATTGAGGCTTTGTACTGAATACTTGTGTTATACATCAGAGCTTTCTTATGTTAGATCTGTATGTGTTTATTTTGTTAGATTCATATCTACCTTTTTGTCATTTGCTCATCAGTATTGCTTTGTTTGTTTATGTAAGTAGGTTTGGCTCTGTTTACTACCAATCCCAAAACATAAACTTCCCGACCTTTCTGCTTTGGAATTCATTTCTTTTTTCTTCGGACTGCTCTTTCTCTATCCCCTCTTTCATTCCTTTCTTTCCGCAGTCTGAAACAATCTACTGGGATGAGATCCCAACCCCCGAAGGCGAGAATACTGTGAGATTTGCACAAGATTCCTGCTGGTAGAATAGCAATAAACCAGTTTCGCTTTCTTTGACTCAAGAGGGCTATGCCACCTGCTGTTGGCTCGTCTATCCATAGATCTGTCCAGGTGACAGATTTTCGGACCAATAGTTTTTGGCGACTCTACTGGGGAACGAATAGATCTGTCAGATCTATGATGGTGGTAAGATAGAAAAATTAGAAAAAATAAGAAAATCGCTGCCTGTTTGCAAATCTGAACTTTTTGATAAAAATCCAAAAATTTGCAAAAGTGCTCTGAATTGAAAATTTTCTTCTGAGATCCATAGATCTGGCCTAGTTACAAATCTTTAGTTCGTTGAGTTTTTATAAAAATTAGTATTTTGCCGTAGATCTAGATTTTTGGTACCTGTTTGCTAAAAGTTTGAAACCCTCTGAAAAAAGTCAAAATCAGATCGAAAATCAGCTTGCTATTCTTCCCTGCCATCTTATCCTCGTTGTTATTTGTCATTAACCATGATCGGTTTTCTGAAGAGGATAGTTTTAAATATTTAGAAAAGTATTTGCTGCTGGTTTTATCAGAAAAACCAGAAAATCAGCAAGTACAACCAAAAAGAAAGTTTGAATCTGTGCCATAACGTTACAGATCTGGAAGGTACACTGGCGAGTGAACCTTTTACGCGCAGCAGGAGAGCCCGTGGAGAAGCTGATCCTACTTTCGATCTGCTTCAAAGGCACAATTTCAGCGTGACACCGGCGCGTTTTTCAGCGCTAAGCTCGGCTAGCCGGACATCCAGGAGTGTCTCACCTTCACGAAGAAAAAGTCTTTCGCAGGGGGCATCCACATCCCTTTGTAGTGCCTTGCTACTCAGCGGAACCACACTTCCAGCTCGTGTTCTCTTTCCGGCTTTTCAGATGGCGGTACCATGGGGAAACGCGATGGGTCCTTTGGCTTTACCACATCCAGTTCACGCGCTCCCTCACGGAAACCGAAAGAATTTTCCCAAATTCGACGGGAGCGGAAATCAAAGCACGGATTCCCACATATCTGCATTCATCATGTCATGTAGTATTTTGGATGTAACTCATGAAGATGTGTCGGTTCACCTTTTTCTGGAAACCCTACAAGGACTGCGGTGAATGGTTTGGCATTTTACCCGGCCGGATCTATTACCGGTTGGGCCACCTTTACGGGATGCTTTGAAAGGCAGATCAAGCCTTCAGAGGATGCATTTGCATTATTATCACGGATCACTCACCTGAAGAAAGAGGCAAATGAGACCATGCGTGATTTTATCACCGGTTTAATGCACTAATCAACCGTGTCCCTGTTGCCATGCTTCCAACGCCGGAAAATCAAAAGTGTTTCTTCGTAAATGCTATGAGTTCGAAAGTTAGTTTCTTACTCCTTCAAGAGCGAGTGGCTACCTTGATTCTCGCCCAAGCCGCTGCCATTCGGATAGAGGATAATCTGATAATATCTGGCGAATTGAAAAAGGAATCAGCCAAGCCTAAATCTTTGGGCCCTTCGCCCACTACTTCGTCTGATCCAGCCTTTCAAAAGATGGCAAATGACTTGCTTGCATTGAAGAAGCAGTTGGCCCAGGCCTCCCCCAGTTCCTCGTACCGGGATATTCCACGGAGGAATTTCGTTCCCAACAATGTTTCACAAAGGCCGCGCCTACCTACAGCTGCTCCGCGGTTGGCGCTTGAGGCTCCTCCGGTCAACGCTCTGGCCGAAATCGAAGAAGAAGAGCAGTATTATGAAGAACCTTCGTCTCAAGGTGAAGATGATCAAGATGTCGGTGAACCAGTGGCGACTCTACTATCGGGTATATGGAATTTGATGAGGAAGAATCTGATGAAGAAGAGGGTACCCAGGGATATGCAAGCGGACAGTCATATGTTGTTTTTACTCGCTCACAAGGAAAAGAAGCGGAAGTTGCTGCCCATGTCCAGCAGGAGAAGGCCGTGTCAAACGTGCCTCCGATCATTGCTAAAAGAGGTAATCCTCTTCCTACTCAACTCCCTGGCAAATCTTTTACAAGGAAATCTTTTCCCCTATCTCTCCTCCAAATCAATCCTCTCACATTCCTACCAAGGCCACCAATCCTATTCCATCATCGCGAAGTGAGGGACTCATTCCTTCACCTGCGCATGACCCTTGGCGCATTTGATATCATAGATCATGCAAAAAAAGACCAAGATCAAATGTCGAAAGTGAGTACCTTCGGTCGAACCCGAACGACTTGTAAGATTGACCAAATATATTGAGTCAAGTTGTTGCATCTAAGCGAGTTTCCCAAAGGAATCCTTTCCACTCCCCTGAATCCCACATAAATGTTGCTTGACATCGGCATCGGGAAAGATAGAGCCTTTCTATCTCTCTCTCGATCAATGGACACAAGTTGAGTAAGCTGCATAATTGATTCGGGGCTTACGATAACGTCATGCGGCAAAAGTCACCCATGCTTTGGGCCTCACTCTTACCAAGCCTTTTGGGATGTTATTCATTGGAAACCAAGCGAGTTCCGTTGGTTGGCCAAATCAAAGAGGCGTGCAATTCGCATTTGCGGCTTTCCCGAGATAAAGAGTAAAAATGGCAGTCCTCGTTCTTTGACATTCCGGTGCCTATGGAATTTTCTTTGGGAAGAAGTTTTTGCAGCGAAGTTGGTGGAGAAATTCATATGGGTGGTCTAAAGCTAGAATTCGAGTCAAAGGCGTAATGCGAGACTTTGGAGCGGAATCACAAAAAAGTACTTGGTTACTAGTTACGAGGACCCCAAAGCTCAAATCCTTTTTGAATCATCGGGGATGGGAACTACTTCTTCTCTACCGAGAGTCGATAAAGGGGTTGTTCTCGTTCGGGAAAAGATCTTAATAAGATCTGGACCTTGCGGTTTGATGGCATTGTCTGCAACTAGTGGATGTGGTCTTTGGGGTCGTCTTGATATCTCCAGAAGAGGAGGTAATTCCTCTCTCTTTCAAATTGCAGTTTTCAACACAAACAATCTGCTTTGAGTATGAATCTCTCTTACTCGGTATGCAAGCCGCAAGAGAAAGAGGAATTAAAAATCTAAAAGTACAAGGTGATGCAGAGCTAGTTGTAAATCAGGTCAAAAGGATTTACCAAGTGAAGAATGAAAGGCTCAGGCATTACCGTAATGCGGTGTGGGACAACATCGAAGAATTCGATGCTTTTTCAATAGAGTCCATTCCAAGGGCTCAGAATGACATGGCCGATTCATTGGCCGTTTCAGCGTCCCTCATGCTCCCACACCCAGGTTTGAAAACAAACAAGTACACCATTGAGGTGGTTTTCCGCCCAAGCGTGCCAGACAATTCTCAGCATTGGCAGGTGTTCAACGACGATAATCAACTCATTGCTTTTCTGGAAAAGGCGGAAAATTTTAAAGAATTGCACTTTGAAGGATCTACTTCCACTTGCCGTGAATCAGTCACCGATCAAGGTGGCGAATCGAAGGAAGAGCGGCATATGTCGGCTCAAAGGAAATAAAATTCCAAAAGGGCTGGTTTCTCTGGAGCGCCTGTTCGACAGGCATGACCGTTTTGTAAAAAAGAAAAAGCGGGATGACCCTGACTCATCCCGAAACCGAACCGGTCAATATAGGTTCGATAGAGCACCCGCAATTTGTGAACATTGGCAAATGTTGTTGCGCTTTGAGGAGAAGCGGAAATTTGTCAAGTTCTTTAAAAAAATATATGGGCGTGTTGGCATGGTCTATGCCGATCTAAAGTCCTTTAAGCAAAGGGCGTTGGCATGACATCCGTTGAAAGGCGATGTCAAAGCCTTTCGCTTGAAGCGAGAGGCACTATAATCCTAAGATCTCGGGTACTATCCAGGGCGAAATTCGAGAAGATCTTTGGATGAGAATCATCTTTCCTATCCATCACAGTACTTGGGTAGCAAATATTGTGCCGGTATGCAAGAAAAAGCGGTGAGATACGCATATGCGTAGACTTTCACAATTTGAATCAAGCTTCCTTGAAAGACAACTACCCTCTTAGATAATGGATCAAGTTACTGCAGTGAGTAAGCTGGATCGAGAGATGTTGTCCATGCTTGATGGTTTTGAGGTTCTAATCAGATTGAAGTTTCACTGAAGATCGAGTTTAAAACAGCATTCACTACTCACAGGGTACATTTGCCTACTGACGAGGATGCCTTTTGGCCTAACTAATCTTTGGTGCCACTTTTCATTGGGCCATGGATTTTGCATTCAAAGGTATGATGGGGAAAGTCATTGTGGTTTATCTAGATGACTTAACCGTGTTCTCTAAACAACGAAATGATCATTGTGATCATTTGGAGCAAGTGTTGGCCAAGTGCCGAGAACATGGGATTTCCTAAACCCAAAAAAGTCTTTTTGGAGTCACGGAAGGGAAGTTGCTAGGGCATGTGGTTAGTAAAGAAGGAACAAAGATAGATCCGAAAGAGTTAAGGCTATTCAAAGCCTTACTACTGCCTCAAGCAAGGTGGTGTTCATTCTTTCTTTGGAAAGGTGAACTTTCTCGGGCGTTTTGTTCTGACTTTCTTTGAGAAGACCCGTCACATATTGAACATGATGAAGGGTCACCAACTTTCGGATGGAGTGAAGAGGAAAAAGGTCATTTGAAGAAATAAAAGCTTCAGTTGCTCATGCACCGGTCTGGTATGTCCCGATTTCTCAAGGACTTCATCATGTATAGTTACGCATCGAGCATCTTTGTGTCGCATGATCTTAATGCAAAAGAACTCGGAGGATGTTGAATCTCGATCGCGTTCATGAGTTCTCCCCTCAAGCCTCACGAACTAAAAATGACTCAAGCTGGAAAAGCATGCCTTCGCCGTTGTCAAAGCGGTGAAGAATTTCAGGTATTACATTCTAAACTCGCATACGGTGGTCTTTGGTCCACGACACGGCGGTGAAATCAATTCTAACTCGGGAGTTAGGAAGCTTGCGAGGAAATTGGATCGCAAAGGTCGGGAGTATGACACTGGATATTAAACCAACCAAGCTGGTGAGGGCGAGGGCACTGTGTCGGCTAATGGCTGAAAACAAAGATTCGAGAAACCACGATGACGGGGGTGACTACTGCAAAGCGAAACACGGGAGCGGGAAGAGCACGATTCTCTGCCTCTGGTTCTATTTGTTGCAACTAGTGATGAATGGTACTCGACATCGCTTTCTTCCTTACCTACGGCGAATGCCCAATGCACCTAGCGCAAAGGAGAAGCGCACTATAAAGCTCAGAGCGGCTAAATATGTCATTTGGGATGACGGTTTATATAAGCGTGGGATAGATGGCATCTTTTTGCGATGTGTTGACAAACCCTGAGCAAGTAAAACTATTGGAAAGTTTTCACAATTCAGCTGTGGAGGGCATTTCTCTTCCTCGTAACTACACACAAGATCATTCGAGCCGGTACTATTGGCGCGCTCTTTGAATCTGACCATCACGGGTGGCGAAGTGTGAACCTTGCCCGGCGTTGATTCGTCGGCAAGCCCAAGTTGGCTGCCTTTCCCCTAAGGCCGGTCATTATCAATGAACCATTCAGGCAATGGGGAATTGATTTTATTGGCGCACTCAATCCTCAATCGAGTGCTGGACATAGCTATGTCCTTACGGTGATGGATTACTTCACCAAGTGGGTGGAAGCCATACACATCAAGCATGCCACTTCTGAGGTGGTTTGCGATTTCATTAAAGAAAATATCATTGTCAGGTTTGGCGTTCCAAACAAAATCGTTGCTGATAATGCTTCTAACTTCTCCTCACGAGAAGTTATTAGTTTTTGCTATGAATATGGGATAACCTTGGCTCACGCCTCGTTATTACCCTCAGGGAAATGGTCAGGCGGAATCCAGTAACAAGAACTTGGTGACCATCATACGGAAGTTAGTAGATGAGAATCAGCGAATGTGGCACAAGTCTTTGTACGACGCTTTGTGGGCTGATCGTATTACTCCAAAGAGATCTCTCGGCATGTCACCTTTTCAAGTGTTATATGGCGCGATGCCGAACTTCCCATTTACGGAACTTCTGCTCTACGTTTGGCACGAGCCATCGAAGATGAAACTTTCCAAAATTCTCTTGAAAAGAGAATCATGTATCTGGCAGAACTTGAAGAAAAGAGAGTAAGGGTGGTCGACAGGATCACTGAACATCAGAATCAAGTTAAGAGGCTTTTTGATAAAAAAGCAAAGCAGAGGGATTTTCAAGTGGGAGATCTCGTCCTTTTGTGGGACAAGCGAAGAGAGCCAAAGGGCATGCACGGAAAGTTTGATTCCCTGTGGAGAGGGCCCTTCAAGATCAAGCAGCTCAGCGGAGAGAATAGCTTCTATCTCTCATATCTGGATGGAACCGAGCTCCCGCTTCCTTATAGCGGGCAGCATCTGAAAATTTTCAGGAAGTAGAGCTTGCTCTCTTCTTTGTACAGTTTGCTTTAGTTGTGTGTTTGCTTTCGTCGTGTGGTTGCTTTCGGTTTGTTGTGTGTTTCCTTTCTTCTCCCTCCGGTCGCCCTTGTTTTTGACTCTGTTACCCAATGGATAGGCACATGAGAACTGGGATTCTCTACCCCCGAGTTTGCTCAGGGATAGTCCCAGAAAGAGCATTTGTTATCGTAAATTGACAAGGGCAATTTTGCGATAACCATACCGAAATTTTGTTCGATCCTCGTTAGGGATCCCTTGCGTTCGAAACGTTGTAAAATCCCTTCCCGGGAAATCTGGTTTTTCGAACTTAGTCTTTTGAGCCTTTTTGGTGGGTGCATGAAATTGCTATGTAACACCAACTTTTGGTGCGCCCCCTTTAAAACCTTTGGCGCATGATTTTCAGTGTCAACACACCTTTTGGTGCGCCAAAGTATGTTGAGCCTTCCCTGCGTGCGCCAAGGCGCATGCGCCTTTGTGTTGGCACAACTTTTGTTGCGCCATGTTTTGGTGCGCCAAAGGGCGCACATAACTTCATGTCGACATAGCTTTTGGTGCCAAAGGCGCGCTTAATTTTCCTGCTGGCAAAACGTTTTCATGCGCGAAAAGGGCGCACGCTTTTCCTGTCAATCGGCAATGCCCAACTCTCATGCGCCCTTTAAAAAGTGGGTGGCGCATTGATGACCAGCTCACCTATATATATATGTGTGTTTGCGTGCCCAAATGTCATTTTCACTATTCGCAGAGCACGTGATTTCCTTTCTCTGAGCCTGTCAGCCCCTGCCTCGTCGTTTTCAACGCGTTGTGGACCCGTTTTCAGATTTTTGCTATTTATCCGGGTAAGTGCTCTTGTCTCTTTCGTGAGTTTTGCTAGATAGTGCTTCTTGCTTGCTGGTTTGGTTTTTGATATGCATGTGTTGAGCTTTTTCCCCCCCGCATGTTGTCTTTCCTTATCTTCCTCTTTCCAGATCTGCTGGAGGAGGATGTCATCCTAGAAACAATGGTTTGTAACCCTCCTGGTTTTAACCATTTCATTTACCCAAATGACCTGTCAAAAAGGAAAAGAGGAGAAGAAGAAATCTAAACCATGTAAAGACCCCTTTGAGAGTGATTTAGTTCACTGTTTCTCTCTTGCCTTCGGCGCATCTGTCACCCCTGTTACATGAACAAAACCCGCGCCAATGGCGCACCTTTCATACTTGTTGCATCATGAACTCCTGCGCCCTCAGGCGCGCCTCTTTCACATCTTTGCAAGTGCTAAACTTGCCCCTTTGGCGCACAATCCTTCCTTGCTTGCATCACATTTCCATGCGCGATGGCGCGCCCGGACATCCATGCAACACAAGCTTTATCTGCGCTAAGTACAAATCTTTGAAGGCGCAGGCGCATCCCCGATTACAATAACATCATGTTGTGTAAACCTTTCGTTGCGCGCGCCATGCTCCCTTTGGCACGAAAAGTTCTTGTTACACGAACCATCCATGCGCCAAAGGGCGCACCAAATCCCAATGCAACATGAAAATTCCATGCGCCAAAGGGCGCATCCTGTCACTATGTAACACGCACTTTTCATGCGCCCTTTATAAAATGCAATCTGCAGTATGCATGCGCCATGCGCCTTTGGCGCCAGTTTATCCTTGCAACACCCTCTTCCTGTGTGCCCTTACCTATTTAGCCCTGTAAGCTGCAATTTTCATGCGCCCTGCGCCCTGAGCCTAAAAATCTCTAACTCTTTCTTCTGCTAACATTCCAATGGAAGATCAAATGGCTAATTCAACCTTTTCGGATTGGGTCTCGCTTCTTCTTCATGCAGATCAGCAACTGAGTTCGAAAGAACATATGTCTACATCCAGCAAGAGACCCACCAAATCGAAAGGAAAGGCTAAGCTTACGGAGGAAGAGATGAAGTATAAATATCAAAGGGTCAGAATGCCCGAGTCACAGGCCGAATGCAGCATGGACGTCAGAGACTCAGAATTGGGGCATATCGACATGGAGGAATTCTAGGCCAGAACTCAGAAAGTTACAAGGAGTCCATGGATGGACAAACTAATAGGCAGTGCCCTGCACTTCACGGAGGAATCCCCGTCAGCGCCGTCAACAATGAATTTATGATGGTGGTTGCCCAGTCTTATAATAAAGACACAAGGTGTGTCGAAAACAGCAAGGGCGAGGTAGTCATTAACCTCACTGCCCGTCATTTTGAGATCATACTCGGCATCCCTCACCACCGGCACTTTGTGGCCGTTAGCCAGCGAGTGCATCGAGGCTGGGAAGACAATGAAGACCAATGTATGCAGCTAATGAGCGAAGTATATCGAAAAATAAGAAGGTGGTAACCGGTGGCCCCAAATCATCCACCGCGGTGACTTCTCGAGAAGAGCTCGGCGATACCATTACCTTCTGGCGGGGTCTTGGGCTTTCGCGCCCATTACTTCCATAAATGGATGTTGCGCTACTTGGAAACAATGAACAAGAATTTTCTGATCGGTAGCGCTTTTCTTTGGGGAAATTATAAGCGGCACCATCTCGAGCAGCTCTGACAATTGAGCCCTGTGGGAGTATTCCATATGAACTCCTACGTGGTCTCTGCTGCGGCGTCGAGAGAGGATTATCCGGGCCTAACACGGAGTGGAGTTTGGCCTCGAGGTCAAGATATACGAGTACTACCCGAGTTGAGGTGGAGAATAGCATCTCGAGTTCACAAAAGTTAACGATGTGTTTTTCTATCACATCATCACTGCTTGAGGCCGAATATGACTCATGGTAAATACGACCAAAAACATAGTGGTAGCCACGGAGAAATGGGGGCCCTGTTCACCCAATTTCCACATTCACCTATCTAAGGGCTGCCATCGACTTTTGGGAGAGCCAACCGGGCTACCAAGGTATCTTTGGGCCTAAGTGATTCTCTTTAGAGCTATCAAGGCAGCTGGTCACATACCACGAAAAATGCCTTAAAAGAAAGAAGGGTGGAACTCCTTTCCCCCTCACAGTGGGCCGATACACATGCTCTACCCACCACAAGGTGAAGGAAATGTTTGCAGAGCTGGAGTTACTTAATTTGAAACATGACTTCCCAGCCAGGCCTACCTTCGACCCAAGGGCTGCTGCCTGCAAAGAGCAAAGCTTGATCCAATCCATGTTCCTCAGATCGAGGATATTTATATTGACGTCCTCCATGAGGTAGAGCTCAGAAGAAAGGATCATTCTCGCCTAGCATTGGCAGAAATCATCCAATACGGGATAGCCATTGTCCCCAAAGGCTTCCAAACTACGGAAGATGAAACAGACAAGGTATATAATGATACAGATGGGGACAATTGGCCCTTTCCGGCTATTGACAGAAACAAAGCTCCTCAGACAATTGAGGAGAGGGTCAAGGAAACTCTGCGTAGGACAGAGCACTGGTGCCGAATGAACGGGCTAATCTACCTCGGGGTAGATTTCACAACCTCCCCATTGGGCAACGCACCTTCACGATCCAAGAAGTAGCTTAAAGGCAAAGGTGTAGAAGGTGAATCCAGCACCATTCAGGAAGAAGCCCCTGAAAGTCCTCCTTCCACAGCGCCAGAACAAGTCATAACTCTGGAGGAAGAAATAACAGAGGATAGTCCCATAGGCCCATCCACTCAGGATGTCGGCATTGCTACCACAACAGAGGTCCCTTCTATCCCTTCTTCTTCTCTTCCTTCCCCTCCTCGAGTGACTCAAGCGACCATCCCTTTGGTCGTGTCCTCTGTCCCTTCTTCTACTCTTTCCCCTGCTTCTTCGTCTATCTTCTCCTCCCTCACTGATCTGTCCTCCTCCATTTCTTCCCTCATCTCGGGCTCCCTTCCCTTCCTATGTCTTCCGCAGCTGCAGTTTCCCTTCCTCCCGTGGACACTTCTTCGGCTATTCTCTCAATGCCGCCGCCGCGTGTCTCCACGTTTTTCCCCTCTTCTACTGTAGCTGCCTCCTCCTCTGTCTCTGGTCCTTCTTCCATAGGACCAGCCTGGATCTCTCAGTAGCTAAGCCAGCAAAAGAGGAAAGTTCCCATCGCTCCGATGGACTTTTCAGTGATCCCAGCCAAAGGGGCGAAGAAGCAGAAGCCTGTTACACGCTTCTCTAAAAGTGCTGCAGGTGAGAGAATCATGGAAATTGCATACCCCGATCCCCTCAAAGAGAAAAAGGATCTGTCTCCGACAGATTTTACTGTGACCCAAGTCACAATGGGGACATCTTCTGAAAGTCTCCAGGGGGAAGCTCTTTCCGCGGTTGACGCCCTCTGTCAAAAGCTTCAAGAGACAAAAGAAGAGAAAAGGCTACTAAAAGAGCAAAACAAATATCTGCTCCAAGCCTTACAGAAGATGGGTAGTGCGCCTCCCACAACTGCCGCCGAGACTTCTGAGCTTCTCAGCCAGGAGAAAATCAACGAATATGCAAAGATCGGTGAGCAGGGTATGGCCGTTTTTGCTTGGAGGAGCCAGATCCTCAAGGACAGTGAAAGAGTGATCACCGAGTTTGTCGATTTGTATCTGAACATCGGAAAGGAAAACAAGGAGCTCCAAGCATTAGCGGGGCCCATATCAGAAGAGCTGGAACATGCTAGACTGCGACACGAGACCTTTGACAAATGTTATTTGTTGATCGAAGAGATCTGGTCAAGTTCGGCGTCTTCGGCCATCCAAGGGCCCTCAACAAAATCATGTCCACTCTGGACTACCGGGTGGATCAGCTTGAATTTGTTCTGGAAAAAATCGACAAGGTAAAGGAAGAGGCCCTGGATACAATGCATCAAATGGAGTGAATTGTTCTCAACATGTCTCCAGGGTTGCTCACTCCTTCCTTTACCTTAAGGTCAGCTGATGAAACCATCCGGATCTTCGAGGAGATCGCTTCTCAAGGAGCGGGGCGGAGGTCACATTTGACACTGAATCTATCAACAACCTGCTGGCCTGTAGGGACTTCATCGGGTTCCTCATTGAGGCGGAGAAGGACTATTCCAAACTTCCCGAGAAGCTCATAGATGAGCGGGAGACTTGTGAGGCGATCAGCGAGCGGCACAAGGATCCTTCCCAGGATCAATTTGGGCCAATGATTAACAAGTTTTTGGAATACCGCGCTCAGTTCCATATCTCATCACCTGAGCAGCATCAAAAGCAGGCTACCCCCTTTCGGCGCAGGATGATGATGACGAGTAGCTGCTCTTCTTCTTCTTCTTCTTCTTCTTCTCTCTCTCTTCTCTCGACTTTCTTGTTGGAATGTCTAAAGTATGTTGGCACAAATGATGACATCATCCATGTTGCATCATGGGATGATGTCATCCATCAAGTTGTCAAAAGTCAACATGACTTTTAGATATTTTGTAAATATCTTTGTAAATAGGTGGTTGGCTCCTTTTTGCCTTCTTTCCTTCTCCTCTTCTATATATATTGGAATACTTGTTGTATTCAAAGTGTGGACATTTTTTAGATGAAAATAGAAATGAGGAGAGAAAGACTTTGAGCTTTCTTGTAACAGAAGAAAAACAACAATACAAATATTGAGGCTTTGTACTGAATACTTGTGTTATACATCAGAGCTTTCTTATGTTAGATCTGTATGTGTTTATTCTATTAGATTCATATCTACCTTTTTGTCATTTGCTCATCAGTATTGCTTTGTTTGTTTATGTAAGTAGGTTTGGCTCTGTTTACTACCAATCCCAAAACATAAACTTCCCGACCTTTCTGCTTTGGAATTCATTTCTTTTCTTCCTTCGGACCTGCTCTTTCTCTATCCCCTCTTTCATTCCTTTCTTTCCGCAGTCTGAAACAATCTACTGGGATGAGATCCCAACCCCCGAAGGCAGAATACTGTGAGATTTGCACAAGATTCCTGCTGGTAGAATAGCAATAAACCAGTTTCGCTTTGCTGACTCAAAGAGGGGCTATGCCCTGCACTGCTTTGTTGGATTGGTAAGGGGTGTTTGAGCCAATTTTTTCTTGATAACAATGAGATCATTTGCAAGCTTTTTACTAAGCTGCTTAGAATTGGCTCCGGGAAGAGAAAGAAGAAGAAGCTTTATATTTGGAGGATTCTCTTTTTAGTTTACCAAACATGATTAATTCATCCTCAATGGTGATAGCTAGCTGTTGATCAAGTATCAAAGTTGCAAGGTTATCTCTCCTTAGTGCATAACTTACTTCGGGTAATTGAGCATTAAGGAAGAAACACTTTTGGATTTGATCCATTGGACGAGTGTTCTATGGAATTTTATGAATTATCTTGTTGAATTTAGCCACAAAATCCCTCATGGGCTCAAATGGTTCCTTCTTGATATGAGAAATTTGTGCTAACAGAGCATGCACATCTTTAGTAGGTTTGAAATGCTACTCAAACTGAGTTTTCATGGTATTCAAATTAGTGATCAACCTAACAAGAAGATGATAGAACCAATCAGGAGTATTATCTTGCAATGTCTCCACAAAAATCCTAACAGAGACATCTTCATGTTCAACCCCAAGAATCCCACATGCAATAATGAAGGCTGAAATGTGTTCATCTGGATGAACCTTCCCATCACATCAGAATTTGGGAATGCTTTTCCTGTTACCCCTAGGTAACTCATGGAATGGCTGAGGAAGAGAAAGAGGCCCAACATGTTGTCCCTAGAGAAAGTGAATGCCATCTTTGGAAAATTTAACTGAAGGGGAACTGAAACACCAACAAGTATCAAAGCACAGAGATTAGGACTGATATTTTCCTAAGGAAATCTATCCTTGTAATTTTTGTCTTTAAAAGGTGGTGTGCTTGTAGAATGAGTTCCTCTATTCCTTTTTTCTAGAAGAGAGAAGTTTTGTTTCTCCAAAAATTAAAAATGGGAATCCTCAACCTCGATATCTTTCTTCCCACTTGTATACCGTAGAGTCTCCAGGACCAAGAATGATCATGAATTTGTTCTTTTAGAAAGGGGTCCATTTGAAACAAAATCCCGGTAGTATCACCAAAAACATTTGGGTTTTTAAAATGATACTTTAACAAACCACATTCGGGGGATGAAATTCCCTCCTCTTTAATGGGAGAGGTTCCCTTATTGAAATCAAGATGTAAAGCTTATATACAAATGTACAACTTTCAAAGTGTATTCTGATACTTTGAAATGTTTTATGCCCAAAGATCATCAATACGAAAGAATGGAAGAATTAAGGAGATGAGAGAGGAAGAACATAACAATACCTTCAAGAAATATAGATAGTAGAGTATAACCTTATACGTATTAAACCAGGGAGATGCGAAGTATAATCATTCGCTTTCATAACCAATATAATTCCACAGACACAAAGTTTCTTATCATAAAATATGGATGATTCCCAAATTTTAGACAAGGAAAGAATAAATAGCAGAGGAAGAAAGGAAAAACTTTGGTATTGATTACATTGAATCTATTACCTTTACAAAGTATCAAGATCCAACCCTAACAATGGCGTGGAAAATCCATTAAATAGATTCTAAGAATGGTTACATTCGGTAACAAAAATGATGAAAATTGATTCAAGAAACTGATGTTTGAGCCTCTCCAATGCCTCGTTCATTTCCATGCATGGCAAAAAAACTAGATGCATTGAATCGCATCCATTCATCCTGCCTTTACAATGTTTAAATTCAAACCGTCACGTGGGAGATATGTAAAGCTGAGCGGGCCTAAGGATGACTTTTGTATTTTTTTCCTTTTGTGGAAATGGCACTTTGGAACATTTTGGCCCACCCACCCAATTTTTATATGGGATTGACATGTGTCTTTACTTGAGTGGAAATGGAGCCATGGGTCACTTTTATAATTTTACCTCTTTTCAAAATGGGCTCAAAAACTCAAATTGTCTGTCGGCTGCATCCTGCTTTGACTTTTGATGTGGGATAAACATTTGAATTTATCCTTGGCATGGGCAGGTCCATAGGTCACTTTATAACTTTGAGCTCTTTATGGAAACAAATCCCAAAATCACAAATTGCTCCAATGGCCTGCTTTCCAGCTTTGAATTTTCAACGGCAAAGTCACGGCTTACTTTATACTTTACAACTTTTTGGAAATAAAGCCAAAATTCCCAAATCACTCTAACGGCCCACGTTACTACTTAAAACATGGCCACGTGTCCCTTTGTGGGCCAATTCAGTATTTTTGTGTTTTTGACTAAGTCCCTTTTTTGGTGGGGCCATATGTTTGACCCTAGACACGTGGAGGCTCAACACACATTTGGGACTTACCTCTAGATTTTCCTTTGAAGTTGTGCCAAGCTAACACATGGAGGCTTCCACAAACCCTTCTATACTTAGCCAATTCAACAGCTAGCTCTGCCCCTTCTTTGAATCTGACCACGTGGCAAGCCCGTGCACACTTGGGACCCACTCTTGATTCTTCCTTTGAAGTTGCACCAAAGAGACACGTGGAGGATTCCCGGTTCTTTTATACTTAGCCGATTCTAGCCTTCTTTGACTTGACTTCTATTGAACCCTAGACACGTGGAGAGCTAGCGTTCATTTTATTTTCCACTTTAGATTCACCTCCGAAAGGGCACCGAACCGACACGTGGATCCTTCCACCGATCCTAGACTCTTTAATGACCCACTTTTCCCCTTCTTTGACTCTAACCATGTGGCAAGCTGGCACTTGTTTGGATACTTTCCCCTTGGTCTCACTTCTGAAGTTATGTCATTGAGGCACATGGAGGCTTCCACCAACCCTCCTATACTTACTTGATTAAATGGTTGGCTTTGTCCCTTTTTGGACCTAGGACACGTGGATGGCTAGGGTAAGTTTGGGGAACTACCCTTGGCTTCGACCCTTGAAGTTGTGCCGATGAGACATGTGGCACTTTCTGCTAAACCTTTCATGCTTAGCTGATTTGGGCTTGTTATGTCTTTATTTTGGGCCTGGGACACGTGGAAATCATGCGCTTATTTAAGGATTGTCCCTTGGGCCCTGCCCTTAGAGTTGTGTTGTTTGGATGCATGGAGGCTTCTGCTATTACTTAAAACATGGCCATTCCACATCCAATCAGAGATGTCCACGTACTACCTGTGGATGTTGGGGAAAAAAATTGTGAGGAAGATACACCCATCATTCACATTGTGGAAAAAATAAAAAGAAAGGAAAACCCCACCTTTATGCCCAAATTTCAAATTGTTCTCCATGGAATGGAAAATTGCAAATAATACCAGGCTCGATGTGATCCACAACCAAAGAGAAGGATTGACAACGACATCCAAATGAAGGAAAATATTTTCAAGCAAAAGCACGGATTATTCCAAGGTACCGACTTAAAATTTTCAAAACTTGACTTCAAAAGAGGGGAATTTTGAGGGGATTGGTTCTAAGATGCATGAGGGTGGATTTACATATAATCATTTGAATGATTTCTGATCTATTGTAAATCAGTTAAAATTGATTGAAATACCATTTGATGATGAAGTAAAATCACTTTTATTTGTATAATATTTTCCGATGGTTAGGATAACTTGGTAATGGTTGTTAGTAATACAACATCTGCTAATAATATTTTGAAGTTTGATGATGTGGTTAGTATAATCTTGAATGAAGAAATTTGTAAGAAGAGTACAGAGGAATCATCATCTAGAAATGATTTGAATGTAAAAAGAAAGGGTAGGCAGAAGGAGAGATCCAAGAGTAAGAGTAATGGGAAATCAAAGTCAAGGGATAGCAGATATAAATCCAAAAGTAAGGGAATTACTTGTTGGAAATGTGGAAAGAAAGGACATGCAAAGAAATATTGTTGGTCAAAGGATAAAGAGAACTAACCAGACAAAGGTAAAGAAGAAAATCTTGCTACATCATAGGTAATGCAATATGCTCTTATTCTTTCTTTAGATAATAGAATTGAATCATGGGTTTTAGATTCAAAATCTTCTTTCCATGCAACCCCTAATCAGGGTTATTTTAGAAATTATGTCTAGGGTAATTTTGGGCATGTTTATTTGGGTGATGATGAACCTTTTAGTATTACTAGTAAAGGGGAAGTTCATCTAAAATTTTAGAATGGAAATAGATGGATATTAAAATATGTGAGGTATGTGTTAAGCCTCGGGAGGAATCTTATTTCTGCGGGAAACTAGGTGAATCGGTTACATGGTTACTTTTATAGGAGACTCTTGGAAAGTCACCAAGGGTGCTTTTGTTGTTGTAAGAGGTAATAAAGTAGGAACATTATATTTATCTACTTGTATTATTGATTCATTTTCTACATTATCTACTTTAGATTCAGATGCATGCATGTGGCATAACCGGTTGGGCCATATGAGTCAAAAAGGAATACAGATCTTAAAGGCTAAGGGTAATTTATTAGATTTGAAATATTTAGATCTTGATTTTTGTGAGCATTGTATCTTTGGAAAGCAAAAGAGATTGATATATATCAAAGTTGGGGTAACTAAGAAGGAGCATAAATTGGATCTTGTACACTCAGATGTGTAGGGACCAACTCAGGTAGCTTCTCATGGAGGATCCCAGTATTATGTTACTTTCATTGATGATGATACAAGAAAGGTATGTATTTATTGTATTAAACAAAAATATGATGTTTTTGAGAATTTTAAAAGATGGAAAGCCCATGTTGAGAATGAATCAAATTCTAAGTTAGAGTGCCTTAGATCGACAATGGTGGTTAATATTATAGCAAGCATTTCAATTATTATTGTTCATTGAATGAGGTATCTAGAGAAAGAACGGTTCCAAGAACACCACAAGAGAATGGTGTTGCAGAAAGAATGAACAGGACAATCATGGAACATGCTAGAAATATTAGAATACATTCTAGATTGCCCTTTCATTTTGGGTAGAAGCAGTTGATACAACAGTTTATTTGATTAACCGTGGGCCTTCAAGTTCACTAGATGGAGGAATACCAGAGGAATCTTAGACCAGAAAAGAGGTAGATCTTTCTTTTCTTAAAGTTTTTGGTTTAGAAGCTTTTTTGCATGTTGATAAGGAAAATAGGAAAAATTTGGATGCAAAATCCAAGAGGTGCACTTTCATTGGTTATGGATCTAGTGATTTCGGTTTCCGTTTTTGGGATTTATAGAATTCTAAAATTATTAGGAGTCATGATGTTGAATGGAATGAAAAGAGAATGTACAGGGATCAAATTTTTGTACCCAAGGATGAACTAGTTGAAAAGTTTGTGAATGAAAATGAACTCTCAGATTTAAAAGTATTACCTACAGGGTTACACATAACCGGTGTCATTTTACCCCTGGCATTGGTCAAAAGAATCGGTATCGGTTACAAAAGAGCCAAACCGGCATTGGTTAGGATAATTGACATCAATTATAGGTGACCGGCATCGATCACTATCAGATTTGGATACAAATGTCCAAGAGGTCCAGATTGAGCCTTCGGTACCCCAAACTCCTGTGAGAAGGTCACAAAGGGTAAGTAAACCTCCAGAAATATTTACACCTCTATTTTATTTATTATTGACTGATAATGGTGAACCAGAGAGATTTGAAGAAGCAATGCAGGATAAGACCCAT
Organism: Taxus wallichiana var. yunnanensis; assembly: GCA_018340775.1. NCBI lineage: Eukaryota > Viridiplantae > Streptophyta > Pinopsida > Cupressales > Taxaceae > Taxus > Taxus wallichiana. The sequence continues at coordinate 559,987,543 of CM031234.1, forward strand.
GTCCAGTGGGAGCATGGCATGGATGAGGAGATGGAATCCTTGGAACAGAACCAGACTTGGGATTTGGTTAAGTTACTAGTAGGTAAGAGAAAATTGTAGAACAAGTGGGTTTACAGGATCAAGGAAGAAGAGGGTGGATAGAAAAGGTACAAGGCAAGGATTGTAGTAAAGGGATTTACACAGAAAGTAGGTATTGAATTTAGTGAAATATTTTCTCCTATTATTAAGATGAATTGTACTCATACTATATTGATTTTAGCTACAGTAGAGGATTTTCATTTAGAGAAACTAGATGTTAAGATGGCTTTCCTTCATGGTGATTTGGATGAAGATATTTATATGCAACAGCCTCTTGGGTATGAAGTCAAGGGTAAGGAGAAATTAATGTGCAGGTTGAAAAATAGTCTATATGGGATCAAGCAAGCTCCAAGGCAATGGTACATGAGGTTTGATAGTTTTATGTAAGAGCATGGTTACTTGAGATGTGAATCGACCACTATGTTTATTTCAAGAAGATTGAAAATGGGAGCTATATTATTTTGTTACTATATGTGAATGATATGCTTATTACGGGACATTGGTGAGCTTAAGGGAAATCTAGCTCACACATTTTCTATGAAGGATTTGGGAGCTATAATAAGAATCCATGGCATGAAAATACGAGAGACGGGAAAAATAAGAAATTGTATTTGTCTCGGGAGGATTATATCTACAAGGTGTTATAAAGGTTCAACATGCATAATGCAAAACTGTTAGTAGACCTATGGTGGACACTTCAAATTGACTAAATATCATTATCCTTCATCACATGAGGAGTTCAAATACATGACACGAGTGCCATATGCTTGAGTATTTTATAGTCTCATGTATGTTATGGTTTGCAGACCGGACATTGCACTAGCGAGTGGGAGTTGTGAGTAGATATATGGCTAATCCGGGTAAAGAGCATTAGAAATCAGTCCAATGGATACTCGGGTATTTGAAAGGGAAATCTAGCATGTAATTATGCTATGGAGGTTCGAGATAATTCATTATGTGGCTATGTTGATTTTGATATGGCTGGAGATCAAGATGGTATAAGGAGTGCTACTAGATATATTTTTACAAAGTAGGAGGGATGACAAGTTAGTTGTATTTCAAGATTGTAAAAGGTTGTGGCTTTTTCTACTACAAAGGAAGAGTATGTTGAAGCTACAGAGGCTAGCAAGGAAATGATATGGATGAGTAGGTTCATGGAAGCGTTGGGAAAGGAGCAAGGTGATTGTAAACTGTTCAATGAAAGTCAAAGTGTAATTCCTTTGGCAAAGAATCAAACAAATTAAGTTGAGGTATCACTTCATATGGCAAGTATTCAAGGATGGACAATTGAACCTGGAAAATATTCATACAATCAAGAACCTTGTGAATATGCTAATGAAGCCATTAGCAAAGGATAATTTGGAGCTACACTCCACTTTTTTTGGTCTTTGAGTCGAGACTTGAAGAGGAAGAAACAAATCTAAGGAAGGATCCAATAATGATGATGTATATGTATGGTATAGTAATTAATCTCCAAGTGGGAGATTGTTGAGTTATGGAGCTCAATTACTTCGGTTTAACATGCAATGTGAACTTTGTTGGAAAATACAAGATGTCGTCATCGGTTAGGGAGGAACTGAAAATGGTCACCGGGATGGCATTAGTCGTGCAAGGAGGAACTGGAATTGGTTAGGGTGAACCGACGTTAGTTGTGTGTGTGCGATGATGTTTTAATTAAATCTCGGGAATTAGATCTATTTTTAGCATTAAAATATATCTATTGATTATAATTTGATGGCTAAGTTCCTAAGTCTATAAATGACTATATAAGCATAAAAACTAGGGTTTAGAAGTAGAGAATTAACAAGAATTAAGAAGAACATGAAAATTTTGGTGAGAGAGAGAATTCTCGGTGATGATGAAGTAAAATCTTGAGAGAAAGAAAGTATTGTACATTTGAGAGGTGTGCAAGATTGTAAATCTTCATTGTATATCTAATCAAAGATATAGATATCAAGTTGGCTTGTTTCTTAGTGGAGGTAGCCCACCCCTGGGTGAACCATGTTACATCGGTGTTGGTTTATGTCTCTTTTTTTGTATATTTCTTTTGGTATAATATCCACTTTTATTTTCATGTATGCTTAGATCTGATATATTATCTGTATAACCGGTGTGCTAACCCCAATAAGAATTAATCTAATATTAGCTAGGAATCAATAGCCTTGGTAAAGATATTGGATAGACCCTTCAGAGAGAATCTTTGATATTGCTCTTGTTTTTTTTTTGAATTTGGACTTTTGCTTTTGAATTTTTGAATTGTTTTTGAAATGATATTTATCTCTCTTTTTTAAAGGTTTAGAACCACTAGTGGCTTAATGGAGGGAATTTAATTGATTATGAAGACAACATTAGTAAACATTAACAAATAATGCCCTAGGTTATTCACAATAATTTTATAAGTGTGTAAGATTGCATGGATCTCTAAGAGGAGAGTCATTCTTAATTCACCAAGTAAGGAGATACCAATTTTAAGCAACTATAGTAGAGATTATTGACTCATAAAACATGATAAAAAGATAATCAAGATTTCACCAAAATTTGTGAAACAAACCATGATGTGGAATGTGAAAACATTGTAAATGAAGTATGTAGTAGTGAACCAATAATTAGAATGATATATGAATGAATGGAGAAAATGAGGAAGAACATCCATGAGAAAGTGTTGTTTATTACAAAAAAATTGGGATATATAGATTTATTGTGTGTGTATTTTTTTCCAATGATGATTGTGTAGGATTTGAAAAGAATCAAGGCATGTTTTAAATCTAGGCCAGATGAAAAGAAGTGGAATTAATGGAACATGTAGAATGTAGTAGTGAAGATAAATAAGAGTTTCCCCAATCCATGTAGGGACTAGATAAGTGAAAAACATGATGTAGAGAAGCAAGTGATAGAAGAGGTAGCTAATGGGATTAGATTTGAGAAGGTGGATTTGGATGATGAGAAAAGCAATAATGGAAAATAAAATCCATAGAATGGTAATAAATGGAAGATGTGACTATGGGGATGAAGAAAACAAGAAATGTGTTGAGTGTGATGGATATGTGATAATGTCAGGTAGATGAGGACATGAAATTATATTAATGATAGAATATAAAGGGAAATGAAGAATGGGGTTAGTAATGATGTTAGGTAAATAGGGAGTGGAGAACATATAAATGTTTGAAGGAAGCGTGAGAGCTCATGGTGTGGTTTGGTGATGAATGGTTGCGATGAGGGGATGATTATATGGAATAGGAATGGGTATTTAAGGGTGAATGTCAAACAAATGAGAATGTGGTAGAAAATCAAAATGATGTAAAATTTTAATTAGATGGGGAGGCTTGTGATGTATGTTAGGAATTATAGAACAAATATGTGGAAATAATTCCTCAAATCACAACAGTAGGAAACTATTTAACATAAATTATACTTGTAGAAATATAACAGCATAAATAAATAATGCACAAGAGAAGAAAAGACAATATTTAACGTGGTTCACCCAATGTGGGCTACGTCCACCAAGAACTTGCTCAGATTTATTACCAGCCACCTCTCTCTCAATACAATACTCAGATCTGTTTTGGAGCTATGCTCAACAAAACTCTCTTGAATTCACACCTAAATTCACATGCCTCTTCAATGCCATATCTCCCCCATCAAAGATATATTTATAGGTAATTACTAAAGTAGTTTGGCCAAAACCATGGGCCAAAACCATGAATAGTAAAACCATGAATAGTAACATCCTTTTTTTCTCATGTATAGTCTTCAACTCTTCCACACATGAAAATAGGCTCCACAACATAACAATCTCCCACTTGGAGACTAGTTTTCCTCTAAGAAATTTTCTTAACCCTTCACTGTCATTTGTGAAGGCCAACCAAAGCTGAACACAGCTTCATTTTTTCCCTTGTGACCACCTTGGTCATCATGTCTAGAAGGATTCTAACTAGTATGAATCTTCTCCAACTTCAACTTCTCTTCCTCCAAAGTTGTCCTGATGAAATGGTACCTTAACTATATATGCTTCATCCTAGAGTGGAAAACGAGTTCTTAGCTAGGTGTATAAGACTCGACAATCACTATGCAGCTTTCCTTCCTTCTACTTATGCCCCAACTCCTCAAGCAATTATTGTAACTAAATCATTTCTTTTCTTGCCTCGTGGCAACAACATACTCAACCTTTGTGGTTGACAAAGCCACCAACTTCGTAATCATGAAATCAAACTTACTTGTTGTCCCACCTATAGTGTAAACATAACCTGTCATGTTCCTCCTACTGTCTACATCTCCAGCCATATATGAATCTACATAACCACACAAAGTGCTGTCTCGATCCACTATAGCACAAAATTATCCCCATGGTCCCTCTCAAATACCGAAGGATCCACTTACCGCCTTTCAATGATCTCTACCTGAATCATTCATAAATCTACTCACTACTCCCATTACATGGGAAATATTAGGCCTAGTGCACACCATGGAATATATCAAACTACCCACCACTAATGAGTAAGGTACCTTGGACATCTTGTTTCTATCCTACTCTGTCTTGGGACATTGCTCCTTTGATAACTTGAAATGTCCCTGTCAAAGGAGTCCCAACCAATTTAGCATTTTGTATATTAAACCTCTCCAAGACCTTCTTAATGTCATCTTCCCAAGATAAAGTCAGCTTTCATTCCTTCCTATTCCAAGATATCCTCATACCAAGGATTTGTTTGTCTACCCCCAAATCCTTCATAGCAAAGGATTCACTTAATTGCTTCTTGAGTACCTTTATTTCCTGCATGTTATTTCTTGTAACAAGCATATCATCCACATATAAGCACAAGATAATATAACTGCCATCCTCAAATTTATTTTTATAAAGAATGGTCAAAATGACATCTAATATAACCTTGCTCCATCATGAAGCTATCACGTTTCTTATACCATTGTCATGGAGCTTGTTTCAAGCCATACAAGCTCTTCTTCATTTTGCACACCATCTCCTCTTTACCTTTGACCTCATAGCCCTCTAGATGCTACATATATATATTCTCTTCTAAATCACCATGGAGAAATAAATTCTTCACATAAAACTGCTCTAAGTGCAAGTCTTCCGATGCAACTATTCCAAGAAAATTCTAATAGAAGTCATTTTTACTACGGGAGAAAAAATCTCATCAAAATCAAATGAAAACCCCTTTACCACCAACCAATCCTTGTATCTTTTCTTGCCTCCTTCTTCCTCTTTGACTCGAACACCCACTTGTTCTTTAATGCTCTTTTCCTTCATGCGGCTTCACCAAATCCCATGTCCGGTTATCTCTGTGAGAGTCGATGCTCCTCATCCATGGATTGCTCCCACTTCTTCTTGGCATCTACCTATATTGATTCATCAAATCTCTATGGCTCTCCATTTCCAAAGTGAGTAATAAATAATAAAGAGAACAAGAAAAATGTTGGGTTCTATTCTTACCCTAGAATACCTCCTCAAGTAAAGGAGTTTGGGATTCTGTTGAGGAGGTTTCTAAATTGATTCATGTGTCACTTTCCCATCTGGAAGATCCTCTACCACTACATATTATTTCTTTAATTCTTCCCTATTTTCCTGTAACTATTGCTTATACATGAATTTCTCATTAAATATCACATTCCTAGATTGAATGATTTTCTTGTCCTTAATACTCCAACATTTATATCCAAACTCATCACCTAATGAAAGTACATTTTTTTTACCCTCTAGTTTGGTCCTATCATCCTTGTCTATGTGGACAAACACCTCACATCCAAAGACTCTACGAAATGAATAATCAACTTTCTTACCATACCAAGCCTCCTCGGGTATGCCTCCATCCAAGGCACTTGAGGGTCCTCTGTTTATCAAGAACAAAAGCTGTGCTCACCACTTCGCCCAAAAAGAAAGAGGTAGTCTTGCATGTAACTTCATGATTCTAACACGTTCCATTATTTTTTTGTTCATCCTTTTCGACAACCCATTCTACCACGAGTTCCTAGAACCTTCTTTTTCCTATGAATTTTATTCTTAAAATAGTAATCATCAAATTCATTTCTGCAATACTCCCTCCCGTAACATTCCCATTTTAGTACATTAGAACAAGTAAATTTTATTTTTTTGATAAATGCTTCCTAGTTCTAAATACATAATTTAGAACTCACAAATCAAACAACCATTCTTATAACAGATAACCATATGCAGCTGTAATGACTCGGTGCACCACCGATCTATTCATTCCATGACTCGGTGATCTACCGATCTATTCATGAGTTTCACAGAGTTGGCGTTTTTACTTTAACTCTTCACTCTTGCGGTTCTCTTCCCTAATCTAGGATTTCAGAATGCTCTGTCCAAGGAACCTATCTAAATAATTGTTACCATTATTCATCGGCATCACGTCCCTCAGACTAGGTGTCATAGGACAACGCAATCAGCAGCTTGCGATACTTTGGCCAAAGTTTTGAAACATACTGTTCATGTCTCATATTCCTTGATGGCATACTCGTCAATCTGGAATACATCCTCCACCCCACTCGATGTTATATAGAATGTCTTATACTGACTTCTGTCAGCCATCCCTCTCCCAAGTCATTCACTCAGGAACAGATTAATAACATGACAATGTTATAAGGATGCTCTCGAGGACTAGGGATAAGCTGACATACTGGGTCAACCCTAGTTAACCCTGTGTGTCAAGGTACCCCAAATCTCCAAGGGAAGCCTCATAACATGACCATGTTCCTAACCAGATCCCGAGTAAAAACTTGTTCGAGTTTAAGGTGTAAATCTTAACGATCAATGCAAAGGGTGTCGCCATAAGTCACCTGCATTGTTGTATCCTCGAGAAGATCCTAATCTTCTCGAAGGTACAACCCTGCAGTTGTCATGTGCCGACATCCTACAAAACCACCTCGGAAAGATCTATTAAACTTAAGGTGTTACTTACGTTGAGTTGCAATTACACTTTAAGACTCTCCTTTCTAGGTAGTCTTTTCCCAACTCCTGGGTTCCTCATCATTGAGTTGTCTTACTTATTTAAGATCCATTCCTCAGAGAGAAATTTAATAAGATTTGAGATCTCGTCATAGAGTTCAATGATTAACAATAATCTTATTCAACGAAAATGGGCAGTAGCCTAAGTCTCCTCATAAGGATGCTAAATATACCCTTTTAGGATTAAATCGGTTTTCAAACTGAATTATATCTTACTTATTTGTATTAAGATATAGTGATTTAGATTTGTTATGTACGTTGTCTTGGCTTAGATCGAAGTTAGGGAGTAATAGATTACTCTTCCCGTTCAGCTACCTATTAAGATTTATTTAAACCTTAGCTTCTTGGAAGACAGTGGACTAATTTCCAAATTAGCCTTATATAGAACATAGCAGAACTACTAATCATTCACAAGTGTTCAGTCACATAATCTTTACAAGGCCTACTTAGAGAATCCAAATATCTCCAAGGTATTCAATACTAAAAAAAAATCACTTAAAAACAATCGAACCAAAGAGGATCAATCCATCACAATACAAATACAGCCACATAGTAACAATTCCCTCATTTCATTTATTTCTAAGCCAAATAATTACAATTTATGCATTCAGCATATTCGATACAATACTCAACAGCAAAAGAACAACTTCCTTCATATAATACAATTAGAGAAGTCAAGTTGGAATTCATCATAAAACCAAATTAAATAATCTGAGCATCATATCAGATCTGCGTGCCTTTACCACTTACGACAACCATCTGCAAAAATTGCCAACACGGGTCAGTTCTGTGAACTGAGCATGATAAGCACTAATTCTTAAAACAATTGCATTCTACCAATTGCTCTCATTAAACAACCTATTTAAATGAAATCATTTCTTCAAATTCTTAACATAAATCAGACTAATCATCATTCTGTAATTCTAACATGACTTTTGACGCATGACCCACATTATAGTTACCAATTAATCCTTAATACCTTTCAGATAATTCATCTTATATGTAAGAGACTAAAGACAAATGATTACAACCATCCTAAAGACAGCAATACTCCAACAAGAATGTTTTTAACAAATACACAAAGGTAGTTTATAACATTCAGCAAGCTCAACTGACGTAATTCCTTTTCAATCATACATTATTTCAATGGTATTGACAAGTATACCTACTTATACTGCAACACAATTTTTACCAGTCTCTCCATACAATTTAATAGTCTATTTTTGTTATGCTCTTACCGCAGAGTTCACGTAAGGATACAAAGAAGAAAGCACTCAAGGTTTTTAGACAAGGAGAGAATATTTTCTTTTCCTACAGATTATATATATATCAACATGTACTTTTCAACTTAGGAGAAGGAACAGAGACAATCAGATTCCCATATCAATCATGTTCTGGACTGTACCGACTCCTCTAGAATAACGCAATTACATTTACGCATGTGACTAAATCAGTCGAGATTACAAGAAGAAGCTACAGTTTCGTCAAAATCCAATATAAAATCACCGGTAGCTATTTAAGCCTTACAAGAGTTCTTGCGACAAAGCAGTAGTAAATAATCCAACCATAATAGACTCAACAAATCTTTCCATATCATTCATCAAACATGAAAATACCCAACGCCATCGCCTGACACGGCACAGCTAGGAACTCTTTATCTCAGTCAAACACGAGACTAGATAACACTATAAACAAGAAGACGTAACCATATGCAAACACACGACATTCCCACTGAGTCGAAACACTCAGCTACATTCAACTGAGTCGAAACACATACATACACAAAGCAACATTCAACTGAGTCTAATCCCTACGAATATACAGCAAGGACTTATATCAGAAGCTGAATTCAAGAAGGAATAACCACAGCAAGGACTTATATCAGAAGTCGACTCCATATCATAATTTCATCAAAGTTTCATCCGAAGTCGAGCTAATACGAAAATACAGTAGGGACTCAAACAGAGTCGAGTTTGTAATGTAACCCAACACACATTTCCACAGAATCGAACTGAATATAAACACAACAACATTAAGAAAGAGTCGAATCAATATGCATGCATAGCGAGGACTTAAATCAGAAATCGAGTCACACGCAACACATCAAGGACTTCATCAGGAGTCGAGTTCAAATGGGAATACTGCAAGGACTCCAACAAAGTCATATCCAACCAGTACTCACGACCAGGGTTTTGATTGAAGTCGAATTCAATATGCCCACAATTCAAGTACTCCAACAGAGTCAATACCAAAATGTAATCACAACAAAGCTTCTACAGAAGTCGAAAACATAAGATACGTTTCAAGGACTCCAACAGAGTCATACCATTATGTAATCACAACAAAGCTTCTACAGAAGTCGAAAACATAAGATACGTTTCAAGGACTCCAACAGAGTCATACCATTATGTAATCACAACAAAGCTTCTACAGAAGTCGAAAACATAAGATACGTTTCAAGGACTCCAACAGAGTCATACCATAACTAATCCTTGCAAACCTTCATCGGTGTCTAACCAAAATTGAAAACACAGAAAGGACTTTACAGAAGCCACGTTCAAGTAAATTACCCACAGCAGGCATTCCAATCAGAAGAAATTTTAAGTATACCCAGCAACATTTAACAGGATTCCACAACATAATATCACAGCTGGGTCTTCAAACGAAATGAATCCAAAAAGAAAAATTAAGTACAGTAACATTTCAACAGAATCTTCGCATGACCTGAGGTTCCTAAACCACAACAAAGAAGAACCAATACATTGTTTCAAACCAACTGTACTAAAATCACCTGAACAGAGTTGTTTTAATGAAATCATTTGAAGGAAAGCAAGATTTTTAAAAGTTAGGGCCTATCATGCCTGATAGTGTCACGTAAAAATCCGAAGAAGACCTCTGAATGTGCTCGTGCCTTCCCTTCTTCTTCCACAATAGCTTAAACAACAATAAATTGTTACCTTCATGCCTTATAAACTTTCCCCGACAGAGAAAAGAGCTAGATATTCTCAAAGTTGCCATGCAACACAGAGTAGACTGGTTCGAAGAACCAGTGATCAAGCAGAGAGAAAAACGGAACGCATGGAAAACCAAAATACCAACCAATTTTCCATTTGCATGCCTTCCCAAGCAATCCACGCTCGGGAACCGAAGTTCATCAATGGCATTAACTCCAAGATTCCCGCCTATTCTCCATTGCCACCGACCACCTAAGTTGGTGATTGCCAAATGAAAACAAACAACCATTTCCAAATTTGGTGACTCTGCCACGTCAGGTCACAATAGCCATTTGCAACCTCCGCCAAATCCCTTGTCCTTCATGCTTATCCACCTCATTTAATGCCATGGAAACCACCGCCCATGACTCGCGCCCCTTCATAGGTCCCCCTCCATCCATTATCATTAGTTAAGATAGGTTAGAACATAGGTTAGATCATAAGGTAAGACATTAGTCTTACTTCCATAGTGCTAGGTGTAGCTAACCTTAGGAGCATTAAGATTATAGTTAGGGCTAGGTTAGATTAGCAATAATTCAACCAATAGGTTATAGTTTAGGTTAAGGTTATTAACCTTAACGAATCCAGTCCAGGTCTCACAAGTAGGACCGATCAGTATTAGAACCAAGCAGGGTATAACATTCCCGTAATGGATTCTATCCGGTATAGCTAATAAGCTTGCAGTATACACCAGAATTTCTTACCTGGCTTAAGGTCTAGGCCTTCCTGATATTATGATATCGGGAACCAAATTCATTTTACGATCATCCTGAGTTAAACTCGGAATTTCTCATTCAACTCATTCAGACCTTGCAACTTTCGTAAGGTCAATAATTTTTTTGTTCATCCTGAATAAACTTAAAACATCTCTTGGATCAATGCAACTGATCCAAGGCTGAGTCATAAAGATGGATAAATCCACAATTCCTCCCGAAATCAAATTGAACTCAGGTGCTATAAATGAAAGAAATAAAAGAGTCCAAGCATATCCTGACTCAGTCAAAGATCTTCAAGAGCAAAGAAGATACAATCCATATCAAGCATGACTTCACAATCAAAGGAACACATCCTTATACAGAAGAAATCATATAGCAACACTTGAATGCTCAGGAGGAAGTAACAATAGTTCAGGGGTGTTACACCTCCATTATCGACTGAGACATTTTAGCTTGAGACCTATTTCACTCTCTACCAAGGCTTTCCACTTAATAAAAGTGTCAAATACATTAGATTTGTTTCTAATACAATCAACCCAAACTTTCCTTGTTGCATCATCAATAAAAGTAACATAATAACATGAACCCCTAAGAGATGATACTTGAGCGGGGCCCCACACATCAAAATGCACCAACTCTAACTTATTCTCTTTCTTTGTAGGTCCAACCTTGATAAACCTTACTCGCTTCTATTTCCCATATATGTAGTCCTCACAGAAATCCAAACCTATTTCTATATATCTAAGCAAATCCTTCTTTATGATCTCCATGCTCTTATGACTCATATGACCGAGCCTATAGTGCCACAATGTTATATCTACTTTTGAAGCTACGAGATTACAAATATTAGTGCTATAAGTGGTTAAATACAAGGTTCCAATCTTCTTACCTCTTGCCACCACAAGAGCACACTTGGTAACCTTCCAAGAGTCTGTTGTAAATATCACAGTACAACCATCACTTCCCAACTAGCCCACTAATATCAAATTTTGTTTTAAAGTAGGCACATGTCTGACATCCTTTAATAGCCATGTATTCCCATTCTGCATATTATCTTGGACAGAACCTTTTTCCAACTATACTGCAGGGCTCATCATCACCAAGAAAAACATGCCCAAAATCTCCTTGAACATAATAAACCAAATACTACGTATGTGGAGTAGTATGGAAAGAAGCCCTCGAATCTAAAACCCAAGATTTAAAAATATTGTGCAAAGAAAGAATCAAAGCATCGACATACATTACCCATTGTCACATTTGTCTCCTTGTATTCTTCCTATTATTTCTTCTTGTCCCAAAGCTCCCAATAGTCCTTCTATGCATACCCTAACTTTCCACAGTGCCAACATACTATTTTTCTTTTGAATTTTGACCTTTCCCTATCCTTCGATTTTCCACGTCTCCCTCTATTCTTCTGTCTCCCTCTAGTTTCCAGCGTCAAATAATTCCCCTGAATTTGAAGATTCCACGAAGCTTTTTCTTCACATTTCCTTGCTTAGAATCACCCCTACAACATCCTCAAACTTCAACTTTTAGTTAGTAAGAACCAAGTTGCTTACCACCATTACGAGGCTATTCCAACTTTCGGGTAAAGAGCATAGAATTAATAAAGCCCTAACTTCTTCATCAAATTCTATGTATGCTGAAGCTAGCATATTTACAACCGTATTAAAATCATTTAAATGATTTGTTGCTTGGACCATTCTTAGAAATCTTCATATTAAACAAAAATTTTATTACAAAATGTCTTATTAGAGGAAGAGGGTTTTTCATACAACTTCCTAATGTATATATCAATTTTTTTGTAGTCTTTTCCTTTGAAACATTAAATAATACCAAAGATCCAAGACATAACAGATTGTACCAAGTGTCTTCCTATCCAGCAAATCCCATTCCGCATCCATCATGCTTGAGGGTTTGTTCACCTTCTCAAACAACGGAATATAAAGATCCTTTTGATAAAGGTAATCTTCCATCTACATCTTCCAAAGACTGAAATTTTTCCCATTGAATTTATCAACCCTTGATCTTCCATCATCTGCCATAGCTCCCACTCAAGCTAAAATTTCCCTATGATTTACTTCAGCAAAAGAACACCACCAAAGCTCTGATACTAGTTGTTAGGAATTAGAGAACAAAAACAATTCCTCAAATCACAGCAGTAGGAAACTATTTAACAGAAATTATACTTGCAGAAATATAACAACATAAATAAATAATGCACAAGAGAAGAAAAGACAATATTTAACGTGGTTCACCCAATGTGGGATACGTTGACCAAGAACTTGCTCATATTTATTACAATGACCTGGCTCTCTCTCAAGACAATACTCATATCTCTTTTGGAGTAATGCTCAACAAAACTCTCCGAATCCCACACTGCTTTGACATGCCTCTTCAATGCCATATCTCTCCCATCAAAGATATATTTATAGGAAATTACTAAAGTAGTTTGGCCAAAACCATGGGCCAAAACCATGAATAGTAAACCCATGAATAGTAAAACCATGAATAGTAAAACCACTTTTTCTCATGTATAGTCTTCAACTCTTCCACACATGAAAAATAGGCTCCACAACATAACAAGGTAATTGTGTATGAACAAATGGTTGTATGTTCATGATAGATGATGTGAACGAAGGAGAATCCAGTAATAAGAATGGTGCATGAATGAGTGGTGATGGAGGCAATAAGGTGCATGTGGAAGAATGTTCTAAGAAAGGTGAAGTAATGATAGAAAGTGTAGGCAAATTTCAAGAAAATATGTAAGAACAAGTGGATATAAATGACGGGGCATAGATGCAAGAGGAGTGTGAATGAATGTAATAGATAGTATATGTAGTAAGAATGGTTCCTAAATGAGTGATGATGAAGGAATTAAGATGCATGTGGAAGAGGTCTATAAGATAGGTGAAGTGATGAGTGGAACCATATGTGATAAATAATGCAATGTAGGTGTGGTAATGGGGTATGTTATAAATGGAGTGTATGCGATTGAACCAAGTGATAAATTAGAGGATGTGGTGGGAAAGATAGAATCACATGACGATATAGATGATGGAAATGTGGATAACTCTAGAAAGGAGGATGATGAGATCACATCCAAAGTGGAAGCACATGATGGTGGAGATTGAGAAAATAATGACATAGATGAGGAGACACTAGGTGTGCATGGTGATTGAGAGATAGTAGAATATGATAATTTGGATGATGGAAACATGATACATGGTGAAGAAGTGGGAATATTAGTAGTGTGGGAAGTGGTTGGATTGGTTTTTTTAGGTTAAGTACGAGGATATGGAGGCTCAACAAAAATTTCCCCCTTATCAAGAAGGTCTTGAATGATGTTGTGAAGTTGGGGACATGATTTAATAGAATGACCATCCGTGCAATGATAGGAACATGTTTCATAGGAGAAACGTAACAATGATGTGGGTGGTTTAAGAGGGAGAGTGATGATATGGGCATAAATAAACCTATGGAGAATAAAAGAAAGTGACTTGGTCAAAGGAGTGAATTTGTGAGGGGGTTGGATGAAGCATTGAGCACAAGTAGAACGTAATGAATTTGAAAATGTAGGTGTAGAAGGTGGTGAGATGTGAGGAGGATCCAGTTGGATGACATTTTGAACATGGAAGTGTGATGGTGGAATAGGTGGAGGAGAAACTAAAATGTGTGGCAAGGTAGTAGGATACCCAAGATGGAAATCCTCAAGGTATTGTGTCATGTTCACTTGACTCGTCAAATATGTGAAGTGGATGAAGTTGTAAGTGGTGGGAGATGTGGGGGACATAACTTTTGGAAAAGAGGTCGATGAGATCAGATTTTCGAGAGAGGAAATGAGATTTGTTTAATGAGTGCATGCCAACATGAAACAAAGACAATAGTAGACTCGTTATGTGTCTTTTGAAGTATGTGAATGTCAAGTAGTGTTGCTTTGGGTGCAGCATGGATGAAAAAGTGGGATAAGAATATTTCAAAGTAAGTTATGCTAATGTGTAAATGTTATGTTACTAGAGATGGGAATACCAGTCAAGTGCTTGGCTAGCGAGTGAATGTGATAAGTTGCAGAGGAGTGTCTCGTCGTGTTGAATGAGGTGACATGTGTAGCGAAAGAGATGTAATTAGTTTTGTGGGTGCTTTGTGCCATCAAATTTGTAAAATGAGGGAAGTTTGTATTGTTTTGGACAAGAGTGGCATGGTTTCATGGGTGGATAGAATTATTATAAATTGTGTGAAGATTCGGTGTGGGTATAAGTCCTCCAAGTGGTGGCTCTCAAACTAGGTAATGCATTAAAGGATATGTTAGTGGAGAAATTTGAGGTGTGGTGAACATGGGAGTGAATAGAAATTGGGGAGAATGATTAGGTAGAATGGGTGGGTGGAGAGACTATAGAGTATGTCTAGACCACGCACGAAGTGGACCGGAGACACCCAAGGGGCATAGTATGCATAGAGGGGACTAGGGTGCACAAGGGGCTGAAGTGTGCACTGAGAGGGGACTAGAGTGAGAAATGGGGTTAAACACACACCGAGGAGACTAAAGAACATAATGGGGTAAATCACACGCAGAGGGGACAAAATAGTGAAAGTGGGTGGAGCACACACAAGTGCAAGGTAGAGAGCACATGCAAGGACATGATAATTATGAAAGTGGGGTGAAGAAATTTTTTTGGGGTTGTTTTTACTTTTTAGTAATATTATTATCTATATTTGTGGAGGTTTTGGTGGAGTTGAGACTTGTCACACCCTACAACCGAGTAGGGAGAGAGGGTCGGGGAGGGGGAAGATGTCGGTGGAGGTCAAGGGGATACGGTGAAGGGGGCTTGGAGATCCTCAATCATGGATACTACTGGGAGGAAGGAGGGGAAGGGAAGTATGCAAAGCGGGTCATAGGCATGACCCACATAAGAGGTAATGTCACGGGGTAGGGTAGAGTAGTGGGACATTAGGAAGTGGGTGATGGAGTTGGTCATTTGGAGTAACCTATGGGAGAGGTGAGACAATGGGGTGAAGATAGAGGGGTATGGAAGGGGGTGTGGATGTTTTTAGTGGGTGAAACCTATAGGGGAGGGATGGTGGGGTGGAGGTAAAGCATGTGGCGAGGAAAGAAGCTCGTTGGAGGCACGACTAGTAGCAGATGGACTTGAAGAGCTAGTGTATGGGAGGGAGGGGTAGAGTAGTGTTGGATGGGGTGGGGAAGTAGGAAGCGTAGGGGTGGGGACCCGGTCATGTGTTTTACTAGGTGGTCAAGTGAGGGGTAAGATGGTGGGGTGTGTGATGATCCGGTCATAGGGGAGACCATTAGGGGGAGGGGTGGGGTAGGAGTGAGGTTTGATCGCATGGGTGTCAAAGTGCGCAAGGTAGGAGAGAGATAAGTGAGGCACTAGGGCATAAATACAGAACATAGGGGTGAGGCTATAACCTAGAGATGGACGATCCTAGTCATAGGTGTAAAATGGAAAATGAATAAGTTAGAGACAGTCAGTAACTAATTCAATAAAATCTAATTTGTTTTATTAAAATCATAAATGTACACTATGAAAAATTACTTACAAATGAAATATAGATTCTAAGTAATTTATTTGATATGTTAAATGAAATAAAATTAAATGGGAAAGGTACTTACCTGTATTCGACTTACCTTGTAATGATTTAGGACTAAATAGTGTGATGGAATGACATAATAAATCATCGCGGCGAACCTCGAAATTTACAATGGAGGCAGATCTAGACAGACTGGGTATCTAGGGAAGAATAAGGGCACCTGGGGAGCCTTGATCTATGAAATAGCTTGGAATATGATCTGGTTATGGTCACTAGGTCTTCGTAGGACTTCACCTTTTTTCATGTCTATGTTGCACTTGGTTTTCTAAACTCATTGTAAACTGTAAAGAAGAATCGCTTTGAAAAACCTTACACAAATTCCTTAATGGTCACAATGGTAGACTTATAACTAAACATTGCACTACATATCATACCCAATGTAGTTATGTGTGCATGTGTGTGCAATAATGTTCCTAGGTTTCCCTAGCGTAAATGACGCAGAGATAGCAGGAAGTAGCTAGATAAAATGCAAAATGGTGGATGGAATAGAATGAACTCCCTTTCTATGTAGCATGTGATGCGAATAGTGCCCAAATGTAGTCCCTTGTAGTAGGTAGATAGTTAGCCCTTGATAGAAATAGTTTTCCCATAACGTAGTACATACTTTTTGTTTATATAGTGATCTCTTGCTCAAATTTTGACACTAATGACCCAACATGCTTGACTAGTACCTCGGGAGATGAAAGAGAAAACTAAACACACCAACCTCGAATGTCAAAAATAAAATCAAGTGTGATGGGGATCGGGTTGCCTAGAATGAAGGACCAAGGCACCCCGGGCACCTTAATCCCTCTCTAGGCTCCCTAGTTAGAGACTAGTGATGAAAAGAAAGTGATTACTAACAAAAAAAGAACCCTAAGACTTGTGCTACGCCCTTAATCATATATCTTATATTGGATGTATATAGCCGACTTGTGGCTATCATAACTTCTTATCATTATGTATTTCTTTCATATATGTTATATTTTCATTAGTGGGTCGGCCTTGGTGTTGGCCATAACATAGGAATAGTATATATAGAGGTTAGTAGGTAGTATTTGATCATCATTGGAGCATTTGAGTATTATTGTATGGTTTGGAGGTTGCCCCCTCGAAGTGGCGTAGCTATTATTATTGCATATTGAGATCATTATTCTGGAATATTGTGTTATTGGGTGTTATATTTCTGCTCATGATCTGAATTATACAAGTAATTTCATTACAAGTGGTATCAGAGCTTGAACTCGGCCAACACTGCGTCAAACCCTAATTTTGAAGGTTCGTCCATATCTCAACATCAGTAGCGAATTTTTCTGCAAAATTTTTGTGGTGTGGTGAAATCAGTCAAGTAAGCTTCCCTCAAAATTTTAATACTTTTTGACTTGTTTTGCAAAAGTTATAGCGGTTTTATGTTTTTTCATAATTCGGCTACATAGGGTGCAATTTGTGGAATTTTTCAAAGTTATTTACATTTCCAGAAATAAGATTAAAAATCAGTTTGAGTTCGTTCTTTGAGTTTTATAAAATTTGGCCGAATTCCTATTGAAATCTGAAACCCTAAATTTCGACCTTGATCCTTAAATCTTACTATTTTGGGGCATCATGGCTGGGCCTTCGACAAGAGGAAAAAAGAATTCCATCACTCCGGGTAAAACCCCTGATAAGGATGAGATAATAGTTGAGGAGTTAGAGTCAGAAGGGGTAGCTACAGAGTCCTCAGGGTTAGGGTTTACTTCAACTGACCATAAGGTCAGCTATCTTGAGTTAGAGTTGCGAAACCTTGAAAGTAGAGTGGCCAGCAAAAAAGATGTAGAAAAGATTGGACAACGATTGGAGGATTTCATTCAACAATTTAGCTACAATATCATGGGTCATCATAGCATTCCTAATGAGCCACAACTCAATCATACTCACACTAACCATGGTGGATCTGCAAACATGACCAATCCAAATACAAACACTCTACAAGCCCGTCACATGCTTCCAAAAGTGGAAATGCGTAAGTTTGATGGAAAGGATCCACTCAATTGGATTAACCAGATGGAGAATTTCTTTGATCTTCATCAGATTCCATTGGGACAAAAGGTTACCATGGCATCATTGTATCTGGAACCTGACCAATTCATTTGGTATCGATGGTTATGTGCTCAAAGGAAAAAGAGTGGCTTCAATGTTACATGGACAGTATTCACTGAAGAGTTGCAATTGCACTATAGTTCTAGTGTGTCAGAGAATTATTTCAGCCAATTAGCAAAGCTCAGACAAACAGGAACAGTCAAAGATTACATCCATCAATTCCAAAACCTTTCCTTACGGGTGGAAAATATTCCTGAAGATAATTTGAATGACTTATTTCTTGGGGGTCTTAAAGAACAAATTGAGACTGAGGTGCGTATGTTTAATCCTCATAAGGTTTCAGACTCTATGATCATGGCACGTAGGGCAGAGGAAAAATTTCTTTCAAGTCGGAAACAAACTGTCAGTACTATCAGAGATCGTAGCACCCTTCCACCATCATTCCCTCGGCCAGTGAGACTGACACCTCAACAAATTGAAGAAAAGAGAGCCAAAGGGTTATGTTTTAATTGTGACAACAAATTTGGACCAGGACATAAGTGTGCGAGAAAAGAAGTTGTTCTACATTGAGGGACCTACTGAAGAAGAAGAAAATGAAGAAGACGAAGAGGTAGAGCCAGAGGAGGAATTAGGAGATTCCCAACCAACAATATCATGCCATGCAATTTCTGGTATTAGCACTCCCCAAACTCTCAAAGTAGTTGGATTCTTAAAAAAACAGAGGGTAACAGTATTGATTGATTCGGGAAGTACTCATAATTTCATCAATCATAAGTTAGCGGTACGCTTGAACTGCTTTGTTTATCCAGCTCCAGAATGTCAAGTCATGATTGCTGATGGGAAAACTGTTAGTTGTTCAGGAAAATGCCATAACATTAATCTCACCATGGGAGATTACTTGCTAACTAGCAATATGTATGCCATTGCCATGGGAGGAGCAGACATTGTGTTAGGAGTTCAATGGCTTACCACCTTGGGAACCATTGAAATGAATTTCCAAGAGTTGTTCATGCAATTTCAGTCAGAAGGGAGGAATTTTAAACTAAAAGGACTAAGAGCAAAATCCCCGCAGATGGTAAGTTCTCATCAGATGCAAAAATTGCTTAGAAAGGGTGCAGAAGGGTTTGTGGCACAACTATTTTCATTGGAAGCACATCATTCCAATACATTTATACCCGCAGATATGCAAGCAATTATAGATGAGCACTCAGGGGTTTTTGGAGAAATGCCCAAGGGTTTGCCTCCGAAAAGAGACCATGACCATGCCATCCAGCTAGTAGTGGAGTCAACCACCCAACATCAGACCTTATAGGTACCCCTATATGCAAAAGAGTGAGATTGAGAAGATAGTTCAAGAGATGTTAGAAGCAGGACTTATTCGTCATAGTCAAAGTGCTTACTCTTCTCCTGTAGTGATGGTATGGAAAAATATGACAATTGGCGCATGTGTCCAGATTACAGGGAACTCAATAAGTACACAGTTAAAGATAAGTTTCCTATTCCTGTAATTGATGATTTACTAGATGAGTTACATGGTGTTGTTTACTTTACAAAACTTGATCTTCGTTCTGGATATCATCAGATTAGAATCAAGGATGAAGATATTCATAAAACAGCCTTCAGGACACATGAAGGACACTATGAGTTCTTGGTAATGCCTTTTGGACTAACAAATGCACCCTCTACATTTCAAAGCTTGATGAATTCAATATTTAAGCCATTTCTTCGAAAGTTTGTTTTAGTGTTCTTTGATGATATATTAATCTATAGTAAAACATGGGAGGAACACCTGCATCATGTAAATAAAGTGTTGGAAACTCTTGAACAACATCAACTTTATGCAAAGCCTTCTAAGTGTTCTTTTGGTGTCAAGGAGGTTGAATATCTGGGTCATATTGTCTCTTATGAAGGTGTTAAAGTGGATCCTAACAAGATAAAAGCCATGCTTGAATGGAAGATTCCCAAAACCCTAAAAAATCTCCGAGGATTTTTGGGGCTTACAGGTTATTATCGTAGATTTGTAAGGAATTATGGCAGCATCGCAGCACCACTCACAGCTTTATTGAAGAAGGACTCTTTCCATTGGAATGAGCAAGCTACTATGGCCTTTGAGAAGTTGAAGGAGGCCATGTGCACCACTCCAGTTCTAGCCACCCCAGATTTTTCAAAAACATTCATTGTTGAATGTGATGCTTCAGGGTATGGGATGGGGGCAGTACTCATGCAAGAAGGGCGACCCATTGCTTTCGAGAGCCGTCAATTCAAAGGTAAGAATATCTCTAAACCAGTTTATGAGAAAGAAATGTTAGCAATACTTCATGCAGTGAAACAATGGAGACCATATCTAATGGGACGACATTTCAAAGTAAAGACAGATCATGATAGTTTGAAATACTTCTTAGAGCAACGCTTATCATCAGAAGAACAACAGAAATGGGTCTCAAAAATGTTGGGGTATGATTTTGAGATAATATACAAGAAAGGGAAAGAGAATGTAGTTGCTGATGCTTTATCTCGGAAGGATGAATCTGCCCAGGCATTGTTATATGCCATATCTGTATTACAGGAGGATTGGATAGAGGATGCAAGGTCTGAATGGAAAAATGACCCAGGTACACAAAATCTCATTCAAAATCTCCAACAAGATCCAAACATGTCAGAAAAATTTTTATGGAAAGGAGATGTTTTATGGTATAAAGATAGA
Source organism: Taxus wallichiana var. yunnanensis (assembly GCA_018340775.1). Lineage (NCBI taxonomy): Eukaryota > Viridiplantae > Streptophyta > Pinopsida > Cupressales > Taxaceae > Taxus > Taxus wallichiana. The sequence goes on from CM031234.1 coordinate 560,008,675, forward strand.
TTATATCTATGTAAGAATTCAATCCTTAAAAATAGGGTTCTATCTGAGCTCCATGCTTCTCCAGTAGGGGGTCATTCTGGCTTCTTAAAGACTTATCATCGTATCAAGCATGATTTTTTCTGGGAAGGGTTAAAAGGAGATGTACAAAATTTTGTGGCAGAATGCATGGTTTGTTAGCAAAATAAGGGCGAAACAATTAAGTCCCCAGGTCTTTTACAACCTCTATCTATTCCTAGCCAGAGGTGGGAAGAGGTGTCATGGACTTCATCACAGGATTGCCTAAATCAGAAGGTAAAAATGTAATCATGGTGGTGGTGGATAGACTCACCAAATATGCCCATTTTTGTGCTTTATCACATCCATTTGTTGCAAGTACAATAGCAACGGCCTTCAGGGATACAATTCAGAAGCTACATGGGACACCAAAGATTATAGTAAGTGATCGAGACCCTATCTTTACTAGTAATTTTTGGACTGACTTGTTCTCATGCTTGGGCACACAACTAGCTCGTAGTTCCTCTTATCATCCCCAATCTGATGGGAAAATAGAGGTGGTAAACAAGTTCTTGGAGGGATATCTTCGTTGTTTTACATCAGATAAGCAAGCGAGATGGGTCCAATGGTTGCCGTTGGCAGAATGGTGGTATAACACCTCCTTTCATACTTCATCTAAAATGTCTCCTTTCTTGGCATTATATGGGTATCATCCACCATCTATCACTTCATCTTTGAGAGTCCAGCCAAAGGTTCGAGCAGTTGAAGAACATATTCAACACCAACAAGAGGTGCTTTGTAGTCTCAGGGAGAATTTGTCCATGTCACAAAACCGCATGAAGCAGCAGGCAGACCAACATCGCAGTGAAAGACATTTTGAAGTCGGTGATTGGGTTTTTGTGCGTTTACAACCATATAAGCAAATGTCCTTAAAACAACACAAAAAGGATAACAAGCTTTCACCTAAATATTATGGTCCTTATCAAGTGTTACAGAAGATTGGCAATGTAGCATACAAACTGGAACTTCCTCCAACTACTCGAATTCATCCAGTATTCCATGTATCTTGCCTAAAGAAGGTAATTGGACAGACAATATCAACCCAGACAGTGTTACCAGAGCTTGATGAAGAGGGCAGAATCATCCTGGAACCAGAATGCATCCTTCAAACACGCACTAAGAGGTTGAGGACAAGGGTCATCACTGAGTATTTGATCAAGTGGAAAAATCTAGACAATGAAGACGCAACTTGGGAGGATGCAAATTTCCTGCAGCAGCATCCAGATCTTCTCAACATTGGGGACAATGTTGCTTTGAAGGGGAGGGGCATGCTACGCCCTTAATCATATATCTTATATTGGATGTATATAGCCGACTTGTGGCTATCATAACTTCTTATCATTATGTATTTCTTTCATAAATGTTATATTTTCATTAGTGGGTCGGCCTTGGTGTTGGCCATAACATAGGAATAGTATATATAGAGGTTATTAGGTAGTATTTGATCATCATTGGAGCATTTGAGTATTATTGTATGGTTTGGAGGTTGCCCCCTCGAAGTGGCGTAGCTATTATTATTGCATATTGAGATCATTATTCTGGAATATTGTGTTATTGGGTGTTATATTTCTGCTCATGATCTGAATTATACAAGTAATTTCATTACAACTTGACACCAACTGTATTAGTGAGTGAAAAATGTAAAATACCAACAGCAATAAAGACCGACAAGATAAACGACTGGACTATAGACTGGGTCATCAATGAATAATTTTCTTACACAAAATCCATATATAAAACTACATAATTGGTGGTATAATAATAGTAACAAGTTCATGATTTTGTGACTATAGTTTCCCCCAATTTATGTTGGTGATAGAAAGCTCAGTAACATAAAGTAGTTAGAGATGCATCTCTAAGAGAAGTCTATAGAATTCCATGTTGTAATGGAACGTGCGAGATATGATAGAAGAGCATTCCAAATGAGAATATATATCATGATGAACCATGGATCAACGTGTTGATCCATGTAGCATAGCGAGAGATGTAAGACCATGATGAAGTACACTAAATTAGAGTGATGATTATAATGTTGAATGATTAACAATTTTAGATGTTGTAGGGAGTGATCAGTTCCCAACCTGATTGCGTGCATATGAAAAATTGAGGGATTTGGGTGTCTTTCCATAAAAATAAGAGTGTAAGGAGAAAGGTGTGTTATTCTCCAATGTTTAACTACATCCTAAAAATATCTAGCCACTACAAATGGACACACATCAAAATTTTCAATGATTTTGGATCCAAATATTTTGATCAAACATCTTGAACCATAGAGGATTAGTATAGGGAATTCAATGACGTCTCATTCCCCCACTCCAAGGGTTTCGCCACAATATGTGATAGCTTCCAAGTTAGGTCATCTAGAAGAAAATGTGAAATGTAGAATAACTTCCCATGTTAGGTCATATGGGAAAGTAATGAATGTAACTCCCAAGTTAGGTCATCTGGCATTCCAAATGTGTTGTCTTGTCACAGATTAAAAGGGATGATTTCAATTTTTAGATAATTGAATGTATTTGATTGGTTGATTGATTATTTGTTTTGATTTTTTACTCAGAGAGATTTTACACTTGTTTCCCCATGTTAGGTCATTAGGGGAAATTGATAGAAAATGATGAAATGTCACATGGTGTATTAGTAAATGTTTGAAAATGATGAATTATAAGTGTTGAATGATCGCATAGTGGTGTAAGGGTAATTATAGGATGACCCCAATTGTATGACCCCTTTCGGTGAAAGGGGAATTGATGATAAGAATGAACGTTGAGCCAAAATTAAGTACGTAAAATATAATGGATATTGCAAAAATAGGTGTAGATTAAGTGAAAGACATTCTTGAGAAGACAAAGTGTGTGCATATCATGTGGATGATGCAATGGTAGGTGGAATTATGAAGAGAATGTCACAAACGGGATAGAAATTGGAGTAAAAATGCTCAAGATATTAGCAAAATCATGCGACGTGTATTAGTTGAGTAGTGAATGTGAAGTATGACCATAGTTAGAATGAATAATGAAAATTGACTATAAATATTATAGTGAAAACATGATTAGTCAACTCATTTGTCTTTTGTGCAAGTTTGATAGTGAGCTTTGAGTGTGTAAGGATGTCATAAGTTAGAGCACCATGACCTAGCCATTTTGAGATGGTAGCAACCATCATGGCATCACGTATGATAGTGGAGTTGGTAAGCGTGATTTTTTTCAAAAACTACATATGTATTTGTTGTTTTGGGTGAATTTTTGTGAAATTGTTATTTGTGTTTTTCTTAGCATTTTGGACCTGGACAAGAGTGGTGAAGGTGCTAGTGGCCTTCGGGACAAGAGTGCCCAAACATGGGCACTAGTGTCCTTCCCTGGGTGCCCTAGTCTGGTTACTGGGAAACCATGTCTATAAATTCTTATTTTTGTCCAGCATGGTGTAAACATGAAATTTGATGTGTAGTGATGTCATAAGTAAGCATGTGTATATTTGTATGGTGTTAACACTATGTTTGGTATTGTTTTTCATTGTATAGAGGGATATCCATTCGAGGGAGTTCTATGGTGTTCGTCACTTGATTACATCTCTAGGGTTGAGTTTATCAAATGATGATTGGGATGTTATGGATTGTTTCTTCATGCGGCATATAGTAAGGATGGGGGATGTGCCCCATAATATGCCTATGTTGACAATGTTGTGTGAGAGATGGTATGCAAACACTTGTACATTTTGGCTACCTACGGGTGAGATGATAGTCACATTAGAGGATGTATATTACATACTGCAATTACCGATTGTTGGTGAGAGGGTACATGTCATGGATGTGGAGAATATGGAGAGACAAATGAGGGCCACTAAGTGGTATTTTATGGGGAATTCAATTCTGTTGAGGTCCATATTAGTTTGGATGTAATTTTGAGATCAGGGGTTTCGTGCTTGCAAAATTTTATAGCTGTGGTTATTGCATCATCGATTATAGTAGAGGGAGGTGGTGTGGGCATCTTATATAAGATGGATGATATTTACCACAAAATAGAGGAGGAGAGTACTAGGTATGCTTGTGCATGATGTTTTTTGGCCTTCCTATATGGATATCTTTACAAATTTACATAGGAGTAGCATGGAACTAAGATTGGAGCTACTTTGCTTTGTTACATGTATGGGCCTATGAGCATATAGCCTTATTGAGGCCATTTGGTGGTCCGCGAGCAGAGTAGACTAGGCCAAACATATTTTCTAAGATCTATAATTGTGTGCATGGGAATAATATGGTTACTGATACCTATAGAGCACTAATAGATTAGATGCAACGGAACAGTGACATGGAGGCCATACCGAGACTATGGAGGACTATGTGGTTGGAGGATTGGTTTCTAGGGGTGACTAAGTTATTCCATGTGGAGTGGGTATCTCGATAGTTTGGTATGGCCCAAGATGTTCCCCTAGAGCCATATGTGTGGGTTAGAGCTATTAGATCACCAAGGATGGCCAGATATAGACTAGGACCCATAGGAAAGCAATTAGTACCTCCCAGAAAAGATGAGGTTGATACGGTGATAGAGACGATAGATGTAGATGACGTGGGGTGTATGGAGGCATATCATGCATGGTGAGTGGTGCATTGATGGGTATTTGTTTTCCAATGTTGGTAGATGTGGTGGGATTACTATAGGGAGGAGGAGTAGAGGGGTAAGAACATGCCCCCAACAACGTAGCGGCGGGGATAGTGAAGCATGACTATCTCGTATAGTTATGTTAGATGATTGGTTACTTTCTTATGTGATGGTTATGGTTTTCTAATGCATTGTGGTATTTTTTTAGGTGATGTGTATTAGTCCTTGATTTTGGACACATATATCTTCACACTGCTATTGACAGTGGGAATGTGCCCACCGACATAATTGTGGGTGGAGGGATATTAAAGCATGTGGAAGATATTGTGGGCAAGTATGCCCATTTTTAGATTCGGTAGTGATAGCAGTAGTGACATGTACTATGTTGTTGAGAGAGAGGGATGAGGTATGTGAGGAGACATGATAATCTAGAAAGTCGGCGGATGGCATTCCCCTAACACAAAATGTGTTTGCACGTTGTAGACACAAAATCATGCACTTTAGACATTATTTAGTCCCAGTCTCATATTACTATTTAGAGGGTTTTAAGTGAAGAAAGTACTAATTAATCCCCATCTCTTGGAATTTTTATTTGATTTCTATCATCATTCCTGACCTCCACCACACACATGCCCAGTTATTTTTCATCATCTTCCATCATTTTAGCCCTGACTAGGGTTCTTAGGCTAGTACTGGGGCACCCATGGGTGCCTTGGTCCCACCATGGGTGCCTCAATCCTTATTGAACTTTCCTGACACTTTTTGGGCTTTTTCTATCCATTTTAAGTTCTTATCTTTTTGGTGGTCATCCATTTCAGGGTTAATTATAAAATTAGATCAATATAAACCTATAAATATAAAGTTATGAGACCATAATGAGGGACTAAGAACTAGTCACTACTATCATCCATCTAGAGTTGCATTCATTTATTACATTGGAAATCACTTGCATCCACATAGCTCCATCACAAGGCACAAGGATAGGTCATCTGCATGAAACACACCATAGTGGGAGGATTCTATTCTATTTCATGCACACATTCTATTACATTTTCTACATCTATTTATTGTTTGATACTTCACAAAGTGTGGTAGCACAAGAGAACTAAGAGCATATTATGCACACACTCACTAGAAATACATTTGGGTCCAAAATGTAGTGTGGTTTTTTTCCAATCACCTCTATGACATAATACAATGAGCTCCTCTAATCAGCTAAGTTCTTTCCTCTTCTCTCTTGCATATTAGGGTTAGCATTTCCTTTTGCATAGTTGTTTGGGTCATTTACATATTACGTTACTACATTTCATTTACTACATTTACATCTATTCATAGCTTACATTAACTAGTACTTATATCACATTTGTAGGTAATCATTTTGGTGAACCCAATCTTTGCACATCATTCCTCTTTGATATTTTCCATCGTATGCCCATCACTCGTAATGGTCATTTTGGAAATTTTGATATTGTGATCTTCCCTCATTCACCCATAGGGTTTCCAAACCAATGGCTGATATCTCTACTTTTGTAACTCTTACTAGAAATCCCTTGGATAGTTCCAATAATATGCCTCTTCACAAAATTGAGGTGTCTAATAGTGAGAAGTCCTATGATGAGGATACCAATGTTGACCAAGGTCAACTTAACACTGTATCTTGAATTTCACTAAGTGTTACGTGAAAACCCTACCCATATCCCTCATGTCTTGTATGCTCGATCACTTCTCATAAGGCTCATGAGGCTTCAACTACCGTAGTTGCTTCCTCTACTCCCATGGTCTCCACTCGCCCACTTATGTTTCTTCTCCCATTCCCACCACCACATATCCCTCCATTCATCATGGTAATCCTCCTCGTATATCGGTTCCTCTTCAACCTCCCCATATTTGATCTCTTTATATCAAGACTTGTAGACCCAAATTTGGTAGCTTCAACTAGCTACTTCATGCACATCACCATCTCTAGATTCTACCTCATTGCTACATACTCCTTTTGCACCTGCCATATTTGCTTATCCATTACCACCTAATTTTGTCTCTCCTAAGCTACCTATATTTAGTGGCCATGATGACAGATAAGATAATATCTGATAATTCCATGTAGCATGCCTTGACTATGCAGATGATCATATTATCTTAGAAAAGATCTTCCCTCATAGTTTACAAGACTATGTGATGCGTTGGTTCTATGACCTACCTGTACATTCGGTAGTCTCTTTCACGTATTTTTGATTCCTTTCTAATACATGTCTCATTCAATATTGGCTCTAAGATATCCTATGCTCAACTTGCACAGCTCAAACAAGGGTCTAATGAACACTTATCTAATTATGTCTTACGTTATAAAAACAATTTAGCTAAGATGTTTAATGTCCTTGTGGATCCTAATTTTTAAGACTTATTTATTCAGATTTTGTTACCACTTGATGAGACCAAAATATGTCTCATTATATCAACAAATAGCAATCTTATTCTCTCTCTTAAAATCAAGCTTTTAAGTGAATCTAGATGTAGTTTTAATAACAGATAGCATATTTAAGGTAGAATATAGGATTTATCTTATTATCTCTGTAAAAATCTAATTGTAATTTAAGTGTTATTATTTCCTGATATTTCTTCTAAGTTGGAATGCAATAGTGTGTAGAAAAGAGGTCATAATCAACTCTACTCCAAGTTCATAAATTGTTTCTACTAAAAACTTCCACATAGCTACTGAAAGGCCCAGCTACCTAATCCAAGTTCATAGATTGTTACTACTGAAAACTTCCACGCAGCTATTGAAAGTCCCAACTACCATAAGTCTTTTGGTTTTTTCCAAAGTAATGTAAAGGAGCACCAAACTATTCAGCCCTCTCTTTTCTTGCACATCATCAACCAAGAATACAAATCTAAACATGTGGCAATCCAAAGTCATGCATGCATGTGGCGCTCTAAGAATAATTCAACATCATGGACTTAGCACTCCATTTTCTCTCCATGTTTGAAGGATGAGAAAATAGTGGAATAGTATTAGGAATATTGAATAAGTAATCTCCCACTTTGTGTTCCTAGATTAAAGGGATGAGTTGTACAAATATTCTCCATGATAAGTGGATTGTTGTAGTCAAGTTTGTTTAGGATTTATTGCTTTGAATAAATCCACCCAAGAATAGGTAGTTAGTTCTTGGTGTGTGGACTAAGTAAACTAGGAGAGATGCCTATAAATACCTCTTCCATATACTTGGAAAGGGGGCATATTTTGTAAATCAGTTTTGAATCAATACAATTGCAGTTCTAAAAAGTTCCTTGTAGTTGCTCCAAATTTGAAGGGAAGAGAATGGCCAAAAGCCACTCTTCCCCAAGGAGGAGGATTTTTCTATTATTTCTTAGCATAGTTTATTTACTACAGATTTATTTCCGTTAATTTATTTTAGTAATTTATTTTCTGCGTGTTTCCTTTTTATGCATGTTTAATTTCAGTTTGTTTTCTTAGGAAGAAGTATTGTTGAACAATATTTTCTTTCTCCTTTTGCATACAACTTTAGACACCACTTTGGTTATAATGACACCAATTTTTCTATGATTTTATTAAATGAATGGTAATATAATGACCTATCACCTTTGCCTCTACAAGAGAGTGTTCTCTTTGAGACTTCTCCTTCATTTGATCAAATTTTTCATACTCTCAAGCTTCATGAGACTAAACTATTAGCCATAGGAAAACTTAAATATCAAGAGCAAGCATTGTCATCCACACGCTTTCAAAGTAAGCCACCATTCAAATATTCTACAACTAAACCCATAGATGAAAAAACTATTGTAAATTCTCTACTTCTAAGGAGCTTCACACACAACCATACAAATGTAATTTTACTAATCTTAGTACACCTCTGAGCATTTTGCTACCACAACTCATCAATAGTAATCTTATTACCTTATCGTCACCTTTACAACTTGATCCATCTTGACCAAAAGGGCATAATTTTGATGAAAATTCTTATTGTGATTATCATCAATACATAGGACATTCCACCTGATTGTTGTTTTTGACTACGACATCTCATTCAGGAATTTCTTGACAATGGAAAAATTGAGCTTCAGGAATCCTCAACATCCCCACCTATCAATGAAAATCATAAACTCCATATCTTTAATAATACTTTACCTAAACATAAGACCAAAGAAACTGACTCGTCGGCTAATCATGTTTATCACGCATTTCCCTGTCCTTTATCTAGGACTCTTAAATGTTTGGTTATGCACACTCACGCTTCATCACGCATCATCTCTTTTTTTACCACAATTATCATGTAAATTTTACTTGTAATCACTTACATATTCATTCATCTATTGGCTTAGCCTCTATTAAAAATACTAATTTTGACCCCTCATTTCCCATTAGTGCATGCTCTATTTCAATTCTCAATATTATTGGTTATCCTCCTTAGCAAATTGAGTACCCTTTCAACAAAACCTTTGGTGTTATTAAGCTACATGTTACGGTTGGTATTCTTACTATGTGTTTTCATTTCCTCATTTAAAAATGGTTGATGATTGTGACATGCTTCTCGATCTCAATTGGATTTGTCACTCTCAATCTATCATTTCTATGAATCATTTGTAACTCAAATTTATTCACAACAATCAAGTTATTTCTATTGACGTTGTCCCTCCACCTACTCCACAGTTGCCATCTCCTTGTGCAGTAACTAGAAAACTATCTACTTCATCTAGCATATCACACTCTATGTTACTCAAAGCACAGTCTATGCCTAGTTCACCTACTCGAGCATCATCTACCCAACCGTAACATTTTTCTAGTCCTACGCATTGGCATAGTCCCATTCCTAGTATAGTCACTCCATCATGATGCGAGATCCCCACCTCATTTTATTCCACATGGATTCTCATCACCTTCACATTCAACATATCCATCACCGACACATTTTGTGACACATTGACATTCATCATATATTCATCCCTCGCATGCATTTAGAATTCATACACCGACACAGCATTTTTCAACCATACCACCAATGTTCAAGTATGGTCCAAAGTTTTCACTTCACACGGGAATCTAATGGGGTACCTTCGGCCTTCACTATCATTTGTTAGTTTACTCATTTATATATACTTGGGGGGCATCACATCTAATACATTCCCCCAATCACTTTAGCATTTATAATCTTTGCATTTTCATATAGGCATCTTCATCACACGTTCTAGCATCGTCATTACCCAATGACACACTCTTGTACTTCGGTTCATGCTTAATTATTGAGGTATTACTACACATGAACCCCACACACTACAATATAAATACCACACATCGTGTTTAACACATTCTACATTTATTCCATATCATTTCAATCTTTTCATATCTATACATCATACATCATACTAGTCTTCATCATACTCATCTAGCATTGCATCCTACATACTATACACTCTTAGGCACACTACACATATTACATTCAATACCATACAATACATACACATGGTCATTTATCATATTCATTACATATACTACATCATCTTCTACGTGTTGCACTCACCACCTTATGACACACTTTAGTTCCTCGGTCCATACTCAACTTTCAAGGGTTTACAAATAAAATGGACCTTACACTCATCACACATTTACTATTCAACCTTTCATCATGCGACATTTCTAAGTTAGTGACATACTCTTTAGGATAAATCATCACCTATTCTCTCATTTTGTAGTAGTATACACCTTAGGTTACATCACCAGTTCCTCTTTTCATCTTATATTTATATACGCTTAGGATAAATCTTCACATATAAGTTCATCTAGTTGTGATATATGCTTCGGTTATAGGTTTCATGCACACATCATTGTTAGGTCACATCTCATCACTACCCCTACACATTCATCATAGCGTGTTAGAGACAACACACACTTTGCCCATTTTGTATTGACACACTCTTGTTTACAATTCATTCTAGATTGTCGAGGGGAAAATAAAATTAACCTCACCACATAAATTTCCATTCACTTGGGGGTCATGCAACTCTTATCACTCCATTTTGCATTCCATTCCATCCACCCAGAACATACTTCATATTATGGTTGCTTTTACTCTTGCTTAATTTTTCTTGTTCATGGTAGATTTATTACACATGCTAGTTATATTACTTGTATTTCATTTATCTATATCATCCACACATGTGTGTTCAGCCTTTTCTAGTTGTGATCACATATAGAGGTCTCTTACACACAGCATGGATGCTCGCCTTCTACCCTTCCTACCTTTGGTGGTGGGGTATCCACATTTGTCTCTTCCAAGTGTTATTGTTTCATTTTGTACTTAGCACTTTACATTACTTGGTTATACATGATTTTGACATACTAGTTATCTTTCTAACATGCTAATGGGTGCTTCATGTGCAGCATTTGTTATGTAGGGATATTTTCTTCCATACTTGTTTGTTACATTGTCTGTTATTTCTTGTTTTTGTATGTGGGTCTTTCCCTTTGTTATGTGTACACACTTATTTGTTGTTTACAGCCATGATGGCCTTATGTGTCTTGTGAAATCATGAGTGATGTCCCATGTTTACGAACCACTTTGTGTTGCTTCCTTGTATTCTTGTGTGTTTACACTACTTTTCTTGGTAGCTTTTACACTATTTGCGTAGCTTACACATTGTCTTTTACATGCATGCTTATTTTTACTAACACTTGTCTTTGGTTATCCTTCTTGTTTACGCATGCCTTGTTTTCTACTAAGTGCATTCCTTTCCACCTATATGGAAGAGTTTCAAGGTTCATGTGGTTGGTTCTCTTTTGGGGCCACATTCTCCTATCAACAACGATGCATGCACCCCCAAAGAGGGGGAATCATTTGGGGTTTTACATTCTACATAGTGCGTTTACGTTGGTTCAATTCAGTGCACTTTCCTCCCTTTTCATTGTGGTTTACAAACGGTGAGTGAGTTCATACCGATCTATGAAATCGATACACAATGGTTTTTATAAGACATAGAGTCCTTGGCATTCTGGGAATTATTTACTAATTGAAGGATATAGTAGAATTCCTCCTAATACTTCTTATACCGTTGGCATTGGATTTCCCGAGAAATATAGGACAATACACAGATATCTCTTGAGACACTTTCAAGGAAGCAAATAAAGATTGGAGGACACAGCATAATTCCTCCCTATACTTCTTCGGCTTATGACATCGATCACCCAAACAACCTTGGCATTACAGGATATCCTTCTACACTCTTTCTCTTGACATGGATTGGATGCACATGTTCCATTTACACTTTTCATTTTATGTATTTTAATTTCACATGCATCTTTTGCATTTCTTTTTTACACACATATACATACATATTTGACGACTTGATCATTTTCTCTTTGCGAGTCCAGTGTATGAGAAACAAGTAGTCAAATGGGGAAAACAAAAATGACATCAACAACAACACTTTATGGTAGCACACTTTGTATACTAACCATGAAAGTACACTACACACATTAACATCAATGCGGGTGTTACGCCCTAGGTTCACTCTCATCACTTTTTTGCGAACTTTCATCTTTAGTTTCCATGTTCCATCATATTTTTGTCATTCCACGCTTTGTCTAATCCTTTGGAATGTCTTATTATTACTTTACATTGGCATCAAGTATGCCAATCTATCTACTTTATGTTACTGAGATTTCTTCTCACCAACATAAAGTGGAGGGAAATATAGACACAAAATCATACACTTTAGACATTATTTAGTCTCGGTCTCATACTACTATTTAGAGGGTTTTTGAGTGAAGAAATTACTAATTAACCCCCATCTCTTGGCCATTTTTATTTGATTTCTATCATCATTTTTGACCACCACACACATGCCCAATTAGTTATCATCATCTTCCATCATTTTAGCCTTGGTTGGGGAACCCATGGGAACCTTGTTCCTTCTTTAACCTTTTCACCACTTTTTGGGTTCTTTCTAGCCATTTTAAGTTCTTATCTTTCTAGTGGTCAGCCATTCGGGGTTAATTATAAAATTATATCAATAGAACCCTATACATATTAAGTTATGAGACCATAATGAGGGACAAGCACTAGTCACTATTATCATCCATCTAGAGTTGCATCCATCTATTGCATTAGAGATCACTTTCTTCCACATAGCTCCATCACAAGGCATAAGGCTAGGTCATCTACATCACACACAACATAGGGGGAGGATTCTATTCTATTCCATGCACACATTTTCTACATCTAGTTATTACTCGCTACTTCACAAATTTTGGTGGCATAAGAGCACCTATGGCACATTATGTACACACTCACCAGAACTACATTTGTGTTTGAAATGTAATACCTTGCTCAGTTAGTAACCTCACTGTTGTGATAGTTGAGGTCGGTCTGAACCATTCATTTTCATTCTTTTTTTTTAGGGTTTTGATACTTCTCGTTGGTCTTTTATAGGTCCTTTATTCATCTTGAAATGTCAGCAACATTTGAAGCGGTACAGTGAACTTGATGTAACAGATGGTGAGGGTTTTAGACCATCTACCGAACCATGAAATATCAATTTCATAACTTTTGTATAGACCAGGGCACCAATTCTATAGACCAAAGTGCCCATAGGTGCCCCAATCCCTCTCGAGTGCTCGAGTGTCTAGCCAAATACTCTAGATCCATCCTTTTTGGGGATTTTGTATAGTCATTCCTACTTACAATTTTTTTCCAATCACATCTGAAACACAACCCAATGAGCTCCTCTAATCAACTAATTTATTTCCTCTTCTCTCTTGCATATTAGGGCTAGCATTTCCTTTTGCATATATGTTTGGGTTGGTTTACATATTACTTTACTACATTTCATTTATTGCATTTACAATTGTTCATAGCTTAGATTAATTAGTACTTATATCACATTTTTAGTTAATCACATGTTTCATTGAGTAATAGATTCACTTTACATAGTAGTCTATGGAGGTGACATTACTATGGAGATATGTGGAGAGATATCAAGTTCATGATCAATGGCATAGAGTTAGCGGTGAGGATTTGAGTTCTAGAAATCTTGTAATACCAGATAGTGATAGTGATGATGAGATATGATTTGTATTATTGTATTCAATGTAGGGGAGTTCCCCCAGTGATGAGATGTTTTGTAACTATGATTGTAATCGATATATATATATATATATATATATATATATATATATATGGATTTATTGGCATACAATGATTGTATTTGATGTTTATTGATGTTATAATGTGATTGATGATGTATGCTTTGGGAATGATTATTGCAATGTGCAATGTGTTTACTATTGTTCATGTTTGTTGAATTTACTCATGATATGTAGTTTTTTTAATGTGATAATGATTTAGTGTTTGCAATTCTAGATTATGCATGTAATTTTATTGCAAAGAATTTTGTGATAAATGTTTGATGATTTATAAAAGTATGATTTGGTTTTGATATTATAATGAAGTGTATGTTAGTATGATGAAGATAGGGGGAGAAGATTAGCGATGCCCCTAATGTATAGATGATGAGGTTCATTTAGATAAGACCCTCAGTAGTCATGCATGAACCATAAAGCAAGAGTGTGTCATCAATAAATAATTTGATAAAGTGTGCTAGATAAAGTGATAGAGTGCATGAAGATAGGTTATTATTGTAACATATCCCTCAACAATCATGTAAGAACCATAAGAACATGAGTGCATCATCGGGGGTAAGGTGATATAAATCACCTACCAAATACCAAGGTGGCATGAAGTGGTGGAAGCATGTGGAATGAAAGCAGCATGAGCATATGAACCAGACTGAATTTCATGTGGAGTAGCGGTGGGAGGTGTAAATGCCAAGGGTTGTTGTGTGCATGTATTTATTAGCAATGCCAAAATAATTATAACTAACACCTAGTAGTCCTAAAACAAAGCTAAATCAAAATCAATGCACCATCATGCTTTGAGCTTAAGCAAGACTAATCGAGTAACATCCTTACATTAGAACATGAATAAATATTCAAAATAACATGTTAATTCATTAATCTCTATCTCTATTAAATGTTAATCAAAAGAAGTGAACCTATTTAGATCCTTAGCAATCAAAGGTTTGATTGTATGTTTGAATCCCAAGGTTTTCAAGAATGGAGTCTTGTCAATCCATGGCTACAAGACCATTTGACATATCCCCATATGACTTCAAAACTTGGATGGATGAATACAAGAAATGAAAGTAGCTATCTCCTCCAATGAATAATCCTCTAAGATGATAAAATGGCTATGTATTAGGCTCTATTCTCATTTAGGTGTGTAGGTGTAGGTGTAAAGGTAGGAGGAGGGCTCTTTATATAGCCCAATGGATAGAAGAATCTCTACATCCTCCTTCATGTGGGATAAATGGAGAGGTTGGGTTAGTTGTGGATAAGGAAGGTTTAGAAAGGGTTGAGTTAACCTTAGGAGAGTTTAGTTTGTCCTTTAGTGACCCATGGGATTTGAGGGGCTTTATTAATTAATCCAAGTGATTAATTAATATGTGTGCAAGCTTATAGAATATTTTTAGAGGAATAATTAGCATGATTTAGACTACGAGAGGGATTTAATCAAGTAAGTGATGATTTATTGATTTAATGGAAGAGGAAGCTAATTAATTAATAATAATTAATTAGTGTAGCTAGAAAGGGATTGATTAATTAGAAATAATTAATTAATCTAGATAGAAGGGGAGCTTAATTAATCTAGCTAGAAAGGGAATTGATTAATGGAGATTCGTTAATTGGCATCGTTGCTGAATAGAAGAGTCAATTAACAACCATAATGTAGCTAATTAACAATGATGGAAGAGGAAGTGTGTCATATTGACGATATGTCATCAATTTGTGGGAAAGAGGATAATTAGCACAATTTAAGTATTTAAATTTCTCGGGTTAAATTATAGGTGTCTACATTTTCCCCTCTTTGCAGGTGGCGTAAGTAACATCACTTCAAAGATAGTAGATAGATATATTTTGAAAATGTAGAAGAAAAATTAGTAGAAGTGAGAGATGCCCCCTCGAGTGTCGATGGGTTGATGAAAGAAGGTGATCAACGATAGAAAAACCTAAGAGAAATGGATAGAAGAATGGGTAGGGGTAAGATGCCCTAGGTGAGTTAGAAGAATAGTGTTGATAGGAGAATGATGTAGAACAGGAATGAAGATGGAAAGAGCAAGCTTTCATCTAGTGTATTGAAATAACTTTATTATCATCATATTTCCAAAGATCTACATCATCGGTCCTTATTGAAAATGTAAGCATACGACAAAAGTAGGATGACATGAAAATCCATACTATGAATAGTTGTCTATTTTTGAAATACCCACTCAATGAAACATACAAAAATCATTGTAATATGAGAAGGAAGCAATCTCATTTAACAGGAAAATAAGTACAAACACACATATTCCAACTAACAATGGTCAATTATCAAGTGAAGATCCCTAAATGTTTGTGATTAATGACAAGGGTTAAAAATGATGCCCTAATCAAGGATACATGTAAGGGAAGATGATGAAGGACCTCGGGTCCAATGAGAAAGTGTAGTGCACTATGAAATAGTACCAGGAAACTATATGTGCCCTAGAGTACTAACGAAGCAAGCATGCTATCTTTATAGATGATTATAAATTTGATTATCCATGAGTCGTTTGATTGACAAAGATGTGAAATTTCCATAAAGATACAAAAAGAATACCATGTGCAAGACACAAGTTTCAGCCACTGTTAGTTGGTTTACTTAGTTTTGTGTGTTTTACAATTTTTAGGATTTTTTTGGAGATTTTTTTGGATTTTGGAAGGTTATATATATTTGCAAAGAATTTTGTTTTTGACAATTTTGGATGGCTTTGAGGTATAGAAAAAAATAGAAGAAGCAGCAATAATCTCCCAAATGCGTAAGAAATTCCCAAGGAGAAGAAAGAAGTAGCAAAGCGGACTATAATGCCCAAAGCATAACGAGAAAAACTAATAAAATAATTATTCAATGGAGTGTGTAGAAAAAGGATATCGCTAGAGAAATAAGATTGTCCTAGTGAGAAGGAAGGGGTACAGTGGTAAAGAATGCCCTGGCATGATGGAAAGAAATAAAATAATTATTCATGGTGAGTAAAAGAGTTAAAGCCACAACAGTAGTCAAGACAAGCTTCCAGGCACCACAACGAGTGAAAATGGTGTAATATACCCCGCACGGGGGGGTAAATCATCATGACTAATTCATTTGTTACCAACCGCTATCAAAATTTTACCGCGAGACCCCCAATAGTGACGAGGATGATGGTGAGAGGACGAGCCCGCAGGAGATGCGCCGATTGAGTTTGAGAGTATGCCCAGCATGTTGACGATGCCTTATTCATGAGTAGCTTGACCTACTTCGTCAATTTTTACAATTAATGCCACATTTAATGCATTTAATAGTAGGTTAGAGGTAGGGTATAGCACATGTGCGCATTCTCAGGGCACAAGCACCCCTATGGTTGCGTAGGTACCCTTTCAACACATGCACACATGCACATGTACTACCCAGTGTGTGTATCTTCACACATACACATGGCACATGCACGCACACATAAGCGTACAAACCTAGTGCACACATAGGAGATAGAAAACATGGTGCAAACGTTGTTAGGTGTATGCACATACACGTGCGCGCAAAAATGACGCACATACACATATGCACACATGTGTATGCACATGCGCACATGCCCAAAAGGGTGCGCAGGCACCTAGAAGAGACGAATAAGAGGGAAAAATGTCAAAAAATGACACTTAGAAGAAAGAGAAAAATTAGCGGAGGATAGAAGAATAGTAGAAGAAATTGTTAGTGTCTAACACATGCCATGTTTTGCAGAGATGGTTGTCATTGTTGCAAATGTGAGAGTGACACACTCACATAGCTGAGATGGAGGGGAACATGTAAGACGCAACCGTCACATGATGGTGATTGGAGGCAGTTGGTCCGGAATATGTAACACGAATGTCATATATTACCTTATACCATGGCCTATTGACTACTTTGATTGAGCGGTGGCATAGTGAGAGCTAGTGTTTTAGGATCCCTACAGGAGAGATGATCATCACACTAGAGGACATGTGGTGGATTTTGCGTGTTCCTATTATAGGATCGATGATCAAGTACACGAGTGATTTTGGTTGGATTACCGTGGTGATTAGCGACCTATTTGGTTGTGAGGAGATACCCCACGAGGGTATGATAGTGTCCATTCATGACTGCATAGCTGATTTGACCCTGCATACTGGCACATCTATACTAGGATTTTTACATGAATACTTACCACCGTCAAAAGACGGTGGGGGGCGTCTTTTTGTGGATCTAGTTACGGAACCATATAGTGATTGGGTGCCCTGTAGGTGCATTGCACACCCAAGCACCGGAGGAGCTGACATTCATGGCATGGGTCTCCATGGGGATGATGTATAAGGGCACTTAGGTAACATTTACTACTACCATCGAGAGTTTGATGAGCTGTTGGATAGAGACATCATTTGGAGGCCCTACATACATATACAATGGCCCGAGGACAGTGGAGCTTAGCGTCTGTGTAGTAGAGCACTTCCTTCTTGACATTTGTAGTTATATTACTGAGATATATAGGGTGGACTGATTTTAGCGAAAGTTGGGCAAAGTTTAGGGCATCCCTTAGCCTGATATGTGGTATGCCCACTGGGATGTAGAGAGGTGGACTATGGGGCCGCACATACAGGTAGCTCGAGCAAGGACTAGCTTTTACAGGTGGTACCGCAAGTTTGGGACCCTGTCCCGATAGGTTAGAGACCTAGGAACCACACTAGATTACATGGCCTGGTATGTGACCATTTTTCCACAGTGCCTGACCATATCATATGAGGCATGGGGAGCAGGTGTGCGAGCCTCATCTGAGGTTGCATATAGTAGTGATGAGTATATAGCCTGTAGGTTAGGCCAATGATCCATTTGATGGGAAATGACATGATGAGGTGGTCTAGTATAGGATCTTGGACGAGAGGTAGTAAGTGCGGAAAGGGACAGGGACAGGGGTAAGGCACAGGGACGTGGTCATGCATAGGGTCTGAGGCTTAGATTACAGGATCAAGGATAGTCCGATGGATAGGTACATGGATAGGGACATGCTCTAGTGGTTCCTTTAAGGTTAGCCTAAGCCCAAGGTGGAGATGTTGAGGCACAACTAGCTATCATATGGTAGTGGGTGTGGCGGTTGACAGTAGAGAGTGATCAGGCCCAATCTCACATTCTAGCCATGATAGCAAAGCTAGACCGAGGCGAGCCCGGGTTGGTTAGGGGGAGATGGTTTCACACATTTTCAGTAGATATGTCAGATGGCCTCTTAGATGGCTCAAGTGACGAGCCTACTA
This sequence comes from Taxus wallichiana var. yunnanensis, assembly GCA_018340775.1. Classification (NCBI taxonomy): domain Eukaryota; kingdom Viridiplantae; phylum Streptophyta; class Pinopsida; order Cupressales; family Taxaceae; genus Taxus; species Taxus wallichiana. The sequence goes on from CM031234.1 coordinate 560,027,707, forward strand.
TAGCAGGCCTAAACCCAGTTATAACCAGTGATAGTCGAGAGAGATCGGCTTCATGTAGAGTGAGCAAGTGGGAGAGGAAGAGGTTGCACAGCTAGTAGTAGAGGTAGTGTCATTTCTACACACATACGAGACAAAGCGGTGACAACTTGTACTCATTGATACTTAGCTATAGTGGAGGGAAGAGCCTCATATTATTGATCACTCTATTATGAGGTAATTCCAGCTAGGTAGTGGGAACCTACCTATAGTCATCAATCGAGTGGATTGACGAGATCAGAGAGGCCACAGGTATCAGTGGAGAAGCCACGAGGATAACCTACAAGACTGTATAGGACATAAGTTATGGGCCCTCCATTGCGCAGACCAGCCACTCCCTCTGAGGGTTCTAGTCAGCCTTGACTCTCATTGTATTATTTTATTGTATTTGTAGCATGTTATATAAACCTCTTATGAATGTGTTATACTTTGACCGATTTATATGATGTACCAGTTTTTTTTATGCACACCTCTGATGAAGGCTATATTATTTTGATCATTGTATAGAATTTTTTATGTACGCCTCTGATGAAGGCATTTTTATGACCGGTGCCCTCTGATGTCGCATTTTGTATCGATGATTTATATCTTTTGTGAGACAAACATTTTATACTTGTATAGATGGACATTTTGATGTGGCACCGTTGTTATGATATGATGGACTGTTATTGTTTTTATGATTTATTGCATGGATTATAGATGTGTCATGATGTTATATGATTTGATTTCACATTGTGTATGTATCATGATGATAGTTGAGATGTTTGTACCTCATGTGTTTTATTTTGATATGATAAATCCATAGATGATATCAATTATATTGTATATGTGATGCTAGATTAGTGGACGGAATGACATGATGATATTGGTGTGGGGATGACATGATGATATTGGTGTGGGGGGACATGATGATGACATGATGATATTTCCCCCATTTGATGATATGATATGTGATGATTAGCTTAGTATTCATGTATGATGCATACTTAGTTTTTTTATTTATATATGATGTATAGATAATGCTAGATGTGATGATATTGATGGATACATGATGATGTGATAACCAAACTAAGTACATGTGACAAGAAAACACAATCAAATGTTGATAAAATACAAAGTGCCAACCAACATGAATTAACACAAATATGTACAATTATTTACAAGTATGTAAAAACACCGCGCATGTACAAGTAAGAATGAATTTAATCTAATCAAGAAAAGATGAATATTACCAAATTATGTCTAAGAAACAAACTATACAAATGTACAAACAAGAAATGACTATACAAGAAAACAATGTACAAAACAAAGCAAGAAACAAGATAAAGTAAGCAAACTAAAGTTATGTTTTTGTAAGATTGTTTTGTGAAACACTTTTCTACTATTTTTGTGTTTTGTGAAACAATTTTCTATTGTTTTTGTGTTTTTTGAAACAATTTTATATTGTTTTTGTGTTTTGTGAAGCAATTTTTTATTGTTTTTGTGATTTTCCTAGGTTTTCTGAAGCTATGCACAAGTAACCGAGAAACATGGATGCCCCCAACAGCGTTAAATAGAGAATATACAAGGACAGGCACCACATGCTATAAATAGGAAGGTGAAGTCACAGAAGTCCCTCCAATGTTAGATGGGGAGTATACAAAGACCATCCTTTCAAAAATCAACAAGAGGAGAAAAATTAGGATCAAGGCTTGACAGGATAGGTTCACAGGGAATCTCAGATGCAGGCGTGGAACTAGCCCTAAGGTAAGTAAAAGTACCCTCTAAATGTAAGATTCTTGTGAACAATGAATCCTCCTAAGGCACCATAAACCATTTTTCACCAAGGGACCTATCCAACGTGCCATAATTGTGTGGTTTTCACATATGGACATCTTGTTTTCTCTTTTTTTTTTTCTTTTATTTTAATTTTTTTGTATTTTGATCATTTTTACTCTCTTTTTTGTTTGCATTTTTTTATTTTTGCGCCATATTTAAGCATAGAACGCTTAAGGTGCATGGCATTGATAGGTTCATAGAGTTCATCACCATTGGGATGGGTAAGTTTGTATGCTCCGTACCATATTTTTCCATGATGACGTAAGGTCCTAGCCAATGTGGTTCAAACTTTCCTTTCTTCTCTCTTTTTGCCCTTGTGTTGAACTAATTTTCTTTCATGACCAAATCTCTAACCTCAAACTGACAAGGTATGATTATTTTGTTGTAATTTTTGGAGACTCTTTTCAAATACTCTTTGAGATGGTTAAGGGTGCAAATGTGCTTTTCATCCAAGAGTTTTAATTATGCCAACTGGCCACTTTGTAACCCTCATCCTTGTCCAGGTAATCCCTAAGAGATATTCTCAGGGAAGGAATCTCAATTTCCAATGGGATGATGGATTTGGTTCCAAATACTAGGGAATAGGGTATCGCACGAGTAGGAGTATGAATGGAGGTCCTATAAGCCCAAAGGGCTGGGTGAATTTATAAATTCCGATTGCGACCTATCTTACTCACCATCTTTTCTATGATTGAAACCAGTGTTTTGTTAATGGCTTCATTCTACCCATTACCTTGTGGATAATATAACGTAGACCATTTCAATTTTATCTGAAATTGATGACAAAGGTCCTTCACTATCTTGTTCTTGAATTATTTTCCATTGTCAATAACTATGGCCGTAGGAATGTCATACCAGCAGATAAGGTGATTCATGATAAACTTTGAAATCTGAGCTCTTGTAACATAAGTCAAAGGAACAACCTCCACCCACTTAGTGAAATATTCCATAGTTGTGATGATGTGAGTATGACCATCAGATGAGGTAGGGGTGAGCTTTCCTATTAAATCTAGTCCCCATTTGGAGAATGGCCATGGGGTTGTGATTGGTTGTAATGGTTGTGATGGCGCATGGATGAAATTTCCATACTTTTGACATAATACACATTTCCTTACATAGTTGCAGTAGTTTGTTTCCATAGTAGGCCAATAGTAGCCTACTCTCAATAATTTATTAGCTAAAACCATTCCATTTATATGGGCATCGCACACCCCTTCATGCACCTCTTTAATTGTTTGGACTGACTCTACTACATCTAGACAATGTAATCAGATTCCCATCGTAGCCATGACGATAAAGTGTATCTCCTAGAAGGGTGTAATGGGCTATCTGGTGGATAAGGATTTGTTTTTCGGAATGGGAGATTTCATGAGGAAAGGTGTTGTTTTTATGATAAGTATAGATGTGCACATACAATGGGGAATAGCGACAAACAACTTCACAAGCCAAACATGATTTAGGCATATCATATGCAGTGGCATAGATTCTCAATAAAGAACAGAATATCAGTTCTCTCTAGTGGAATTTGTAACATAGACCCTCACTGTTACCATAGCATCTCGTGGATCTATTTTGTGCTCTTGGAATTTTCTTGAATTTGATACACACAAAATACTCTTTCAAGGTTTCCACCAATTTTTTGTAGGAGATGAGTTTCTCATCCTTGATTTTATATTCATCGTTAACATTATTTATGATCAATTGTGAATCACCAACAATCTTAACATGATGGATATCCCAATTGATTGTCATCTTCATCCTAGCAATGGGCAATTCATATTCCACAATGTTATTTGTACAAGGAAAATCAAGGCAAAAATCTTGAGGTATAGGGTCACCGAAGGAATAATTAATACCACACATGTCTCGAACCATGAAAAGTAAAGGATCCATCAAAGTGCACTGCCACATGACATGTTCTTCAATATACAAAAGTAATGAAGTATCTAGTAGATCTAGACTTGCAATATCTGTCGCCTGGTAACAATGTGTTTCTACTAATTGATAGGTGAGTACTTGTCCTTTTACTCGACTTTTGATGCACATACTCAATGTCAAATTCACTTAGTAGAATGATCCAATTAGCCATTCTACCTGTAAGGGTGGGTTTTGACAACATGTACTTAAGCGGGTCAACTTTGGATATAAGCTTGGTTTTAGTGTTCAACAGGTAATGGTGGAGTTTTGGAAGGTGAAAACTATAGCCAAACAAGTTTTTTCAATCTGAGGGTAGTTGAGCTTATAAGTAATGAGAGTACGAATGAGATAGTACACAACTTTTTCTTTATGGTTGAGGTCATATTGGGTGAGCAACACACCAATAGCAAATTGTGTGGTAGAAATATACAACGAAGTGGCTCACCAGGAGTTGGAGGCATGAGGATAGGTGGATTGGCTAAGTACTACTTAAGCAAGGAAAAATCCTATTGTTTCTCTGGTCCCCAAATAAAGGCAACATCCTTTTTAAGTAGGTGAGTGAACGAATGACACTTATCGCAAGTTAGGAAATGAAGCAGCAAATGGCCTGTATCTTTCCTTGCAAGTTACATAGTTTTTTGATGTTTTTGGGAGGAGGCATTTCAGTAATGGTAGTAACTTTAGTGGGTCTACCTCAATCCCTCTTTGAGATATAATGAATCCAAGCAACTTCCCTGACAATACACCAAACACACACTTCTTAGGATTCAATCTAAATTTTTATTCCCATAGGCGTTCGAAGATATGCCGCAAAATATCAAGGTGATCTGCTCTTGTCTTGGATTTCCCAAGGATATCATCCACATAGTCTTCCATGATGTCAAGACTCATATCATGGAAAATCACGGTCATTGCCCTTTGATAAGTTTCTCCTAAATTTTTAAGACCAACATGCATTACTTGATAACAAAAAGTCCTTGAGGGGGTTGTGAAGGTCATCTTGTGTTGATCCTCATCTACATTTTGATCTGATTGTATCCTGAAAATCCATCCATAAGAGATAAAATTTCATATCCTACAAATGTCGAATCAACAATCATGTCAATATTGGGCAATAAGAAGTCATCTTTTAGACATGCCTTATTAATATCTCAAAAATCAGTATAAATTTTGATCCCAATCAATTTCTTTTGTATGGGGGCTATGTTTGATATCCATTATAAGTAATCAATAGGTCTAATGAATCCCGCATGAGTAATATTTCTAGCTCCTCTTTAACCATACGAGCCACTGTGGATGTAGTTTCTCGAGCTTTTTTTTTTTTTAGGGGCTTGGCATCTACATGCACCACTAAGGCTAGATCCAATCCCAACATATCCTTATAGGACCACGTGAATACATCTACAAATTCCCATAGAAGCATGGTGAATTTTTTATGTTCCAATGCTGAGAGTGAAGCTCCTAGTTTGACTATCTTTGGATCTTCTTCTTTTCCAATATTCACATCAATGGTTTCTTCCACTAGCATTTTTTACAAATCCTCCATCAGGATTGGGAGGAAGGTTGAGATCTTCCTCTAAGGGCGTCTCTACAAGATTTTCACCCTTGGCATGGTTACTTTTCTTTTCCATTGATTTTTTACTTGTTTGTCAGCCAACACCTCAAAAAGGTTTTCACTATGTGACTTGGACTTTTGTTTTTGTTGAGGCTTTTCATTGGAATTTTTTCCTCGCTTTTTCTCAAGTTTTGTTGACCATGAATCTTAGCTTCCTCATAGAAGTAAACGTAGGTATCTAAGTCAATGTAGAAATTCTTCTTATCATATCTAATTGGAATTGTATCTCAAATGCCCATGAATTCTGTAATGGCTTCATCATTTTCAAAGAGATCTAGTGGCACATGACATTGTTGGTCCCATTCAACAAGGAAAGGGTAAAAAGGTCAATTTTAGGTTCAGTAGGGGTTATGGTAAGAACAGTTAAAGAATGTTCATGAACATATTTGTGGAGGCAAGATCCTCATATTAGATAGAGTGGGAATTTGTATCGCTATCTAAATAATCAGAGCTATCTTCACACTCAGAACAAGTGGCATCTTGATCATTGGGGTGTGATCCATAAGGTCGAATGTCGATGTCGTATAGGTTTTTATCTTGAAATGTTGGAGAGGAATTGGTTCTCTTGGTCCTTGCTCATTCTGTCTGCATCCTAGACCTTTGTATCCCATGGAATACATCATTTGGCTAGATTTTTCATACTCAGGGATTTGGTAGCAAATTGGTTGAGTATCTTCCAAGATCCAGTCGTAGGTGCATCCAAAAATTCTCTTCAAACGAGAAAACCCCGAGTAAAAATGACCCAATAGTTCACTCATCTCTAGGCCATCTAAAATGATAGTTAGGTCGGCCTCTAGTTTTAGGTGACAACAAGAGGTCTGAAACAAAAGATCTTATCACACATTATACTCCCCACAACCGTATTCCAGATCCTTCATCTACCATGAATCAAAAGGGGAAGTTGATGTAGAAGCCTCACATGTGCAAGAATTGAGGGATTCTAAATCTACCCATGAATCCATGGCTTTAGATTGAAGAGGAATAACTATATCAGCAGAGGGACACGTATAGGCACCCTTACACACAAAACTATTAAGAGATTTTTAGTGAGAGAAGGGCTCTGGATATTCTTGTATTGTGACAGTGTGTCCCTCGTGTTTCAATTTGATGCATTGATGAAACGTTGATGGCACGGCCTGCATGGCATGAATCCATGGCTAGAAAAAGCATATTTTATGGGAGTTCCAAGTCTAAGATGTGAAACTTCGTGTGATGAAAAGTGGGTCTGACTTCCATGTGTAATGTAATTGTGAAGATGACTCCCTTTTCACATTGTCATAAGTAGTTATGGTAATGATGTGGGACTCGAGGTCTTCTTCTATATGTCCCAATTGCTTAACTAATTTCAATGTGTATATATTCAGCCTTGATCTGTTGTCCACAAGCACCCATTTTATCTTTTTTCAGTGACGAATACCTCAATATACAAGGGGAGATTATGTGTTGGATCTTCAATAGGGATCTCCCTATGATTAAAGGAGATGTACTAGTTGGTACAATGTTGGCTACCACAGCTTGAAGATGTGTAGGATCTACTTCTAGTGGCACTCCTGACCCCTAAAGAGTTTTGTACAAAATTTCCTTATGTACATTCGATATTTTGAGAAGATCCAAGATTGAAATCTTGGCTAGATGTCTTCTCAAGTTGTTCTAAGAGGTTGTACCTACCATCTTGTGGGGTTAATGAAGAGGGTTTAGGAATCATGAGGCGGGTGCGCCTTGTTACCATAGTGTAATCCTTTCCCTTGATCCAAATGGTGTTCACATGGTCACTAGGAAGCGGATACATCCAATGAGTGAATCATAATGATTATTGTCTTTCTTGGTATATAGATAATTTACCACTTTGTAACTCTGGGATGACTCTCCTTGATCCATATTTTTCATCCGAATTACCATGTTTAAGGAATGGTTCTTTCAATATTCCATCATCTTTTCATTTGACATCTAAGTTTTCTTGTGTTATCCACTTCTATCACCCCATTTTCGATGAGGTCTTAGATTTAGTGACAAATTCATAGACATTTGTTTGTTTCTTGTCCTTGACATGATGGAATTTGCAATAATCATGATCTTTATACCATGATGATTTAGGAGTATTTTCATCAAAGGGTTGTGTTATGGGATAAGTCACGTGTGAGTTGCATCCAATTACTTCAATATGGTGACAAAGGATCATTGAGAGGAGTGAACATTCTACATTTATGTGGTGGTTGAATAGGTCCTTTGGTCGGTTTAAAAGGTTGACCGATCATTTAAATCTGCTTACACGCGTTTGGAATCTATAATTCCTTCTCCCACCATGCTCTTATTTTTGTTGAATATTTCAGATTTTCCATAGGTTTTGTGTTTTGGTTATCCTTATAATGTGGCTTAATAGTTCCTTTTGAAATAAGGGCTTTCTCTATTTGAATTCCCTTTTCAATAACCTCTTCAAAGGTGCAAACACAATCCATTTGCAGATGAAAAGTGATGTATGGATTGATATTGGGCACAAAGATGCTCACTAGTTATTTTTCAGGGAATGTACAAGGGAAGTGACTGACTATCCATCTCCATCTTCTTAGGAAGCTAGTGAATGTCTCGTTGGGATGTTGTTTAGTGCCACACAAGTCAACCATAGTTATGTCACTTTCTATGTTATACAAGAAATTTTGTACAAATCTTTCTACCAGATTGGCCATGTAAAAATAGATCCCCGAGGTAAGTGAGTGAACCATTCCAAGGCTTGATCCCCTAGACTCTTTAGAAAGATTCGTATGAGGTAATTCTCACTATAGGCCACTTCTTGGCATGCCATGTTAAAATATTTTACATAGTCTTGTGGGTCACCTTTCCCTCTATATTTGTCAAATTTTGGCATGTCAAACTTTTTAGGGAAGGGTTTAAGCGTCATATTTTTGTCAAATGGATAAGGACATAGCTCTTCATATTGATATTTTTTTCTATTCCCCATAGTGCTCTCTTGGAGGCTTGTAAGTGTCACTTTCATAGACTACATTTATTGAGTGAGTAATTGTTCTTTGGTAGGATAAGTAAGGATTTATACACGATGGTATTCCATCATTGTCTTCTCCTTGATTTTCCAATTGAAGTTCAAAAATTTTGACCTTAGGTTTTTTCTTTTGTACATCATTGTTTGTTTCTTTTTACACAAGAGATGTTAACATAGCCAATTATTGGCTAAGGTTTCTAATTTTTTGTTGAATAATGACTTCTTCTTTGAGAGGTTCCTCTTCTTCTTCTTCATTCCGCAGAGGTTGCTCAATATTTTTTTGTTCTATTCTAACTTTATGTGGTACTTTAAGGAAAGTTATTCTATATCCTACTACATTATTATTTCCCACATTAGAAGTAGAAGCATGATCATGTGTTAAGATATCATCCATGCTAGTAAGGGGTTGCTCCTCCTCATTAGCATCATTTGTAGGTGGGATTGTTTCTTGTTCAATAGGTATTATGGCTCCCATTCTTTAACTCGTGCACAGAGCTAGAGTTGTGAGAATGGGTAGGAGACCCAAATTTAATTCCCACTGGGTGTGCCAAATGTGTGCATGTATTTGTTAGCAATGCCAAAATACTTATAACTAACACCTAGTTGTCCTAAAACAAAGATAAATCAAAATCAATGCACCATCATGCTTAGAGCTTAAGCAAGACTAATCGAGTAACATCCTTGCATTAGAACATGAATAAATATTCAAACTAATATGCTAATCCATTAATCTCTATCTCTATTGAATGATAATCAAATGAAGTGAACCTATTTAGATCCTTAGCAATCAAAGGTTTGATTGTATGTTTGTATCCCAAGGTTTTCAAGAATGGAGTCTTGTCAATCCATGGCTATAAGACCATTTGACATATCCCCATATGACTTCAAAAATTGGATGGATGAATACAAGAGATGAAAATAGCTAGCTCCTCTAATGAAGAATGCTCTAAGATGATAAAATGGCTATAGCTTAGGCTCTATGCTCATTTAGGTGTGTAGGTGTAGGTGTAAAGGTAGGAGGAGGGATATTTATATAGCCCAATGGATAGAAGAATCTCTACATCCTCCTTCATGTGTGTTAGTTGGATATTTTGTCATGCCAAAATATGAGATTCAACCACAGTGCATGGGATTAAATCCCTCCTCAAAAATAGGTGAGGTTGCCTGTTTATTACTAATCTAAAACACAACATAAATAATATGTATAGTATTCACATTAATCTAACCATTGGGGTTGGGATAGAATCCCAAAATCTAGATCCACACTAGGTAACGATGTTATTGTTTTCTGAAATAGAATGGATCAGAAAGGAATACACAATGGAAAGGAAATGATGGGAACGTATTTTATTTCGAGCAAACACAGATCAAAAAATAATCATACGAGTTCTATATAACAAATGTAATGTAACATTTGAAATAATTAAAATGATTGAGAATGCTAAACAAAGAATAGCTTAAGATCATGAACATAAGAACAATATCTTAAGAGAGATGAATCTCACAACACAAAGTTTGCAAAAATAGCATCGACTTCTATTCCTCAAATGATTAAAATAAAACACAAATTTTTTCTTCTTTGCAATAGTTATCAATATTCCAAAAATCTCAACCCTTTGGAATGCATAAGCATCCCTTATTTATAATAAAAGGAGTCAAGAGAAAATAGGATAAATCCTAGAAAATAGTCTTTTAAAAGAGAGTCCTATTTTGCTTAACTCTCACGTAGGAGACCAAGTCTAAATTTGCTTCCTATGTGATGAAACAAAAATGAAAAAGACATGTCACATTGTGCTTATTATGTATCATCATATTTATCTTCCTCCAACAAAGCCTCGCTTGTCTAGAAATCCTTGGAATTTTTAGATTATACCGTGCATCTCATTCTCATCAAGCACGGTGGAATGATCACTCAGAACTTCACATGTTTCTTGAGTATCACTAGCATTGCTAGGAATATTTTTCAAAATTTTGTTGAGTTTCCTCGTGGTCTCCAAAGAATGTTCAATTTTCACAAACTGTCAAAGATTTCCATGTCAAATCCATAAGTCGGTTTATGCTAAATTCAATCTTGGATCTTTTTGTAAATATCATCAACATGCAGGATACCTAAGCTTTCACTCAACACTTTAGCACAGATCTTGACTAGCTCTTCTTCTAAGTCATTCTTACCATCGACCAATTGATCTCTTGATTCTCTCAATTTGTTACAAGATTCATTGAGAATCTTTATTCTAAATCTAATGGCTTTAGTTAGCTGAAAATGTTTATCCCCATGTGGAATGATGCCTTCTTCGACCAAGATGTGGAATAGAACTTGTTTCAATATTTGGAGAGCTTTGAAAGTCAACTCTAGGTTCCTAATTTCTGCTGAAAACTCATCATCCATTTTCTCTCCATCTTTCTTTATATCCTCTAAGGATTGGTAGACTTCCATAGTATCTTTGATGACTTCTTTTCCTTGCAGGAGCAACCTTTGGGTCCATTCATTGACCATTCTCCCCTTTTCATTAATATTCTCGATCATGGGTACCGATGAGAAATCAAACCCGATAGGAGTAGAGGATGATGGTGTTGACTCAGGAGGCTTTGAGAGCTTGAGTAGCACTTCTGTTAGTTGTTGTACTTTCTTTTTTAACTCATCTCTATTTTCCTTAGTTTCCCTCAGCTTCTAGCACAACACATTCATGGCATCTTGTGCATCCTGTTGTGCTCCCTTTGTTGTTACTTTCCCTAGAGCCACCCTTGTGATTTGATAATCTATGACCATTATGTCATCCTTAGTTTTATCAGCTGCAGGAGTAGCAATCTCTACAAATTTATGCCCTGAGGCATCCACTGAAATCCTTGAGACTATTTTGGGTTTCTTAGCTAACTTAGTGGGAGTGACCTTGAGGGAACTGAAATCAAAGGCTGGTAATGGGACAACTACCTTCCTCTTCCTTGGAGTTTGATCTACCAACCATTGAGGCGTATTGGAAGAATTTTCTTCCATTGCAGGTGTTATGGTCACATCTTTAGGTGGAGGAGGATTAGCTTGTGGAGTGGTAACCACTGTAAGTGTAGCACCCGTGGTAGGGAATGAAGGTGTAGTAGGGGGAGGCATGTCCACGGTTAACTGGGGTCCAGTGGGGAGAGGTGAGAGACTAGAAAAGATACTAGCCATGGTTGAGGAACTTGGTGAAGAAATCTGAGGCAAGGAAGGTTGAATGGGAGGAGGCAAGGATTTCGGAATTAGAGCTTGAGAAGTGGGAGGAAGACTTACCTCTGATGAAATTTCTACCAAAGGAGGAATGGAAGGCTGAATAATCTCTTCTCTTGAAGGAAGATTCCCTATTCTGATTGTGGAGGTGAATCAAGAACCTCAACTATTTGTGGGAGATTTGCCACTGGTGTAGTTACTTGATCTTCTCCCTTTCTTACAAACTTAACCTTCATTGGCCTTTTGGAAGGGTTCTTATCCTTTTCCTTTTTTCCTTTTGAGGGTCCCTCTTCCAAAGCATCTAGCTTTACAAAACTCCCTTCTTTATAACTCATTCCCCAAGAAATGAGCCACGCCTTAGTACGGGCAAGAATTTGAGTAGCTCTTCCCATGATAGAAGCTTTCTCAGCAATGGACCAATCAATGGCTGGGAATACATATTGATCTTCATTTAACCCATCATATGAGGCATCAAGGACACTCTCATTGTCTTTAGTGCCTTTTGGGATGTCAAATAAATCCAACATCTAGATTTCTTCAATTGTCAACCTACTATTATCTTTTCTTTGGATGGCAACTTCATCCCGAAGATCAACCCAAATATCTTCTATGTTGGGAACATGTAGGTATAAAGTTCCATATGACTTAAGGACTCCTCAAAAATCAAATCCATCTCTATGCTTCATGTGCTTCTTCAACTTGTCCTAAAGCTTGTGCACCACATTCTTAGCTTTGACCACCATTGAGCACGTGTACCTTCTAATGGAAATGGGGAAGGATACAACAGCCTTATGTTTTCTTTGATGGAATTTGTGGAAATCCAATAACTATCTTACCAATTCCATTAGGATCAACATATCACCTGGGAATCTGGGCAATCAGAAAGGGTCACCTGGATACATGACCACCCGAAGGTATGTGAACTTCTTGAACTGCAAGAAGATGTAACCCCATTTTGATACTTCAGCCCATGCTTCATCAAAGACTCTTCTTTTCCTTAGATCAGGGTTTAACCTGCAGATATTTTCATAAAAGAAAGCATCATTCACTCTTCTAAACTGATCTTTGGAACCTTTCATTGTCAGCTGAGGGAGGTATTGATATATGTATCTTGTTACCCTATCTCCTTTTGCATCCAATCCTAGATAATTTCTCGTGCCATCTGCTGCATAGGTGACATACGATGACATATAGAATTTTCCCGTAGTCAAGACTGTATTCATTTGGGAATCAATCTCATCACTTATGAGACTACTCCAATCGATCCCTTATTCATTCTTCTTCATAATAACCATGAATTGATACATCCATCCTTGGAAGTCCCTTGACTCAGGGAGTCCAAATACTCGACTTAGCAAGGTGATGATGTCACTGATTTCAAGGATGAAATCACTCCTAGGGAAAACTTGGGAAACCATAAGACACAGTCATCTTGGCCTTGATCAAGAAATTTCTATTCACGTGCCTAATGCAGTCTTCTTGATCTTTGTCCCAAGCTTTCTGTGCTGACTTAAGATCTACGTCAACATATTCCTGAAAGTTGGGTAATCTTAAGAGGTCATCAAAATAACCCCCATCCAACTTCACTATGACTTCTCCTACTTGATTTTTCACTAAGTGAGAGTCCAAGTCATAATGGGAAGCATAGGCCAAAATGAACTCAGGGCATTGAGCAGACATTGGGAATCCTGCTACAAGAGGGAGGCCACTGTTGGTTATTGACTTCATCCAGGGACTCTGAGAAGAATCCTTGGTTCTGTTCCAAAATCTTCCATGTCAATGTTACCAAGCTCGTATCTCGGATGTTGTAATTGCAATCTATATAGGAGGGGGATTCCATCTTCCGATACTTGTATTTCATCTTCCCTGACCTGTCTGACTTATCTTTAGATGATCCAGGATCTGACATGAGAAATCCTAAAGAAAGAACACCTAGAAAACTCCTATCTGAGCAATTAGACTTGGAAGCTTACTGAGAAACCCCACAGACCCGCCACACTATCCAAATTTTAGGACTTGTAAAGCACCTAATGAAACCCGACACACTGGAGAAAGAATTTTGGAATTTAGGTCTTTTCGGACACTTCATAAAACCTGACACAATGGAGAGAATGTCAGAACTTAGTATATGTCCGAAACTCGCAAGACTTGACACACTGGAAATCGATGTTGGATTGGATGTCATAGAAAATCTAAAACCCTAGAACCCTAACCCCTAGAAGAAGAAGAAAACCTAAAATCCTAACCTTAGAAGAAAAGTAGAAAAGGAAGGAGAACATCATAGAGAACATCACAAAAACATATTCAAAAACCTCACAAGCAAAGGGCAGAGAAAATAACTTTAAGAAAATTTGAAAAATAATCAAAAATGAATCATGCAATTGAGCACGAAATCAAATCGGGTTCGAAGGTTGAGAGAGCATGCACAAGAAAATCCACGCAACCAAAAGTACAATAGATACAAATGACATGTAAATCCAACTATTTATAAAAACCCCTACATTTATTACACTTCACATGACACGTGTGCCAACTACTTGACAACTCGAAGTTAATGCCATGTCATCATGCTTGGAGTGTCCGAAAACCCGATACAAAGGATTAGCTATCAATTTAGGTTTGTGTTTCAGAAATAGATGACATGAAACATGAGATGCTTAGGTGTTCCAAGGTTCCAAAACCCAACACAAAGGGACATATCAGGTTTCGGGAGTCAATCGACATGTAGCATGCTTTTTGCAAGTCATGTTCGATGCTCATGAATTCTGAAAACCCGAAACACTGGCTAGTTTCAGGGTTTCGGGTTTCAGGAAAAAATTTGCATATAGCATGTAAAAAACATGTTTTCATGTTGTTGGAACCCAAAAACCTGAAAATCTCTTCAAAAGAGCATTTTAGGAGATTTTTTCAAAAAAATCTACGATTATCTTAATTTTAAGCTTTGGAATCACTAAAATTAGATAACAATGTGGAATAAAAGGATAGGTTGGGTTATTTGTGGATAAGGAAGGTTTAGAAAGGGTTGATTCAACCTTAGGAGAGTTTCATTTTTCCTTTAGTGACCCATGGGATTTGAGGGGCTTTATTAATTAATCCAAGTTATTAATTAATATGTGTGCAAGATTATAAAAGATATTTAGAGGAATAATTAGCATGATTTAGACTATGAGAGGGATTTAATTAAGTGATGATTTATTGATTTAATGGAAGATGAATCAAATTAATTAATAATAATTAATTAGTCTAGATAGAAAGGGGATTGATTAATTAGAAATAATTAATTAATGTAGATAGAAACAGGAGCTTAATTAATTAGAAATAATCAATTAATCTAGATAGAAATGGGATTTGATTAATAGAGAGTCGTTAATTGGCATCGTTGCTGAATAGAAGAGTTAATTAATGACCGTAATGTAGCTAATTAACAAAGTGATAGGAGAGGCAAAGTGTGCCATATTGATGATATGTTGTCAATTTGTGGGAAAGAGGATAATTAGCACAATTTAAGTATTTAAATTTCTCTAGTTAAATTATAGGTGTCTATAGCTATGGAAGCTAATGTAAAGAAATAACATGATGCGGTGGATGATGTTATGGAGAGTGTACATGATTGATAACCCGTGGCAATGGATGAACAATAACCTTAGCATTATATGGAGGATACAACTCAACTAGAGTAGTAGCTCACGAAAAGGGAGAGGAGATATAGAGCAATCACATGAGTGGTAACCAAAGGAAATGATTCCCTTATACTCTAATTGTTACAACTAATCATGAATGGTGAATTAATAATTGTCCCTATGGCCATTGATATGGTGATAGTTAACATAGGGTCGATCACGCTGATATTGTAAATGATGTTGTGGATGATGCTGATTAGAAGGTAAGAATCTTAAACACTTGTCGAGTAAAGCACGCAAAGACACCATGTGGTTGAACATGATGAGATAAATGCAATGGATCATGCAAAACAAGTATAGAAGATTAAATTGTAGCCGCCATGGAGTAGGAGAAGAAGGATGCTTCCGTGATGTATTAGGATAACTTGCTTAAGAGGAGGAGATTGAGATAATGTAGGATTTTCAATATATGGCAATAGAGAAGAACTAGATAATGCAGAAAAATAGTAACAATAGGTGGAGGATCTATAACATGTGTAACAATGAGGTCTTGTTCTAGATCAATGACTCTATAAAGCATAGAAGTGTGAATGATTCACATGTGTCATATTGTAATCTTTCCTTTAGTGTAGGAACTAAACCACAACAAAAGATAAATTTCTTCTCTAAGTCAATAGGTTAGAAGACTAATTGGTGCATACAAGAATTGAATTATAAGATGTAATCCATGATATGTTCTATTTTTCCATGTTGTAAAGTAGGTAGGTGATCATATGTAACTTGAGGGCCATTGTTGTTGATAAATAAATGGAGAAAAGATTCTTCCATGTCACAATAAGTGATAATAGATCCAAATGGGAGACGAGTATACCATTTTAAAGCATCATCAGTGAGACTATGGTAGAAGGCCTTAAGCAATAATCGATCATTAGAATATGAAGCCATAGCCATGCGGTAATGTCTTGAGATGCAAATAAGGGTTTCAGTACCATTGAAACATGAAAAGACATGATAAAATCCTTAGGAAATGTTGATTTATGAATCTTCTTAGGAATAGGGTTGCCATGTAATGAATTATTATCACGGAAGCATAGTAGGCCTTATTTTTTAATGTGAGTGATTGAACTGAAATGTTTTATGCCCAAAGATCATCAATACAAAAGAATGGAAGAATTAAGGAGATGAGAGAGGAAGAACATAACAATACCTTTAGGAAATATAGATAGTAGAGTATAACCTTATATGTATTGAACCAAGGAGATGTAGAGTAGAATCATTCACTTTCATAACCAATATAATTCCACAGACACAAAGTTCCAGAAATCATATAAACAAGAACACAAAGTTTCTTATCATAAAAGATGGATGATTCCCAAATTTTTAGACAAGGAAAGAAGGAATAGCAGAGGAAGAAAAGGAAAAACTTTTGTATTGATTACTTTGAATCTATTACCTTTACAGAGTATCAGGATCCAACCCTAACAATGGCGTGGAGAAGCCATTAAATAGCTTCCAAGAATGGTTACATTGGTTACAAAAATGATGAAAATTGATTCAAGAAACCGATGTTTGAACCTCTCCAATGCCTCGGCCATTTCCATGCCTAGTGGAAAAACTAGATGCATTGAATCGCAGCCATTCATCTACCTTTGCAAACTTTGAATTTGAGCCTCCACGTGGGAGAGATTTAAAATGAAGTGGGCTTGAGGATGCCTTTTGTATTTTGTGCCTTTTAGAGAAATGGCACTTTGGAACATTTTGGCCCGCCCACCCACTTTTGATATGGGCTTGACACGTGGCTTTACTTGAGTGGCGATGGAGTCACGTGGCTCACTTTTATAATTTTACCTCTTTTCAACGTGGGCTCAAAAACTCAAATTGCTCTCCACCGACCCACCTCCCCGCTTTGACTTTTGATGTGGGCTCAACATTTGACTTTATCCCTTGGCATGGGTGGGGCCATGGGTCACTTTATAACTTTAAGCTCTTTATGGAAACAAAGCCCAAATTCCCAAATCACTCTCGATGGCCCGCTTTTCCGCTTTGAATTTTCAATGGAAGAGTCATCGACTTACTTTATACTTTACACCCTTTTGGAAATAAAACAAAAATTCCCAAATCACTCCACGGCCCACCTTCCCGCTTTGACTTTTCAAAGCATCAAAACAAAAAGGGCCCGCCTTTCTCCTATGCTTGAAACATGGCCACATGTCCCTTTGAGCAGTTTAATATTTTTGTGTTTTTGACTAAGTCCCTTTTGTTTAGTGGGGCCATATGTCTGACCCTGGACACGTGGAGGCTCAACACACATTTGGGACCTACCTCCAGATTTTTCCTTTGAAGTTGTGCCAAGCTGACACGTGGAGGCTTCCACAAACCCTTCTATACTTAGCCAATTCAATGGCGGCTCTACCCCTTCTTTGACTATGACCACGTGGCGAGCCCGCACACACTTGGGGACCCACTCTTGATTCTTCCTTTGAAGTTTGCACCGAAGAGACACATGGAGACTTTCGCCGGTTCTTTTATACTTAGCCGATTTGGGCTCTGCTTCCCACTTGACTTTATGTTGGACCCTAGACATGTGGAGAGTTGGTGCTCATTTGAGTTTTCCACTTGGATTCACCCCTAAAAGGGCACCGATGATGCGTGGCTCCTTCCACCGGTCCTGGACTTCTTCAAACCAACTCTCTCTCCTTTGACTCTGACCACGTGGTGAGTTGGCGCTCATTTGGAGATTAGCCCTTTGGTCTCACTTCTGAAGTTGCACCATTGAGGCACGTGGAGGCTTTCCACCGACCCTCTCATACTTAGTCGATTAAATGGTCGGCTTTGTCCCTTTTTTGGACCTGGGACACATGGAGGCTTGGCAAGTTTGGGGAACCACCTTTGGCTTTAACCCTTGAAGTTGTGTCGATGAGACATGTGGCACCATCCGCTAAACCTTCCATACTTACGATTTGGGCTTGTTTTGTCTTCATTTTGGACCTAGGACACGTGGAAAGCCTACACTTATTTGAGGATCCCTTGGGCCCTCCCTTGGGCCCCTACCCTTGGAGTTGCACCATTTTTGGACGTGCATGAGGCTTTGCTACCACTTGAAACATGGCCATGCCACATCAATCAAGAGATGATGTCCACATGTACCCATGGATGTTGGGGAAAAAATTGACAAGGAAGATATGCCCGTCATTCACGACTATGGAAAAATAAAAAGAAAGGGAAAACCCCACCTTTATGCCCGAATTTCAAATTGTTCTCCATGGAATGAAAAATGCAAACAATACAGGCTCAACGAACATGATCCAAAACCAAAGAGAAGGATTGACAATGACATCCAAATGAAGGAAAATATTTTCAAGAAAAAGCATGGATTACTCCAAGGTACCGACTCAAAATTTTCAAAACTTGACTTCAAAAAGAGGGGAATTTTGAGGGTGACAACAAGCTGGCTCTTTCTGGGGATGACTTGACAGAGGAACGAGGCAAGATCAAGAACCATAGAAAACTCTGGGAAAGTAGACCAATGCCTTATCCATTGGGAAAATAGAGTCAAAGGAAAAACCAACACAAAAGACAAAACACATGAAAGAAAACAAACCAAAAAGGAAAGACAGAAACAAAACACAAAGGAACGACCAAAAACCAAAACATTGTACACAATATATAGAAGGACTACCTAGTCACCTAGGACTTGAACAACTTCAAATACTACCCACTATAAGGAAGTGGGAGAGGAGATCCATCCATATAATCCAAATAGAAAATTTTTCTCCAGCAAAGTGCCTGATTTTGAAAGGACCAAGCCAAAGAGAATCAAACTTACCATGGCTTCCTCGAGGTTCATGCCTTTTGTCCCACAACAGAACAATGTCTCCCACTTGAAAATATTTGGGTCTAGCTTTCTTGTCAAACAAAGCTTTCACCCTCAGTTGATGAGCTGATATTCTATCAAAAACTTGCAACTGTCTTCATCCAGCTTCTAGAGATACATGATCCTCTTGTCCAAGGAACTGGTAAAACTTGAATCTTCAATAGCCTTCATTAAGTGCAAGGCTGGTAATTCCACTATTATTGGTAGAAATTGAGCTTCAACACCATACACCACTTGAAATGGAGACATCCCAATTGCTCTTTTGGGTGTAATTCTATCTACCCAGAGAGCATCATAAAGTTTCTTGTGCCAATTCCTCTGAGAGTCATTGACAAGCTTCCGAACGATGGTTACCAGATTCTTATTTGTTGATTCTACTTGTCCATTCCCTTGGGGGTAGTAGTCTGAAGAATGAGCAAGGGAAATTCCATAACCATAGTAGAAATCCATCATCTCAGAAGAAGAAAAAATTTGAAGCATTATCAGTCACAATCTTGTTTGGTACCCCAAACCTTATCAATATGTTCTCTTTAATGAAATTACACACCACCTCAGAAGTAGTGCTTTTGACTGGAATGGCCTCTACCCACTTTGTGAAGTAGTCTGTAGTAGTTAGCACGTGAGTATGCCCAAGCACTGGAAGGTGGGTTAAGAGTTCCAATGAAATCCAATCCCCACTGTTGAAAAGGCTCATCAATCACTACTGGTTTTAGTGGAAAAGCAGCCAACTTAGGTCTCCCAACAAAAGTCTGATAAGCTTCACACTTACCTACCCATTTTGATGCATCTCTGAACAATGTAGGCCAATAGTACCCAACATGAAGGATTTTATGGGTAGTGATAGCAGAAGAGAAATGGCCTCCACAAGCCTGATCATGAAAAGATGAGAACAACTTCTTTTGTTGCTCTTTGTCCACACACTTCAAGAATCTTCCATCTATGCCTCGCTTGAACAAAGCATTCTCCCATAATACATATATGTGTAGACCTTAGCTTAATAGCCCTCTTTTCCTTGGCACTCAAGTGGATGGACACTCTCCATAAGTAAGAAAATGTGCAATATCAACATACCATTCATCTGTTGAACTGAGGAAGAGGACAATAGGAACATCAACTGCTTCTTTGGACAATTTTGCATCAGCTCCTTCAGCAATAAGCTCACACAAGCCTTTACCCCTAGACTAGCTTAGTTGGCTTGATATCAAGGTCATATTCTTGGAATTTTTCTACCCAATTACCTCTCTTAGTTCCAAACTCTTGTTGTGTAAGAATAGACTTGATGGTTGTATCAGGTACAAGCACAACAGAGTGAGAATTAAGAATATAAAAATGAAAACTGCTTGACAACTTTGACCACTGCAAAAGCATGTTTCTCCATCATAGTATATTTCAATTCATGATTTTTAACATAGCTCATGAAGGAAATTGGAAGTTCATGATCCTCAGAATTCTTTTGAGTTAGCACAACAACCAAGGTATTCTCTGTAGCATAGCAATAGATGATAAAATCCTTGTTGAAATCAGGACATGCTAAGATGGGAGTTTTAGCAATGGATTTCTTGATACCTTCAAATGCTTCCTTACCTTAGAAGTCCAACCAAATTTTTTTCTTTCCTTTCATCATGTGAGCAATGCTCATAGTCAATTTTGCAAAATCAGAATGAATCTCCTTAGGAAGTTTATCTTACCAAAGAAAGAGTGAACACCTTTTTTTTACTTGTGGGAAGAGGAATCTATTGGATTGCTTGAACTCTTTCTGGATCTATCTTGATTCCTTCTTTGGAGACAATATGCCCCAAAAACTTGCCTTCAAGTGACACAAATACAAACTTCTTTGGATTGAGAGAAACTCCATGTTCTCTGCATTTTTGGAGGACTGCTTCAAGATGTTGAAAGTGATCTGCCCTTGTTTTGGAGAAAATAGTCAAATCATCAAGGTACACAACAACACACTTTCCCTTTAGACTACCAAAATCCAAGTCCATTTCCCTCTGAAAGGTGGCACCAAGCATTGATAAGACCAAAAGGCATTCTCTTGTAGGAAAAGGTGCCCCAAGGAGTAGTGAAAGTAGTTTTGTGTTGATCTGGGGTACTGACTTCCACTTGATTGTATCCAGAGAATCCATCAAGCATAGACAACATCTCAAGAGCCTATGACAACTTGCAAAACTTGATCCATCATGGGGAGAGGATAGTTGTCCTTCAGAGAGGCCTGATTCAAATTCTGAAATCCACACAGATGTGAATCTCACCATTCTTCTTCCTGACAGGCACAATGTTGGCAATCCATGTTGAATGATGTATAGGGAAGATGATCTTTTCCTTTAGTAACTTCTGGATCTCTTGAAAAATAGTGCCAACAACCTTGGGATTGTATTTCCTTTGTTTCTTCTTGAACGGTTTGATCCCGGGTTTAGAGGGATAAAGTGTTGCATCTCCTTTGGCTGGAAAGCCTTGAGATCATCATACGAATAGGAAAGAACATCAACATACCTTTTTAGTAGATTTATTACCTTCTTCTTCTCCTCTTGAGTGCAACATTTTCCAATGTTCACCATCTTGGGTTCATCAAGACTCCCAATATTAATCTTTTCACATTCAAAGAGACTGTCGAGCTCCTTGGGAAGCTTTAGACTTAATGTACCTATCATGCTTATCAAACAATCTTCCAAACTCACCAGCCCTTTAGGGATCTTGTTACCTTTCAATTTGATGCAGCCATCTTGATCCATCTCTTCCTTGATATCTCCTTCATTAGAGGATACACACTCTAGGAAAAGTCTCACTTCCTTCAAAATACAACTGGTCAAAATTATCCTTAAGCTCAAGAATGAGAGAAAGTGTTGATCATCATTGAAAACCTACCAATTATTTGCATTATCTAGTACATTGGGCCTATGAATCATTTCAATGGTAAATTTCTCTGAGAGAAATCTGGGTGAGGAATCAACAAAGATCCTGAGACAACTAGAGAATCAGCTCTAGTGTTCCTTTCTCTTGGCACAACTTCAATGGAGAAAGCATCAAGAAACTCAATGGAATCCTAGACAAGATTTCTATAATGTTTCAATCTCCTATTCTTCACTTGAAAAAGATCCTGACTTGTTTCACAATCAGCTCTGCATCACCATGAGCACAAAGATTCTTCACTCCCATTTCTTTTTCCATGTTCAATCCAAGTATGAGTGCCTCATATTCAGTTGTATTGTTTGTATTTTCAAAACAAAGCTTGAAAGAAAAAGGATGAATGTTCCCTTCTGGAGAGGTCAACACCACTCCAGCTCCAGAACTAGCTGAAGAGCAGCTTCCATCAAACTCCAGAGTCCAAATGCCATTGGGGTCATGAATCACTCCCTTAGGAAGTTTTTCCTCATCTTGTGACATGATCATGTAGTTACCATGCCCTATATCTTCATAGAGTATTTGTGCTTTTGGATCATCAGTCTTTTTACACAATGTATTCAGTTTGTTTCTCAGGTAGTAACTTCTTCATTTTTCCATTGACCGGGATCAAAGCATGTGACCAATCCATTTGAATTTCACCTCCTACCTCCTTACAAAATTTCTACTCAGCAACATCCCATATGAGGGAGGAATATCAGCTACCAAAATAGTGGCTAAGACCCTTTTCTCTGGAAAAGCAGCAAAAGCTACTTGTGCATCTTTAATTCTTCCAACCAAAGGCACTTTCCTACTCTCCATGGAATAGTAGGAACCAAAGGCACGTGTTAGAGTCAGGCCCAAAGCATGAGCTACTTTTGTAGGCATTACATTGTCTGATGCTCTTGAGTCTATAACACAATTACTGAGTTTATGGCCAGCTATGAGAAGAGTCACATAGAATGGTTCAATTTTCTCATTAGGGGAAGTGACTGCAGCCACAAGGCTTGATTGAGGTGAGGAAGAGGGAGTGGGAAAAATACCTTTAGAAGTATTGGATGAGGCTTTGGATTTGGAATTGACAAAGTTTACCATTTTAGCAAAAGCTTTTGGATGGGTTTGGTAAAACTCTACCTCTGAAATTTGGATTTTGGTCTTTTTGAGGTGATCAATGATATCAAAAGATCCAGAGGTAGATGGGGCATCATTGCTAGGAACTTGAGAGACTTTTGATCTATCAGTTTTAGGATTTGAAGGACAAGAAGTTTTGGAAACAAAAGTAGAAGAAGGAGGAATTAGCATTACTCACCTTTTGTGTGGAGGCAGTGGGAATAGGAGCTCCTCTTCTTGCAACCACTGGAATAGTTATAGGAAACTCCTTGGACTTTCTTAGTAGGCTGCACCACTTTTTCTTTTTTTTTTGTTTTTCTCCCGAGTCATAACAACATATGACTCACTATTCATATCTTCACTCTTTCATCATATTCATCTTCATCATCCATACCTTCAGTGGTGAGGAAATGAACTTGAGATCCACCAAGCTCCTCCAGTTCTTCATCAACCTCTTCTTTTGGTTCTTCATAGAGTTCATTAAACTCCTCATCATCAAGGTTCTTCAACTTCACAAGTTGCATTGACTGGAACCTTGATGGGTGGGCCTTCAATAGCCAATATTGGTCGAGAAGAAGTAGATGGTTCTGGGCTGAAAATTCTTCCTTGGAACATCTTGGTAAGGAGTATGTTGAGCCAATTGTTTCTTGATAGCAATGAGATCATTTGCAAGCTTTTGTACTAACTGATCAGAATTGGCTCTAGGGGAAGAGGAAGAAGAAGAAGCTTTAGATTTGGAGGATTCTCTTTTAGTTTACCAGACATGATTAAATCATCCTCAACACTGATAGCTAAATGTTGATCAACATCCAGAGTTGCAAGGTTAGCTCTCCTTAGTGCATAACTCACTTTGGTAACTGGGCATTGAGGAAGAAGCACTTTTGGATTTGATCCCTTTGGATGAGTGTTGTGGAATTTTATGAATTAGCTTGTTGAATTTAGCCACAAACTCCCTCATGGGCTCAAATGGTTCCTTCTTGATATGAGAAATTTGTGCTAATAGAGCATGCACATCTTCAACAGGTTTGAAATGTTGCTCAAACTGAGTTGTCATGGTATTCCAATTAGTGATCGTCCCAACAAGAAGATGATAAAACCAATCAAGCAACATTGTCTGCAATGTCTCCACAAAAAAATCTGACAGAGACATCTTCATGTTCAACCCCAAGAATCCCACATGCAACAATGAAGGCTGCAATGTGTTCATCTGGATGAACTTTCCCATCACCCCAAAATTTGGGAAAACTTTTCTGTTACCCCTAGGTAACTCATGCAATGGCTGAGGAAGAGCAAGAGGCCCAACTTGTTGTCCCCAAGGCAAAGGGGCTGCCATCTTTGGAAAAATTGACTGAAGGGGAACTAAAACACCAACAAGTATCAAAGCACATGGAGATTAGGACTGAGATGTTCCTGAGGAATGCTATCCTTGGAATTTTTCTATCTTTAATAGGAGGTGTGCTTGTAGAATGAGTTCCTCTGTTCCTTCTTGCTAGAAGAGAGAAGTTTTTGTTGCTCCGAAGTTGAAAATGGGAATCCTCAACCCGAGAGATTTCTTCCCACGTGTATACCATAGAGTCACTAGACCAAAAATGATCTTGAAGTTGTTCTTTTAGAAAGGGATCCATTTGAAAATGAAATCCCCAATAGAGTCACCAAAAACTGTTGGGTTTTTAAAATGATACTTTAACAAACCACAATTAGGGACAACAAGTCCCTCCTCTTTAATGGGAGAGGTTCCCTTATTGAAAGCAAGCAACAAAACTTATATACAAATGTACAACTTTCAAAGTGTGGATTCTGATACTTTGAAATGTTTTATGCCCAAAGATCATCAATACGAAAGAATGGAAGAATTAAGGAGATGAGAGAGGAAGAACATAACAATACCTTTAAGAAATATAGATAGTAGAGTATAACCTTATACGTATTGAACCAGGGAGATGCAGAATAGAATCATTCACTTTCATAACCAATATAATTCCATAGACACAAAGTTCCAGAAATCATATAAACAAGAACACAAAGTTTCTTATCATAAAAGATGGATGATTCCAAATTTTAGACAAGGAAAGAAGAATAGCAGAGGAAGAAAGGGAAAAACTTTTGTATTGATTACTTTGAATCTATTACATTTACAGAGTACCAAGGATCCAACCCTAACAATGGCATGGAGAAGCCATTAAATAGCTTCCAAGAATGGTTACATTCGGTTACAAAAATGATGAAACTGATTCAAGAAACCGATGTCTGAACTTCTCTAATGCCTCGTCATTTCCATGCTTGGTGGGAAAAACTAGATGCATTGAATCGCACCATTCATCTGCCTTTGCAAACTTTGAATTTGAGCCATCCACACGTGGGAGAGATTTAAAAATGAAGTGGGCCTGAGGATGCCTTTTGTATTTTGTGCCTTTTAGAGAAATGGCACTTTGGAACATTTTGGCCCACCCACCCACTTTTGATATGGGCTTGACACGTGGCTTTACTTGAGTGGTGACGATGGAGTCATGGGTCACTTTTATAATTTTACCTCTTTTCAATGTGGGCTCAAAAACTCAAATTGCTCCACCGACCCACCTCCCCACTTTGACTTTTGATGTGGGCTCAACATTTGACTTTATCCCTTGGCATGGGGGGCCATGGGTCACTTTATAACTTTAAGCTCTTTATGGAAACAAAGCCCAAATTCCCAAATCACTCTCGATGGCCCACTTTCCCGCTTTGACTTTTTCAATTAAATCAATAACTTACTTTATACTTTTTACCCTTTTTGGAAATAAAACCAAAATTCCCAAATCACTCGATGGCCCGCCTCCCTCCACCACTTTGATTTTCAAAGCATCAAACACAAAAAGGGCCCACTGTCCCTACCACTTGAAACATGGCCACATGTCCCTTTATGGGCTAGTTTAGTATTTTTGTTTTTTTGACTAAGTCCCTTTTGTTTGGTGGGGCCATATGTTTGACCCTGAGACACGTGGAGGCTCAACGCACATTTGGGACCTGCCTCCAGATTTTTCCTTTGAATTTGTGCCAAGATGACATGTGGAGGCTTCCACAAACCCTTCTATACTTAGCCGATTCAATGGTCGGCTCTGCCCCTTCTTTGACTATGACCACGTGGAGCCCGCACACACTTGGGACCCACTCTTGATTCTTCCTTTGAAGTTCAGTTGCCGAAGAGACACGTGGAGACTTCCATCGGTTCTTTTATACTTAGCGATTGGGCCTGCTTGCCCACTTGACTTATGTTGAACCCTAGACACGTGGAGAGATGGTGCTCATTTGAGTTTCCACTTTGGATTCACCCCAAAAGGGCACCGAGATGATGTGTGGCTCCTTCCACCGGTCTAGACTCTTCAATGGCCAACTTTGTCTCTCCTTTGACTCTGACCATGTGGTGAGCTGGTGCTCATTTGGAGACTATCCCTTTGGTCTCACTTCTGAAGTTACATCATTGAGGCACGTGGAGGCTTCCGCCGACCCTCTATACTTAGTCAATTAAACAATTGGCTCTGTCCCTTTTTTGGACTGGGACACGTGGAGAGCTAGGGCAAGTTTGGGAACACCCTTGGCTTTGACCCTTGAAGTTTTATCGATGAGACATGTGGCACCATCCATTGAACCTTCCATACTTAGCCGATTTGGGCTTGTTTTTGTCTTCATTTCAGGACTGGGACACATGGAAAGCTTGCACTTATTTGAGGACTATCCCTTGGGCCCTGCCCTTGGAGTTGCATCATTTGGATGTGTGGAGGCTTCTACTACCACTTGAAACATGGCCACGCCACATCCAATTAGAGATGTCCACATACTACCCATGGATGTTGGGGAAAAAATTGACAGGGAAGATACGCCCATCATTCATGACTGTGGAAAAATAAAAAGAAAGGGAAAACCCCACCTTTATGCCCAAATTTCAAATTGTTCTCCATGGAATGAAAACTACAAACAATACTAGGCTCGACGTGATCCATAGCCAAAGAGAAGGATTGACAATGACATCAAATGAAGGAAAATATTTTCAAGCAAAAAAGCATGGATTACTCCAAGGTACCGACTCAAAATTTTCAAAACTTTATATTTTATTAAAATCATAAATGTACAACTATGAAAAATGACATACATATGAAATATAGATGCTAAGTACTTTATTTGTTATTTTAAATGAAATTAAAGGGGAAAGGTAATTACTTGTATTGGACTTACCTCGTAGTGATCTAAGATTGAAAAACGTGATGGAATGACAGAACAAGAGTGTCACAACGAACCTAAGAAAATTATAGCATAGGTAGATCTAACCAAACTAGGGCATGCACGGGGAAGGATGAGGGTGCCTAGGGTGACCTGGTCTACAAAATATCTCTAAATCTTATCTTGGTATGGTCTTTGGGTCTTCAAAGTACTTATCCTTTTGTCACATATATGTTACACTTGGTTTGTTGATGTCATTGTAAACCTATAAAGAATAATCGCTGTAAACCCCACACAAAAAGAATCAAACCCTAAAAAAAAAAAGATACATATAAAGGGGTCGATTGTCTTTAGAATCCACAATGGTGGACTTACAACCAACAAGCATTCCACTACATATCAGACCTAATGTATTGTTGTGTTCTTATGTGTGTAATAATGTGCCTAGGTTTCCCTAGTGCCATGACACAGAGATAGTGGGAAGTAACTAGATAAAATGCAAAATGGTGGATGGAATAGAATAAAATCCCCTTCCTATGTAATGTGTGATGTAGAATAGTTCCCAAATACAATCCCTTTCTCTATGTAGATAGATAGCCATTGATATAAATAGTCTGCCCATAAGGTAGTACATATGCTATATTTATATAGGGATCTCTTGCTCAAAATTTGACACTAATGACCCGACATGCCAACTAGTACCTTGGGAAATGAGAAGGAAAATTGACAATACCGACCTCAAGTGTTAAAAATAAAATCAATTGTGACATGGACCAAGGCACCTTGTAATCCCTCTCTAGGTGTCGTAGTCGAGACTAGTGACGATGATTTATTGAGTAATGTGAGATAGGAATCCCACGAGACCTAAGCTCGCAACTATGTGAGTGAGTAACAAATGCACAAGACAAAAACTAGTAAATAACAACAAGACAGATGACTAGACTATGGAATGGGTCATCAATGAATACTTTTGTTACGTAAGATTCATATATAAAACAACATACTTTGCAGTATAATAATAGTAGTAAGTGCATGCTTTTGTGACTATAACAAAAATTAAGTGGTTAGAGGTTATGGGGAGGTTGTAAGGCATCCGCAAGATGGTTGCAGGTGTTCATACTGCTGCCAAGGGTGAAGTGAGGAGATGAAGAAAAGGATGGATCAAAACGTATAAGGATTAGAACACACAAGGGGAAAATCAAATTACATAAGAGACCGAAGTGTGTAATGGGTTGTTTGGAGAGTGAAAGGTACTAGAGCATGCAAGGGACCAAAGCACATAAGGGGAGTATTACAGTGTGCAAGGGACCAAAGCACACAAGGGAGTATCATAGTGTGCACAGGACCAAATTGTATAAGGGGTTGACCAGAGTGCACAAGGGACCTAATCATGTAAGGGGATGACTGGAACATGGAAGGGTTGACCAAAGCATGCAAGGACCAAAGTGTGCGAAAGGGAGACTAGAGAATGTAAGGAACTATAACACACAAGGGGTAGTAAAGATGTGGGACCAAGATAACTTGAGAATGGAAAAAAATTGAAAAATGATTTGACCCAAAAAAACCACAAAGTCAATCACGGTTATGCACGAGTCCTGGAAAAAAATTGGGATGTAGAACATAATTTATAATGAGTGAACTATGGATCTAGAAGGTTACATCTAAGTCACACTTGCGAATGGATCTTGGAAAAATATGAGATGAAAAATTGCAAGGCATTTATAGTTGCGACTAAAACTAGGAAAATCGAGAACTCATGATTATTATCAAGCAATGGGTATGGTAGTGTGAGATAATGTTTTAAAGAATAGAAACATTCACATATGTGACTCATATATAGTGGAAATGAGATGAGTTATTTTAATGATTTGGGTGATGTGGTTTTGTTTATCTTTCAAGTTGAATATGGTCCCGATTAAGTCGGTTTCCTATGTAAGGATCTCTCTAACTATGAATGTTATGTAAATGAAGCAATCGTTCACTAGTAAATTTCTAGTCACGAGACTTTATTCTTTAATCAATCAAGATGATATTGTTACCACGAACAAAATCAATTCTACCTCACGGGTGGACCTAGTCAATAAATTTGGGCCATTGACCCTTTTCACTGGAGATTCCTCTCAATGGGCCAACTACTTCATGGTTTCTACACAAGTACTCCTCAAAATTATATTTAGGGATTATGCTCAAGCACTTCCCACAGTTGTGTAGATAGTTACTTCCCCTTATCCAAACATGTATTTAATGTGTATTCATTCCCAATTCTTTCCCAAAATAATAAACAAGTGTTTTTAATTTTTTTATAGAAATAGAATTACAAAAAAATCGCATTTATGACTACCCTACAACCAGAGTGTTGGATCTTTTAGAAGAAAAATTACAACACAGTCACAGTTACGACTGATCTACAACTAGATATTTTAGAAGATCTGCAAAACCAGGTTTTAGATATGAAACAAAAACGTTAGCAAAAAACAAAATCAAACTAAAAGGAATGATAAAAACCTAAAGAAGAAACTATTATATTCAAAAACAAAGTAATTTACCTGACCAAAATTTTCCCACTTTGTGGTCACGAAATGTATGTCTAGATTTGGATCACCTATAATATGTATGAGTTGATATAGAAATCTCCAAATCATTGCTACTAAATAAATGGGTTTATGTTAACATTAAGAAGATAAGGAAAATCATGGGTTCTTTCAATGAATGAAGTGGGTAAAATATTCCTGGTTTGAATCTATAACCTACATACAAACAAACTTAGAAAAATGTTAGTTGTTTTTGGTGGTTAGGAAACCTAACTTAGTTATATCCCTAACCATTTAAGGAGATAAAATAAATTTTATTGAATTAAAAATTTTAAAAAAAATGCATGTAAATGGAATATATACCTGACTCAATTGTAGGACAATCACAATTGTGATTCACTTAAAATCACATGCGGATCGTAAGCTAATCGTAGTTAGGACTAACATGTGTATTAAAGTTTCACTAAAACAATTATGTTTTAATTTGTACTTAACCTTTATGATCTGTGTTCACCTCTCTAGGACCTGCAATACTAAAATATGTTGGAAAATAAGCAAAACTCAAGTATGGGCTCAAGTGCACAAAGAGTCAGAGAGTTGGAATGATGGCGGTAAGTGGTATTTTATATTTTCGATTGCATAAAGGAATTGATCTAAAGGAACTTTTGAGGAAAAAAATTCCTAAATATCTCGAGAACATCACAGTATGGAAGTAGACTTTGTGAGTTTTCTATGGACTACAAGAACGTGGAAAAGCGAGGCTCGTACATGAAAGTTATGGCTGGTCAAAGTTTGGTAAACTCTTGGACAAGATAGGGTCAACTAACAAGTCACATTACAACATGGTGTTTAATGAGAATTCCCAAGTGATGATGTGGTATGGGCAAAAGGGATGATTGTCCTCTTCACGATAAATCTTGACTGCACTGACAAAAGAGAACTAAAACATGAAGATGATTAGCAAGATATATGGTGGGATGCCCGAAAAAGTTGGTTCCAGGAAGCAAAATCTTCCTAGAAAGGATGTCATCCCACGTATTAATAAAAGAGTGTAATCAATGTTGGATGAAGATACATTGATAACAAAAATTCAAAGTAGTGATATGATAAATGGAAATACTAAATGATATGATAATCGAGATAGTAATCAAAATGATAATTGATAACAAGAATACACAAACAAACCCACGTGGTTTGTGAAGTGATCCAAGAGAAGACCATATGGTTGATAGTGACCCGAGAAAACCAATCCAAGGAAGAAAAATGCCAAGAGCTCCACAAAAGATCATCAATATGGAGGGATGGAGAGATTGTAAGAGAATTGGATGATAGGGAATCACAAGAGCACAAGGGCATCAAGATGGTATTATGGTGATACAAGTGGCATCACAAGGGCATTATGATGGTATGATGATGATATGAGTGGAGCTATAATGCCAGATTTTTTCTATCACTTCTAACTTGTTTGAAAGAGGGGGAAGGCTCTTATTTATAGCCTGAGGAGGAGATTAATTTAGGTAATCCTGATTTGGAAAAGTAACTCCGATTAGGTGAGTGGGGGACATGATTAGAATATTAAATTCAAAGGTGGATTTCATGTGGATTAATTTTTGAATTTTAAATTTAAGTGGATTACATGTGGAATTATTTTTGGGATTATTTTTGAATTTTAAATTCATGAGTGGATTGGATGTGGATTATATTTGAATATTTAATTCATGAGTGGATTGGATGTGGATTATATTTGAATATTTAATTCATGATTGGATTAGATGTGGATTATATTTGAATATTTAATTCATGAGTGGATTGGATGTGGATTATATTTGAATATTTAATTCATGAGTGGGATTGGATATGGATAATTTTTTTGAATATTAAATTCTTTAGTGGGATAACATGGATTACTTTTGAATTTTAAATTCATTAGTGGGATTACTTTTGAATTTTAAATTCATTAGTGGGATTACTTTTAAATATTAAATTCATTAGTGGGATGACATGTGATTACTTATGAATTTTAAATTCATGGGATGACATGGATTACTTTGAATTTTAAATTCAGAAGTGGGGTGACATGGATTAAATTGGAATTTTAAATTATTAAGTGGATTGACATGGAGCATATTAGCATATAATGAGGATTATTGATTTAAAAGGGATCAATTAACCAATTAACATTGATTAATTGAATATGTATTTTGGTGGGAAATGGAATTCAAATGAAATTAGGAGGGAAGAGGAATTTGAATGGGAAAGCCTAATGAAGGAGAGAAGATGTGGGGTGAAGTGGAGGAATGACACCAAAAATTGGTGTCTACATTTTCCCCTTTTTGATGAGTGGTTTGTATTGGGCAAGCCGTGAGACAAAAATGATGAAGTATGAAAATATGATTGATTGAGTGTCCCCCTCAAACTTGGGATTGATGAAATAAAGGAAGTCAATCATGAGTTTGAAAGAGATAGATGTTGAAGGTTGGTGGGTGAAGATAAATGGGTAAAATGATAAGGCAAGGAAAGATGCCCCAAGAAAAAAGGATTTCAACAATAATAAAAACTATGGTGGTGACTCGATATCACATCGGTAGGGGACAAAGGGTGGTCTCAATGGAGATGGCAAAAATTCTCTATGGACCAGTGAGTGGGTGAAAATCACTACAAAATGGAGGGAATCCAATGGGAAACCTCTCAAATGGATGTGAGCCTATGAGGACCAATGGGTCATAGGAAAACATCAAACTATATGCAAATCAAATGTAAAAAATAATGAAATCCTTCATACATGAGGAATCGAGTGAAAGGTATGCATCCACAAAGGATGGGGATGTGAAATAATGATGCCCCAGCATAGGCATGAATATGGTCAAAAGGTGAGATGTGAAAAAGTGATGATACAAAAAATGCCTACAAGGGGAAATAATTATGGCCACAAAGGTGGACTTTGAGAATAGAAAGGGATAGTTCCAATGTTGGATAAAATTCCCCAAGGGGGAATAATTATGGTTTTGAATACATGTTTCTTAAGAAAGGTTTTCCTTTGATAATAAATGATTAGATGAAGAAAAGAGAAAGCATTCTTTTTCTCATGTGAATAGGGAAGAATTCAATCTACTTTTGCTAAGAAAAAAGTAGAGAGACATTTGTGAGGGAAAATAGAGGATGTAAGTGATGACCATTATGGTATCCTCCAAGACAAAAATCCTTGGGAAGATGTGATGAGGGATATATGTGATGATGCCCCTCGAGAGGGATAACAAGAATGGAATAATCTTGCAAAAAAAGAGGAGGTCAAGGTCGTAGAGAGAGAGATGAGAATGGGGTGTAATAGAATGGAGAAGCTGTGGTCTACAAATGGGTAGATATTTTTGGTGACCTTGAATGTTAAGTGTGAAGATGTGTGGAAGGAAGAAATGAGTGAGAGTGGAAAGAGAGAAAAAGAAAGGACAGGAGGAGTGGTTGAGGAGTGGTTGATGAAGAAAAGAAAATTCAGAGGTGAAGAAGACAAAGAGATGGAATAAAGAGGACATGGTGGAGGAGGAGAAAAAGAGGAATGAAAGAGGTGGAAGGATGATGGGGATAAGGATGGGGTGATAGAGTAGAGGGTGAAAGTACTAAAAAGGAGAGAGAGAGAGATGATGGAAAGAACGAAGGAGATGAGGAAAGTGCGGAATGTAAAGAAGAAGAAAAGAGATCATCTAGAGAAAGAGATAGAAAGAGAAAAGGAAGAAAGAGATATGGAGAAGATGAAGAAGACCATAGAAAAGGTATGGAATAAAGTGGAGATGGTGGAGGAAGAGAAAAGGAAATGAAAGAGATGGAAGAGGAATAGAGAAGGAAGAATGAGAAGAAGGTGAAAGAAACAAGAAAAAGATGAGATGAGAAAGAGAGAAGATATAGAGTAGAGGGTGAAATCAAGAAAAGGGAGAGAGATATTCAATATGAAGGTAGTGGAAAAGATAAAGTGAGGGAGGTGATGAAGATGAAGGGAGAGAAATGAGAGGGGAAAATGGAGGAAATGATGAAGATGAAGGGAGAGAAATGAATGAAAATGGAGGAGATGATGAAGATGAAGGGAGAGAAATGATGAAACATGGAGAAGAGATAAAAAAAGATGATAAAACCAAGAAAATAAAAAGAAGAAAAGAAGAAAACAAGGGTAGGGAATAGAATGGACATGAGGGGTCTAGAGAAAAAGAAAATAGAGAACGATGATAGGAGATAGAGAAGAAGGTAATGAGGAATGACGAACAAGAAGGAGAAGATGAGATGAGAAAGGGTGACAGAGGAGAGGGTGAAAGAAAAAAAGGGAGAGAGATGTGCAAAATGAAAGAAGTAGAAGAGAAAAGATACAATGAGGGAGGTGATGAAGATGAAGGGAGAGAAATGATGGAAAAAATGGAGGAGATGATGAAAATGAAGGGAGAGAAATGATGGAAAATGGAGGAAATGATGAAGATGAAGGGAGAGAAATGATGAGAAAATGGAGGAAATGATGAAGATGAAGGGAGAGAAATGATGGAAACATGAGAGGAGATGAGGAAGATGAAGAATTGAAAGAAGAGGAAAAGAAATAGAAAGAAAAAAAAACTGGAGATGAGAAGAGGAAGTATGGAATAGAATGTGGTGGAGGAGGAGAAAAAAGAGGGATGAAAGAGAATAATAGAAAATAGATGGAGAGAGAGTAGGAAAAAGGAAGTGAAAAGAAGGATAAGATGAGATGAGAAAAAAACATAGTAGAAGGTGGGAAATCAGGAAAAAGGGAGAAAGAAGTTCAAAATGAAGTAGAAGAGAAAAGAAAAAATAAGAAGAAGAATAGAGAAATGAGAGAACTGAGAGGAGATAGAAGATAAAGAATTTTGAAAAAATGAAAATATGAAAGAGATTAGAGAGAAAAAGAAAAGAAGAAAATGGAGAAGAGGGAAAAGGAAGAGATAGGAAAGGAGAAGAGAAGAGGGGGAATATGGAAGGTGAAAATAATGGGGAATGAAGAGATGACAAATTGGAGACCAAGGGAAGGAATATGGTACAAACTGCATGGGAATGCATGTGGAAGGTGGGAGGATAAAAATATGGGATAGTGAGGAAGGAACAAGGGAACAATGGGAAAGTAAGAAGGAGGCATGAGGGAAGAAGGGGAAAATGTAGAAATGCATGAAATGAGGATAAGAGGATAAGAAGGTTGTATGATGAAGATAGTAAAGATATTGAAAAGGTGAAGGGAAGATGGAGAGGTGGTGAAAGAAGTGACAAGAAAGGGAGGAGGTGGAGACAAGGAAGGGGAGGAAAGAGAGAATGGATGATGGAGGAGGAAATGCTAGTAAAAGAATGTTAGGGGAAGACCAACAATAATTATTGTTGGTGAAGGATGAGAGGAAAAGTGAAGAAGGGTAAAAGGGGAAAGGAGAATGGAAGAGGCAATGTCAACGAAAGGGATGTTAGGGGAAGACCAACAATAATTATTGTTGGTGCAAGATGGGGAAGGAATGGAAAAGAAATGGAGAAGGATGAAGAGAGTGAGAAAGGTAGTGGAGAGTGATGTGGAGTGATTTTTAGGGGTCGACCAACAATAATGTTTTAGCATGGAAACCGAAGATCATCATGAAATAATTTTAGGGGGAGACCAACAATAAGTTCATTAGTGGGTATGAAAGATGATAGCATGGAATCGGTATGAAGGATGATGGATCAAGAGGTGGAAAATGGGTGAAAGGAGTATAATTGAAAGGGGAGATGGTGAACATACTATGTGATTTGATAGGTTGAGAGAGGGTAATGGTAGGAGAAAAAGGTTGGTTGGTAGGGAGACTAGGAGGAAGGAACAATCAATGGAGGGGATTGAGTGAGTGAGGCATTGTCAGAATGACAGGTTTACTTTGAGTAGGATTGTCATGTATGTGAATAGTTAAGTAAAACCATCAAAGCTAGAGATGAAAAGGAAGGAATGGTGAGAAGGGTGATGTCCATGCCAAGTGGTAGAAGGGGACAAGAATGGTGAGAAGGGTGATGTGGGGATAATTGATGGGAAGATAAAAGTGATGAGAGGAGGATGGATGGAGAAAGGACATGTTGGCCATGGTGGGGATGAGGATCTGTAGGATAATAAACTCTCCTTGAGAGGGATCCTCAAGTAGGATTCACAAACTATAATGGAGATCAAGTAGAATTCCCAAACCAAAAAGTGCATTAGAGATAGTGTTCATAGACGTTAAAAAATTTCATGGATTTATGGATGATGTTAATAGATGTCATCCTTAAAAGTAAACATATGGATATAGATGGCATAGTTTGAAATTAGATATGCAAGAATGTGATCTTGATAAAAGGTGACCTTATCGAGATAAATGCCACATAATCATAGCAAGGATCATATGGGGAAACCATGCTTCAAACCGGATTGGAGGTAAACAAGAAAGAGAAGCACTAAAGGCATTGCACTTGCAAGCCAATAATAGATGTTAACACATAACCAATGATAGTTAGTTATATCAAAAGACCATGAGGGAAACATGGATGAAATAATCTCATAAACCTAATGTCGACATGACAAAGGGGTTTTGAGATGTAACTTGTATGGAAGAAGAGGTTCTCCATAGGTGGGTGTTCCTAGGACTATGCCCCAATCTGGGAAGGAGGAAGATGCAAATTGATCAATGTGGGAAGTCTGCAATGTATATGAGAAATTTGATCGATGTGGGAAGCTTTCTTAGGATGTTATGATATATAGAAGGTTGATCAATGTGGGAAGCCTTTTTGCCATGATATAATAGAGTAGCCATCCTTTGAGGGTATGGTCTACTTTTTTGCTTTTTGATCTTTGGATTTTTGACTTTTTCTTTTAGATGGATAGGATAAGATATGCATGATAGTTTTTCCTTGAGGGATCAATCTATTTTTATTATATGATTTTTATGAACAATTGTCCTTTGAGGGATCAGTCTATTTTTAGATAAGATACATGAGATAGGAGCATCCATAATTTTGACTTTTTTTTTTTTTTTTTTTTTTTATGGGGAAGAGTTGGGTATAGCTAGGTAGACCACTTAGGAGGGGATGATGATTGTACAAGTGACACCCCTAGACCCTTAGCGTGGTTCAATAGGTAAATAAAGAAGGTGATGGGTGTAATGATCATGGAGTTCTCACCAAAAAGGAGAACCTATCCATAAGGAAAATGCTATGGACAAATCATGGTGCCCATATTTAAGGTCATGTTAGGAAGTGATGGTAGACCACATAGTTCCATATCATTACAATGATAGATGGAAGGGCTAATGATGGAGGAATGATCTAAAGATATGACTATCTGCATTCATGGTATATATGATAACAATAGAATGGTCATAAGTGCAATGCATTAAGAGGTTATATCTCTGGTTTACCATCAAGGGAAGCCAAATGATAGGCCCTAGACCCGTACTT
Source organism: Taxus wallichiana var. yunnanensis (assembly GCA_018340775.1). Taxonomy (NCBI): domain Eukaryota; kingdom Viridiplantae; phylum Streptophyta; class Pinopsida; order Cupressales; family Taxaceae; genus Taxus; species Taxus wallichiana. The sequence goes on from CM031234.1 coordinate 560,064,918, forward strand.
GTGCATGATAACGTAAGGTCCAATCTAGTTGGGAGAAAATTTTCCACGTTGGCTCCTTTCTAGAGTAGTGACATTCTGATTTTATTTTAAGACAAGGTCACCAATTTTAAAGTCACATTCTTTGAGATGCTTGTTATAAGCATGCATACACGCTCTTGATAAACATGATGATGCTCAAGAGCAAGAAGGCAACACTCGTCTAACAACTCAAGTTGTGTTAGATGCTCTTGGTGATAATCTTCATCAGAAATGAAGTCATGAAGAGACACGCAAGGATGGAATTTGAACTTTGAGGGGAAGAATGGATTTAGAGCCATATGAGAGAAAAGGGGGTAGCACCTGTGGAGGTATGGACGTTGGTCCAGTAAGCCCAAAGAGTGAAGGGAAGTTGAAGATGTCAGTTATGACCTACTTTATCAATGGTTTTAGCAAGGATGTTACACAAGGTCTTGTTAGTCGCTTCTTGGACCTTCCATTAGCTTGAGGATAATAAGGAGATGAGAAACTAAGCTTGATATTGAATGAGTCACAAATTTTCTTGACATCTTTTTTTTGAAGGATTTTTGTTGTTCGTGATGATTTTGTGAGGGACGCCAAAGTGAAAAATGATATGTTGATAGATAAAGTTAATGATTTGATTATCTTTGGTGAGGTGAGTGGAATTGCTTCCACCCACTTGGTGAAGTATTCAGTCATGGTGATGATAGAATGATGATGTTGTGAAGAATGAGGATTGATGGTACTAATGAGATCAAGGCCCCATTGAGAAGGGCCAAAGGTCCTGAGCTGGTTGTAAAGCCTAGCTAGGAATGTGGACAAGATTGGAATGTTGTTGACACTTGACACATTTCTTAACATATTCACAATAGTCTGATTGAGAGAAGGCCAATAATAGCCAAGATGAAGAACACACTTAGTGACAGCCAAGCCACTAAAGTGTCCACCACAAATTCCATCATGGACTTCTTGGATAATGAGTAGATTCATGGGATTTAAGGCATCGAAGGAGAATACCATCAAACCCACGTTTATAGAGGATGCCACCAAGAGATGACATAGTGGTTAACACGTTGAAGAAATGACCTCCTACCATTCTTAGATAGGTCAGAGGGAATGATGGATTTGGATAAATAATCAAATATTTGAGAATACCAAAGATCCGATGAGTTGGGTTCAACAACATTAACACGAGGTAACTCATGGATGTGAGATGGTTGATCATAATGATGAACAACAACCAAAAGTTTGGATTCATTAGTTTGTCCATGGGATGAGAGATGTAAGGGAAGCCATCGTGTCAACAAAATGATTGGATGAGTGAGGGATGACTTGAATAGTATAAGAATCAAAGGATTTAAGGAGAAAGAGGATGATATCTCGATACTTTTGGAGAATGTCATTTTTACATTGATAATTTCTTTGTAATTTTTTGATAATGAGCTCGGAATCCCCATAGATGTCAAGGATTTGAACACCCAAAAGGACAACAGTTTCAAGACCTAAGATAAGGGCTTCATATACTTGCCATATTGTTCATGCATTCAAAGTCAAGTTTTTGGGAAATGGGCATGGGAGTGTCCCAAGGAGGAATGAGAATGATGCCAACACCTCCCCCTTTTAACATTTAGATCCATCAAAGAAGAGAGTCATGTGAAGAGGGAAAGACTCATGATGAATATTGTTAATGGATTCATAGGAAATTTCTCATGAGGAAGGTGAGTGGTAGGAAGAGGGGCTTCAACTAATTGGTCTGCGATCACTTGGCCTTTAATATAACTTTTGAGAGATGAACTCTAGGTCAAACTTTGTCATGAGCATGAGCCATCAAGTGATGCGATCATTGTGGTAAGGTTTAGAATGCATGGTTTTGAGAAGATGAAAGCTAGTGACTACATATGTTTTTGATTGAGAAGATAATGGAGAAGCTTGGAAGTGGTGAAGAAAAGGGGCACAACACAAACTTTTCAGCTTCAGTGTAGAGTTTCATACTCATGAAGGTACTGAATGATGTAATAGATGGCTTGATCTCTACCTTAGCCATCACGATGTGCCAACATGGCACCAAATGCATGATGGTGGCAGAGACATATAGATAAAAAGTCTCCCCCTCATGTGGAGGTGTAAGAATAGGTGGAGATAGGAGATACTACTTAAGATCATCGAAGGATTTTTGGTAGTTATCATCCTAGTGGAAGTTGACGTCTTTACAAAGAAGATGATGAAAGGGTTGGAAACGGTCTGAAAGTTGTGAGATGAAGTGGCGGATGGACTGAATCCAGCCTTGAAGACTACAAAGTTGTTTAAGATTGGAAGGAGGATGCATCTCAAGGATAGCCTTGATTTTGGTGGGGTCAACCTCAATACCCCTGATAGAAATGATGAAGCCAAGGAGTTTTCTAGTTAACATGCCAAAAACACACTTGGCGGGATTAAGGATGAAGGAAGAAATGAAGAAGACACTCAAAGAGGAATTTGAGGATGATAAGATGATTGTGTTGATGCTTAGACTTACCTAAAAGGTCATCGACATAGTCTTCTACTATTTTATGGATGAGATCGTGGAAAATATAAGTCATAGCCCATTGATAAGTAGCACCAACATTTTTCAACCCAAAAGGCATGACATGATAGTAGAAGGTACCCCAAGGAGTAGTGAAAGAATTCTTATGTTGATCTTCTGGGGCGATGAGGATCTGATTATAACTAGAAAAACCATCCATGAGAGAGAGCATCTCATGACCAGTGGTAAGGTCAATGAGTTGATCGATGTTAGGAAGGGGAAAATCATCTTTGGGGAAAGAAAGATTGAGATCTCAAAAATCAAGTGCAAATATGAAGCTTTCATATGATTTAACGACATGTATGATATTAGAGACCCATTGGGGATAGTCAATGGGAATGATGAAATTGGTTGAGAGAAGGCATTGCACTCCTCTTTGACAAGGAGGGAAATGAGGGTGCATATGCGGGAATCTTTTTGCTTAACCGGTTTGGCATTGGGGAAAGTGATGATGTTATGGACAACAATGGATGGGTTGAGGCCTGGATCATATCATAGTATGACCATGTGAAGGCTTGGCTATGTTTGGAGAGGAAGGTGGTGAAAGATGCAAAGCTCTTTGTGGATCAAGGGATTGACCCACTTTGAGGATGTGGGGCTCTTGGGAGGTCCGATGTCGATGTCGATAGTGGATTTGTTGAGGAGAGTGGATGTGTCAGGTGGTAAGGTCTTATGAAGAGAAGAATATTCCCCCCATGTAGGAGAGGATAGAATCATCATTAGTGCATTGAAGAATGTCTATGGTAGGAGAGTCTTCTTCTACCATATCATAGAAAGTGAAGGGGAAGGGACCTAGATTCACCCTGATGTTGATAGGTGAGTGGTCCCAAGGTGATCGTGGAGATTAAAAAAAGCTAGAGGGGATGGACATACAACATCATCCATATCCATGGCCTCATAGGATGGGGAATCTGGATATGTGAGATAGTCAGATGGAGAGAAGGGAGGTGAGTCAATGTTGATGGGTGAGGATGTAGAAGTTCCTAAAGGGATGGAGGGATCTTGGTATCCCAAGCCAAATTTTTCATGTGGTGGATGGGTTTGTTTGAAGACATGGCCATGGGGACCTTGTTCATAATGGCCCATACCAAACCCTTCCACGCACAATGGTGGAGGTATGTGTAGGAAAAGGATGGTTTTCGAGGAATTTGAAATCATCGGTATATAATTGGGTGTGAGGATGGTCGTCAATATGGGAAGAAGGAGAATCAACACCACCGTAGATGAGGTTGGTGCAAAGATGAGGTGGACTAAAAGAAATGATATCCCGAGGTTATGTTGATACATGGGATATTTTTGGGTCTACCATGGTGATGAGGTGTGGGGAGGGCATTAAGTGCAAGAAGATGATACTCCCCCAGCGTGAGATTTTCCAAAACATTGTCTAAGATAGCATCATTAGGTGATTTGGGTGAAGGGATGGATGAGATGGTAGATGGTTGTGATGAATCATGTTTGGGAATAAGGACATCATTTGGTCTATATGTCACGTTACATGCTTTGAACAAGAGGAGCATCAATAGGGAGGGTTAAGATCTTTCCCTCATGCTTGTACTTAATGTAATGGTGAAGGGTGGATGGGACACAATGCATGACATGGATCCATGGATGCCCAAGAAGGACATTGTATTGAAATTCACCTTCTACAATGTAGAATACTTCATGTAGGATTTTTCGCCAACACGGATAGGAAGAACAATAGTCCCCAAAGTGGGAGTGATAACATCATTGAAGGCATGGAGGACATGCAGGTGTTTGAGCGACATAGTGGATATTGGGATATGAAGTTTTTCAAAGGTATGCAATGAGATGATATTGATACTTGCTCCATTATCTATCATGGTTCATCAATAAATGTGTCATTGATCTAAACCATGATAAATAGAGGGAGGTCATGGTGTTCAGGAGGGATGTTCTAGGATTTCATCATCGTCAAAAGAGATGGAAGAAGCAACAAGTGCTCCCACTAGGGAAGTGAAAGGTATGAGTCTCATGAGTGGATGTTGGAATGCATTTTAAGGCTTTGATGAGATCCTGTCGGTGGTCTGGGGAGCTTTGGATAAGCTCATAAAGAGACATCTTAATTGGGCCTGAAGTTGTTTTACAATACTTTCTTCAAGAGGCCGAGGTGTGGCTAGGACTAAAAACTTTGGGTCTATTAGATGGTGAGGATGAAGTGGGGGTATTAGAAGAGAGGAAACAACTACCTTTGGTCTTAAAGGAGGTGTGGATGATGTAAGCTCACTAGGAGGAGGAATGGAAAAAATTTTTTTTTTTGGCTTGGGTTGTGTGGTGGATTTAGGGTCATGTGGGCTAGAATGGGTGGTTATCCGAACAATGTTGATAAAAAGAGGGGACCATCCCCAGGATCATTTTTAGTTGGGACATCTTTTGGTGGTGGTGGGTGACATCCTTGGGACATCTTCTTTTGGTGGTGGCATGTTGGCAAGAGTCCTCGATGAAAGGGGTGGCTTAGATGTTCTGGTAGATGAAGGTTGGGATGAGGGAGCTGATTGGTTTGGTGGAAGAGTTGGTTCTCCTCATCAAGGAGGTCATCATTATGGATAAGTTTATGTATGATTGTTTGAAGGGATTTATAGTGTTCCATGTGTCATGCCTTGGTGCATGATGGTATGCACAAATAAGATTGGAGTCAAACTAAGAGGGTCGTGGTACATTTGGATCAAAGGATTTGATGGGTGGTAAGGTGATCATTGATGCTTGGAGTAATTGATAAAATATCATCGTGTAATACCCCAAGGGAGTAGGTGACAAATGGATATGGGTGAAGGGTTTGTGATGGATGTAACAATGGCTTGGTGTGAGGTGGTTTGATGGGAACTTTTGACCTTATTTTAGATTTGGGGGAGGATGAAGAGGGTTGTGTTTGGATTTTTTTGATGATGTGGATGATCTAGATTCGGTACTGGAAGATGATTTGGAAGAAGGTTGGTACCATGTTGTCTTATCAATGGTAGAGGTTTTGATGAAGGGGGTGGTCCCAAAATAGAAGAGGATGAAGGGGTTGATCCCAAAATAGATGAAGATGATGTGGTTGGTCCCAAAATTGAGGAAGATGAAGGGGCTTTGAGAGATCTGATTTGAGAGGGAGGAATGTCTATATTTTTGCGGGGATGTGTAAGAGACTTTTGATTAGGGACACCAAGGTTTGTAGTTTTTGTTTGTGGTGACTTGTCTTTGGTGGATGTAGTGGCCTCACTAGTTGGTGCTTGTGATATAGATGATGGGAGGGGTCATTGCATAATGCATTTAACTATGTCTAATATGGTGGTTGAGTGTGGGATTAGGACTAGTGGTGTTTGCATTGTAGGTATCATTGGTGTGTCACTCATGCTTTTTTGACTATGGGAGTTTGTGTCATAGGTGGAGGTGTAACCATAGGTGGAGTCTCTTGGATATCGATGGGGGTGTAATCATGTTGTGGGTAGAATTTGACATCAGTGTGAAGGAGGTTAATGTGGTAGAAGTTGGAAGAGATAAACTCATAGAAGGTGGAGATGAAGAAGTGGTCACAACTAATTCCAATGAAGTTTTGGCTAGTATGATGGTTGGAGAGGGGTCTAAAATAGGTGTAGGTGTCGTAGATGATGATGTCGTAGATGATGATGTCAAAAAGTGGTCCACAGTGTTGATGATGTGTGCATTGGGAGGTTGAGATGTGGGGGTAGTTTGATTTGTGGGTGTATGGTTGGGGAAAGGTTGTTTGAAGACATCAAGTGGTTGATTAGGCAATGCGTTAGGGTTACCTACATGAAGATCCCCTTGATCGATGAGTTTTTGAATGAGGTCTTTAAAATTTTGACATTTCTCTATGTCATGTCCTCAAACTAATGGAACTTATAGTAATATTCCTCATGATACCAAACCGGTTTTGGTCGTGAATCATCTAGTGGTCAGATGGGTGGAAGTGTGATGAGATGAGTGGCCATCAGCTTATCAAAGACCACATTATATGGCTCTCCAAGTGGAGTGTAGTTAGGTGGTGGTCTAGGGTTTTTTGGAGGACCCGCATTGGGAGTGGGTGAAGGAGAAGATTTGACCACTATGGTATTGGCCATGTTTTTTGATTTGTCAGTGTGGGTTGATGGCTTGATGAACTCAAGTTTTGGTTTATTCGATCTAAGTTTTAGTTAGCCTTGCTCAAGGGCACGAGTCTCAAGTTTCGAGCCATGGTAAATGCTTCATCAAATGTGTGGAAAGATTGAATCTGCAAGGTAGATGATATGTGCTTCAGCAAGAACGTGAAAACAACTCAATGAGCTCGTTTTGTGGAAGAACAAATGAAATTTGGTTGATGATCCCATGTCAGCATGTGGAAAATTCTGTAATGGAATCATTGTCATATTGGCGAATAGCATACAAGTTTGTGATGGTGATCTTGCGAGCTATGTTAATGGAGAAATGCTCCAAGAAGAGTTGCATGCAAGTTGGGTGAATGAAAAGAGGGAGTGTTGGGGGATACCATTGTACCAATCCAAAGTGCAGGACCATCAACAACATAGGAAGGTGTGTAGCATTAGATATTGATCGTGGGATATGAGGTAGCATGCATGTTTGAAACACACACAGTGTTGCTGGAGATCTTCCTTACTATTGAATTTGGTAAATTTAGGAATCTCCCAATGAGGAGGATAAGGTTTAATAGGGACTGATGGGTTAATCGGTTCATTACAAATTTGATCATAGGAGAATGTAACCTTTGGTCCCAAGGTCACGACTTCAATATTATCAACCTATTCATCAAATCATGTAGGGGATCATTTGAAGAAGATAGTTGTGATTGGGTGTTTTGGGAAATAGCTTGATAATGTTTTGGGAATGAATGGGTGTTTGGGTATTGCTTGGTAGGTTGTGGGTTGAAATTGTTGTAGTGGTTGGTATTGAGAAATGGAGATTATGTGATTTTGAGATTGGATAGGTTGTTGTGAGATGGGGATGTGAATTTGTTGAGGTATGTGATAAGTGGTGATGGGTTGAGATTGTGGAGGAGGATTAGTCATAACATATTAGTAAACGCCCCCAAGATGTTTATGGACGTAAAGTAGACACCCATTTTTGGGTGAGGTTGGGAAATCATGACTATTATCACCAAATAATGGCACCCTTATGTTTACACAATGCATATACTTGAGCTCACAGTGTGATTGGATAACATGGGTACTATCTCCAAGTTGTGGGACTTATTACTTGAGATAGACCTCCAAAGAAAGTTGGTCCTTACTCCTAAACTACTGCCACAAGCTACTCGATGTAGGCAAAAATAACTATCCTAATCTAACTTTCTAATGGACAAGGAGAGAGAATGCATAAAAATGAAATCCTACACTACGGCGGTGATACACCATAAAAGGAGGGTGTGAGAGTAGTCTTCAATGTGTGAAAACTAGAAGTAAAGTGCATACTAGAAGGGGTGATAACAGTTCTCCACAATCTGGAAAATGCATTTACAACAATATTTCATACATGCACAATAATAATGGATCCTTATAAGAGCATAAAAATAGACACAATATTCTTGTAATGAAGGTTGAAGGGCAAGAAGAGTGCAAACAAACACAGTATGGGAAGATGCATCCACAAACTTGTATTTTATTGCTTCATGATATGCATAGTTCAATATATTACAAGATAAGGGCCTAGATCACCATGAAAGGAGTCCACTACAAGGGCCTTGCATATTGGCTTCATAAAGCAATTTTGATAGAGCTTTGCTACAACAAAACTACCTCCCTTTACAATGAGCCCAACACTCCAATTTATAGAAAAATAAGAAGAGAGAGAGAGAGAGGGAAAATGGAAATCCTAAAATCTATCCTTCAACCACTTGTAAGAGGTATTAAATGGAGTGAAATTATGTTCTATTTCTTGCAAAAGGCTCCCCATACTATCCCATGACTTACAACAGTGAAATATGGTAGCCCATGCTTCATTGAATGCGTCCAACTACCAAATAAAACACTATTCGAACTTGGCCACATTTTCTACAAAATCTCTATCTATCCTTCATCAAATCTAGAATTTCTTGATTATTGTGCATCAGCCTCGAAGCCATGAATCCAAAAGTACTAATTTTGTGTGATTTTGTTGAGAAATGCAAAATTTATGGCCTTCTGAGTGCGAGCAGCTATTTTGGGTTTGTCAGGCATTTTTGTCATTTGACAGATGAGCATTAATTGTTTGGAGCTGAATATGTTTCTTTTATTTTAATATATCTACCCTCATCAAAATTAAGAAATCCAGTTTTTGTGATGCGAGAGGATGCCATGTTGGTTCGAAAAGTCCAATTTTATGAAAATCAGAGCTCATAGTCAAAAGTTATGGCCGTTTGAAGTTTGGGAGGTCAAACATTGATTTTTTCTCTTCATTGCGGCTATTTGGTAAATTTAGTCCATGTGTCTTGGCTATTCAAGACACATTCTTCCACATCTCCTGATTCGGGATTCCTTGTCCCTACGCGTCCACCGTTGACCGGGCCATGAGGGTCATTGACCTCTGCATTCTTCGCGTATGGTTCCTTTTTTCGGCCTTTTCACGTGACATGCATCCCAACCGCCCCTTACACATTTTTCCACACCACCCACAATGCACTGACTTGTGGCAAAAATCAGGCTTTGCGCATCCCATGCGTACTGTGTTCCAAATGTCCTGCGAACCACAGGACGAAAACTTTTGGTGTTTTGCCAATTTTCACTGCCTATGGCCATTTTGGCTTTGTGCGTCTCAACTATCCCGTGGACCGCTTGGGACAAAAATGTCTGATTTTTCCACAAAACACCAGAATGAGCCCATTTTTGGATTTTTTCCAATTTTCTTTAACTTCTTGGGTTTTTCCTAGATGGGGAAGTTAGAGAGAAGCCAAGGGGACCCCAAAACATGCTTTTTGGCCTTGAATCAATTCTACTAACTTGAGATTGAAGAATCTGATGCATGTTATCAAAATTGATGAGGGTGAATTTTAGATAACAATGACATTGGCATGTATGCAAGATGCAAAGGGTAAGGATCGGTCATGTTGTTTAGATAAGAGAGGTAATGATTGGGGTAATTGGGCAAGTTGGATGGGTGTGCTAGTGACAACAGTGGATGATGAAGTAATAGGGAAATGAGTGTTGATGGGGTGTAGATTGGGGGATAGGTGTCATAAGCTTTGTGGTTTAGTGAATTGGAGGATCGATAGAAGAAGATGGGCCAAGCTCATGTTGGGCCATGGATAGCTCATTCATGGCTCTAGGAAAGAACACCACAAGCTGTGAGGATAACACTTGGGTGGTTTTGGGATTGGAATGATAGGCATAAATTTGTTGAATGGGTGGCCCATCGATAGGAAGTTGGGTGGATTTCCTAAGGAGGTAATCATGGAGGGCCAGATTAGCATCAAGGAACTCTTGGAACTCCACATTTCCATAAGGGACAATGTGAGGCCCAAAAGCATCAACCAACATAGCGGATTGAGGGTGACTGTCGGATGGTATAGCATGATGGTGTGGGAAATGGTTGTTACTATCAAGGGAAGTGATGTGTATGGGGTGGGTCATAGACTGTGTGACTACGGAAGAGGTCATAATGGGAATTGATGAAGGAGTAGGTAATTTTGGAGTTGGTTGAGACAAAGTAATAGTGTTGTTGGAGGAGAATTTTTGTTCCATTTTCTTAGCGGTTGAACAAGTAATTACGGCATGAAACAAAAGTAAATTTTACGCTAACTAAACCAAGAAATTTAGGAAAACAATTTTTTTGTTTTTAATTTATTAAGAAAGTGTAAAAAGAAAAAGGGATGGATAACAAGGTACCTAGGAAAGGCAATCTATGTTTGGTTTTAGGATTTTTTGGCTTGGGAGTCCTCTCATACCCAAAGGTATGAGAGGCACGAGTCTATACAAAGTTTTTAACATGACTAGAACACCACAGAGGCTTTCCGTCAGGTGATGAAATCCTAATCATTCCACCTGGTAGGATGATGTTTTAGATGTGTTGATTTTGTTTTGAGTTTTTGGTTGTGTGTGAGGATTGTGAAATGCGAGAAAATTAACCTCCTACAAAAAATTTCTTTTTAGACTAAATTGAAGTGTGACTTTTCGATGCAGACACACACAAGAAAAGGAAGTGCAATGCAAAAAGAGAAAATAAGGAAAAAGAGGAAAACATGGATATATCTTTTCCTTTTTATCTACACTTTAGCGAAGAGCAATCCAACAGATGAACCCAACACGAGCAAGCAAGCAATGTGGACTAGCTGCAAAGTTAGTACAATAGAAATATAGAAGAAAATATGGAGTTATAAAAAGTGAGGATGTTGATTAAGTTTACCTTGTAGACACAAGATTAGCTAAATGGATAGTAAATGATCGTGGCTATTTTTGGTTCTCAAGATCACCCAAAACGTAAGAGAAGAGAATACATAGACACGATCGGAAAAACTATTTTAAAAAAGGAAAATGTAGATATATCTAGGAATTAATCAGATTACTGAAAATGGAGTGAAATCTAATAAAAATAAATGATTAATAACTGCAACAAAATGATTAGCTAGTACAAGATATCAACAACGGTCATTGTAGAAATTACTCGATCTAATACAAAGAATCCATGAAATAGCTACATGCATAATAATTGAAATTAACAACTCTATATTATATTTTTATTATGCATTCACTATTTCATTACACTCCATTATATAGGAGATGTAAAATAACAATCCTTACAACAACATTTGTCTTCATGTACAACCATACACCCATATGGTTTGACCTCTCACTAATATAATAATAAAACAATACTAATTGTTTTATTATTCTAACTTACTAACTTACCACATACTAACCACATTTTACATTTACTATTTACATTTACATAGTAAATGTACTTTCACTAATTTACTATAATAATAATCACACATGTAATTATTATTCACCCATACAAATGGAGCACTAAGATATATTTCCTAACATTCCCCCCCTTAGTGCGAACATGGGAAAACCTGCCTTATACTTGCACATGCTCATGATCTTATGATTTTACAGGATGATCATAAACCTAATTGATGGTTTTTCATAGGGTTGACCATAAACCAAAAATGATGGTTTTCAGAATTGATTTACCATAAACCAAAAAGGGTGATGGTTTTGCATAGGGTTTACCAACAACCAAAAATGGTGGTTTTACAAGTGGTGTACCACAAACCAAAAATGAAGGTTTTCAAGTGGTTTACCTACAACCACATCATGATATGCCAATTATTATTCTTAGCCCTCATCACATCTCACTGTAGGGAATAACATAGGAAATTCTCGCTAAAATTTCTTTGCATATATAGAAAATACCAGAAATGTAGAAAACTAGAAATGGAACATTGAGATCATGTTCCCCCCTTAATGTAAAATTTCTTTTATTCTGCAAACCACAATAGGAACACTGTAACCAAACACTCTGCGTAAATACAAAGAAACAACAAAACGTCTTGTATAAAAAATAATCACCATAGCTGATACGGCCCCGTCGTTGGTGACTGACGAGAGGTCGTTGAATGACCTCCAACCTCCTGTGCCTCCTTCCTCCAAGAAATTCACTTAGTATAGAAAGTCTTCAGAATTATAGTCAATTTCATCTATTATTTGTTCATCTTCATTGTCTGAGCCTTCTTCAATGACTATATTTGCTTCATTTTTAAGATTTCCATTGAGCAAGTCTTTAGCTCGATCTCTACAAAAAGACTTAGTATGACCCTTTTTCTTGCAATAGAAACATTCAATTTCATCCTTTTTTTTTAGAATTTTTTGTATTTCTTTTTAACATATAAAGCAGTTTCCTCTTCTATATCTTCTTTAGTTCTTTTCTCTTCAGCTAGGAGAGCTGAAATCATGCCCTCTAATGACTGAGAAGACATTTGCCCTAGAGTAAAGACAACATTATTGTACTTGGATGGCAAACTATTTAATAATATGGCTTTTTCATCTTCATCATCAACATGAGCTTTAACTTCTGCTAGTTGTCTAAGAAGAGATCTCAATTCATTTATATGACTTGACATTGTGACTTCTTCATTCATTTTCAATTTGAATAATTGCAACTTTAAAGAGAATTTTGCATTATTCGCTTTAGCCCCAAAAGTTTTGTTTAGTAAATCCCATATTTCTGTAGAAGATTTTTCTAAATCTACATGATGTAATTCAGAATCTGAAATACCAAGTCCAATTATTGCTTTGGCTTTGTCATCTCTAGTTTCCCATTCTACAATTTTGCTTATATATGTAGGTGCTTTTTCTTTTCCATCTAGTATCCTCCATAGGTTTTTATTCATTAACTGTATCTGGATTTTTACTCTCCATGTATGGAAGTTCAGCCCATTAAATTTATATAATGGTGTATCCTACTGAATCTAAATATCCAAAAAAAATTGAATGTAGATTTGAATTACCTTTGATTCTCTAATTTCTTCAAAAAAAACAGAAGTGATCAATGTGTTGTATAGTAAATTGGACGTTTCTCCCAAACTACAAATTGGGTTTTGCTAAAAATTTTACTGTAGCTTTTTGTATAATAGGTCGTTCCATGTATAAAATTTTGGAGAAACCCAGATCACAAAACAAAATTTACGAGATCTTCTTCGAGACAGATTTACCCTGCTCTGGTACCAAATGTAGAAATTACTCTAATCTAATACAAAGAATCCATGAAATAGCTACACAGACAATAATTGAAATTAACAACTCTATATTATATTTTTATTATGCATTCACTATTTCATTACACTCCATTATATAGGAGATGTAAAATAACAATCCTTACAACAACATTTGTCTTCATGTACAACCATACACCCATATGGTTTCAACCTCTCACCAATATAATAATAAAATAATACTAATTGTTTTATTATTCTAACTTACTAACTTACCACATACTAACCACATTTTACATTTACTATTTACATTTACATAGTAAATGTACTTTCACTAATTTACCATAATAATAATTACACATGTAATTATTATTCACCCATACAAATGGAGCACTAAGATATATTTCCTAACAAATCATGACCAAAAAAATAATGTATTTTTTAGTATTTAACTATTTAAAAACTATGGAGGCAGAGCCAACCAAAACAAAAAAAATGTTAAAAGAATTGTTAACCAAAATTGGAATTTAATTTAAATTATCAAACTATTTTAAAATTGTGGTGGCAGAGCCGTCACGAAACCCAAAACTATGGTGGCAAAGTGACCATAAACTATAAAATAAGATATTTTTAGCTTACATGTGAAACCGAAAACGAGAAAGTAAAAAGGCAAAGGATGGAACAAGTAGAAGCATATGGCCGTGAGCTCAATGATTGTAGACAAGGTCAAAAATGTGATAAGTGCTATAGATTCATTATTACTAAAACTTGCACAAACACCACAAGAAACCACACAACAAAATCACTTCCCACAGTGTGAAAGTCAGCCAAATGACACCATAAGACACAAAAACGCAACAATAACAACAAATACCAGTAAAAAGAAAATAGATAAAATAACGAGTCATAAGCCCAAGGACAATAAATCACGAGTAAGTCCCACCTAAGCGTCCCGAGAATGTTTGACGAGAATTCCCGCTACCTATCCAGATTAGTGAAAGATAAATGAGAAATCAAGAAACCTCATATATGGGAGGGTTTAGGGACCTCCTGATGTGGATAGTGATGATGTGGTACGGGTGCAAAAAGGGATGATTGTCCTCGCGATAAATATTTGACCTGCACAACAAAGAGAACTAAAACATGAAGAGGATTAGTAAGATATATGGTGGGCTACCCAAAAAATTTGGTTCAGGAAGCGAAAGCTTCCTAGAAAGGATGTCAGCCCATGTATTAATAAAAAGAGTGTAATCAATGCTGGATGAAGATACACTGATAACATAAATTCAAAGTAGTGATATGATAAATGGAAATACTAAATAATACAATAATCAAGATAGTAATCGAAATGATAATTGATAATAGGAATACACAAACAAAACCACTTGGTTTGGCAATGATCCAAGAGAAGACCATATGGTTGATAGTGATCTGAGCAAACCAATCTAAGGAGGAAGGATGTCAAGAGCTCCGCAAGAGATCGTCAATATGGAGGGATGGAGAGATTAAAAATGGGATTGCAAGGGAATCACAAGAGCATAAAGATGGTATTATGGTGATACAAGTGGCATCAAAAGGACATTATGATGGTATGATGATGATATGAATGGAGCTATAATTCCCGATTTTTTCTATCACTTCTAACTTGTTTGAAAGAGCGAGGAAGTCTCTTATTTATAGCCTAAGGAGGAGATTAATTTAGGTAATCCTGATTTGGAAAAGTAACTCCAATTAGGTAAGTGGGGGACATGATTAGAATATTAAATTCAAAGGTGAATTTTATGTGGATTACTTTTGAATTTTAAATTCATAAGTGGACTAAATACGGATTATTTTTTAATTTTAAATTAATTAGTGGGATTACTTTCTAATTTTAAATTCATAAGTGGATTAGACGTGGATTATATTTAAATATTTAATTCATGAGTGGAATGGATGTGGATTATATTTGAACATTTAATTCATCAAGTGGATTGGATGT
Organism: Taxus wallichiana var. yunnanensis; assembly: GCA_018340775.1. Classification (NCBI taxonomy): domain Eukaryota; kingdom Viridiplantae; phylum Streptophyta; class Pinopsida; order Cupressales; family Taxaceae; genus Taxus; species Taxus wallichiana. The sequence continues at coordinate 560,080,098 of CM031234.1, forward strand.
GGATTATATTTGAATATTTAATTCATGAGTGGGATTAGATATGGATAATTTTTTAATATTAAATTCTTTAGTGGGATAACATGGATTACTTTTGAATTTTAAATTCATTAGTGGGATTACTTTTAAATATTAAATTCATTAGTGGGATGACATGGATTACTTATGAATTTTAAATTCATTAGTGGGATTACTTTTGAATTTTAAATTCAGAAGTGGGGTGACATGGATTAAATTGGAATTTTAAATTATTAAGTGGATTGACATGGAACATATTAGCATGTAATGAGGATTATTGATTTAAAAGGGATCAATTAACCAATTAACATTGATTAATTGAATATGTATTTTTGGTGGGAAATGGAATTTGAATGAAATTAGGAGGGAAGAGGAATTTGAATGGGAAACCCTAATGAAGGAGAGTAGACACGGAGTGAAGTGGAGGAACGACACAAAAAATTTGTGTCTACACGTGGCAAAAGTGAGAATTGGGAAAAATAAACAAATTGAGTTCATGTTTTAGACTTTAGGTCATCGACGCTTGATATCATCATCTTCATCTCGATTGAAAAAATAGTTCCAATGTGGTGGGTCCTCAAACCACCACATGGTCTCGCCACCACATTGGTCTACATTACCACATCAAACCGAGCTCATTAGACAACTCGAGACTTTCTCAACCGAGCCAAGGGACGAGTTGGGCGAGTCACCTCGGGGTGAGCTACAAAATTAGCTCGATGAGCCATTTGGGTGAGCTGGTTTATAGATCTTGGCTAGTAAAAATTCTCTACGTGGCCCAAACCATGCTTTTTATGGATGGTCAAAGGATATTTCAATCCTATCCATACTCCTATCCCCATGCATGTGGTATAAACCCTAACCTCACCAAAATTGTCAACAAACTCAGTGGATGAGGGACACATGGCTGAGAAATGAAGTGTGAAGACATTGGATCAAAGCCGGTGTGGAAGGTTGAAGTTATACGTGGAAACAATGAATGTCGACTAGAGGGTACATGGTGTAATGTGGTGACAGTGGGAGAATGGATAGTAGGGTCATATGCAACATGTTGATAGGGGAGTAGGACATGTGGAGGACAAGTGAGGAAGGTCGGTGAAAGCTCCAAAGAAAATGTGGGGGTGGGGGGATTGAGCCCGCGACCTCCCCTTACAAGTGGACCAAGTATAACCAACTCACCAAGTAAGTTGATTATGATAAGTATTGGGTGATAATCCCTATAAACAAGAATTGTGGGCTGCCCAAGGCTATAAAATCCCTCTCCCTTCCTCCATTCACAACAAGATTGTCAAGAGCTTCTAGTGCAACAAAGAGGAGAAATTTTGAGAGGCCTATGAAATATGAAGGCCATATTTTGGAGGTGAATATATGCCATATATTTATAGAGGCTTTTTGTAGAACAATATGTAAGCCTTGTATCGTATTATTATAGGAAATATTTTATTATATGACCTATATTGTATTATTATAGGCATATGAGGGAGAATAAGTCCTATATTATATTAGTATAGGCATCATTTTAAGTCTGATATTATTATTATAAGCAAGATGAAATTAAGTCCTATTATTTAATAAGCACATGTAAAAATTGTGGGAGTTATTATTTGTTAACTCATCATTAGTACAAACGCCAAAATTGAATCCTTATTCTAGTGTTGGAGCCCGAAGATGCCATGGAGAAAAGGGACATGAAGAATCACTAGAGAAGCACTAGAGCTCAAATCCTTAGTACATTGGATGTATCATCAGATCATTTCCTTCAGAGGAGGGTCATATTCACCATTGAGCTCATTGGGGACATTTTATCCACTTAGCCCTATGTAAGGTCCATTTTGTTGCGGCAAAGGTGGAAGGAGGTCATCGTCAACAACAAACATTGGATCAATCATAGATCTGCATAGAGGCTTATTTCTACCATACAATAGAGTGAAGGAGGATCCATGTTGTCTTCTCATATCCGGAGACTTAGAACCATACAATGAAGGCGTTGAGGTCTTTAAGGAGACATATCACCATACAATAGATGTATTGAGGTCTTCTAGTAGGATATTGAGCACCTGTAACATAGTCATTGGGGTCTTCATTATTGTGGGAGTTATTATCAATAACTCACCAAAACTGTTGCAGAGAGCTTGGATTCTGACTATGGGTCCATAGGGTATTTTGCATTGGAGATCCATTAGAGATCGAATCTTCAACATCAGACACTTTTCATGGAGGAGGTTCTTTTTCTTATGGTATTAGGTTTATTATAGCTTCAATTTTTATTTTATATCGAGTTTCAATTTAGAAGTGGATAGTAAATCGCTTAATTTATGAACCCGAAACATAGGCATTTTCCGAACTTCGTTATCAACCTTTTTGCACTATGGTTATTATTCTTGTTGTGTATTTGATTAAAGGTGATTATAATGGGGTAAATTCGGTAAAATAATTAATTTCCTATAAGTTTTCGTGGTCAAGGAAAACAATTGGCTAGTTTATGGATCATGTTTGGTATCAAAGTAGGTGATCGTGTTTGCAAACTTGATAATTTCGAGAAAATTTTGTATCAAAGCGGTGTATTGCACCTATAAACTTGCTTAATCTACGAGAAAGTGATATCGAGAACTAGGTTTTCATCTGCATGTAAAGAATGAGATAGACATGTACCAGTTCACACTATAGCCGAAAGAAGGATTCTCAATTACGGAAAATTCTACAAACTCATGGAAGTAGAGAAGTTAAAGCAAGAGCTACAAGATAGATTTGAATCTCGACAAATTTTGAGCATTATTGTATTGATATATTTGCAATTAGAAGACCTCGTGCAAGGGGAAAATATTTGTCGTAATATATCAAATTTTCTTATTAACTAAGTTGTCTCAGGCACAAGAAAAAAAAACTAGTTTCATACTTTACAAAGAGATTGATCATGTAGTGAAGATGATAGGGGACCAAAGTCACCAACTAAGTAGGTACTATGCGACAGTTTATCATACATAGTATTTTTTTACAATATTGGTAATCAAAGCTCAAGATGAAGACCGAAGGAGAGATTATTCATCCCGATTTAGAATCGGTGTGGCATTACTGAGAAGATAGTGATCCCAAGTGCCATGGGTCCCAGAGATTGAGCCAAATGTTTGATTAGAGAAATAGTAGTTTGAAGACCATGGTATCAACTATAGATATCTCTTCAAAGATGACATTACGGTTTTGAATTTAAGAAAAACACATAATATTTTTGGGAAAAAAATTCTCCTTAGTGAGGAGGTGTGATCCAAAGGAAATTTTAGAGGACAAGTTTTCCCTAAATCACCCAAGAACATCACAAGGCGGAAGTAGACTTTGTGAGCTTTCATCGACAAGTATTAGATTGTGGAAAATGGAGCTTGTACGTGAAATTTGTGGTTGGTTAAAGTTTGGTTAGCTCTTGATTGAGATAGGATCAACTGGAAAGTCACATTACGACATGGCAAAAGTGAGAATTAGGAAAAGGTGACAAATTGATTTCATGTTTTGAACCTCCGGTCTTCGACGCTTTATATCATCATCTTCGGTTTGATTGAAAAAACAAATTACCAATGTGGTGGGTGTTCAAGCTACCACATGGCTTACCACAACATTAGTCTACATTGCCACATCGGACCGAGCTCACTAAACAACTTAGCAAGCTGCTCAACCGAGCCAAGGGACGAGTCACCGGGGTGAGCTACATAATTATCTCAAAGTGAGCCATTTGGTGAGATATTTTATATATTTTAGCTAAAAACAATGTATCTATGTGGCCAATCCACACTTTTTATGGATGGTCAAAGGCTATGTCAAGCCTATCTATACCCCTATCCACACGTGTGTGGGATAAACCCTCACCCTCGTCAAAACTACCAACAAACTCGGCGAATGGGGGACACGTGATCGAGAATGAATCTGTGAAGACAATGGATTAAATTTTTCATGGCGTGTCGACGATATATACATGGAAATAATAAAGGTCAACCAAAGGGTACGAGGTGTGATGGGGTGGTAGTGGGAGAATGAATAGTAAGGTCATTGGAAATGTGGAAGCAGTAGAGTAGGACACATGGAGGATAGTGAGGCAGGTCAAAAACCAAAAGAAAAAAGGTGGCGATGAGGGAATTGACCCTACAACCTCCCCCTATAAGTGGACCAAAGTGTAAACAACTTGTTCAATGAGTTGTATGTGATAAGGATTGGGCGATAATCCCTATAAACAAGAATTGCAGGCCACCCAAGGCTATAAAATCCCTCTCCCTTCCTCCATTCACAACAAGCTCTCTCTCAAGAGCTTCGAGGCAACAAAGAGGAGAAATTTTGAGAGGCCTATGAAACATGAAGTCCATATTTTGGAGTTGAATATAAGCCCTATATTTATATAGGCATTTTGGAGAAAAAATATGTAAGCCCTATATTGTATTATTATAGGCATTATTTTATTATATGACCTATATTGTATTATTATAGGTATATAAGGGAGAATAAATCCTATATTGTATTAGTATAGGCATCATTTGAAGTCCGATATTATTATTGTCAGCAAAATGAAATCAAGTCCTATTATTTAATAGGCACGTGTAAAAATTGTGGGAGTTATTATTTGTTAACTCACCATTAGTGAAAAGGCCAAAATTGATGTTTTGTTCTCATCTTTGGAGCCTGGAGATGTCAAGGAGCCAAGTGACATGACGAAGCACCATAGAAGCACTAGAGCTCTTATCCTTATTACATTGGACGTATTGTCATATCATTTTCTTCAAAGGAGGATCATATTCACCTTTGATCACGTTGGTGACATTTGATCCACTTAGCCCTATGTAGTGGTCATTTTACTATGCAAGAGAGTGGAAGGAGGTCATCATCAACAACAGACATCAGATCATTCATAGCTCTACATAGAGGCTTATTTTTGTCGTGCAATAGAGTGAAGGAGGATCCTTGTTGTCTTCTCATATATAGAGACTTAACACCATACGGTGGAGGCATTGAGGTATTTAGAAGGAGACTTAGCAAAGTACAATGGAGGTGTCGAGGTATTTTGGTAGGAGACTTAGCATCCTAAAATAGAGGTGTTGAGGTCTTCATTATTGCGGGAGTTGTTATTAATAACTCACCGAAAGCTGGATTGTGGAGAGTCTAGCTTCTAAATTTGGAACCATAGGGTATTTCACATTGGAGATCGAATCTTTGGCATCGGATACTTGTTGTGAAGGAGGTTCTTTTTCTTCTTGTATCAAGTTTATTATAGCTTCAATTGTGATTTTGTATTAGAGTTACAATTTAGAAGTGGATAATAAATCGGTTCAATTTTTGAACCCAGAGACGTAGGCATTTGTCTAACTCCCTTATCAACCTTTTTTCACTATGGTTATTATTCTTGATGTGCATTTGATTAAATTTGATTATAATAGGGTAAATTCGGTAAAGGAATTAATTTCCTATAAGGGTCTATGGTCAAGGAAAAAAATTGATCGGTTTGAATCGGGAATGGGACACATATGGGTGCAATGTGCATGGATGGGTGAGATGATAAGGGTCCATATTCCATTGGGTATGCAATTGTTTTAAGTGAGATGGATAGAATTAAATGTTAGTGGGTGAGGGTTAGTAAATGAGTGATGAGGTGTCTTTTATCACCATTTTATGGGATATATACTTTTTATTAACTTTTGTGGGATTATTTGATTTTTTGGGATTATTGTGTTTTATAATGTTTTTGGTATTTTGAATAGGATATTGTATGTGCAAGGTGCATTTAAATAGGAGACAAATGAAATGCGAGGGCATGAACTAAAAATGAGCTTATTAGTTTGAGCCCTAGTATTTTAGACACACTTTAGGAATTATTCACAAAGTTCAAATTAGTAATATTGCAATTGAAGGAATGTGGAGTTGATAAAAATGACTCATAACGTATCCTTTTTTATCCTTTCAAAATTATGTCCAAAATACTCAGTGTTTGTCTCCACCTTTCATACCATTAAAGATGCACATGGAGCAACATGGAAGATGTCCACTTTTGATGTTTTGTTGGTCAATTGACTAGGGAACAAGACAAATATAGATGGTCACATTGAAGTATTCTGAATCACATGCCTTGATTGTAGGGAGTGAGAACCTAAGGATTCTAATAACAAGGATAAGAAACAAGAGAAGATGGATCAAGGGAAGAAAAAGGATCCAAAACTGTCCCAACTAAAAAATAACATTAAACCCACTTTCGCCAAAGCTAAACCTAATAAGGAAAGGGTGAAGTGTGCTTATTGAAAAAAACTTGGGCATGATGAACACAAGTGTATGAAGAAGTAAATTGACCACCTTACTCACGTTCTGGATAAGAACAACATAGTAGTCCCTAAATCTATAAAAAAAAATCATCAAGCCAAGAAACTTATAAGGAAAAAGACAACATTAAAGAGAAGAAGAAGGGAAAAGATTTAATTTCATTGTGGCTCCAACTTCATCATGGGTTATTGACTTTGGTGCCTTACACCACATGGGTTCCTCATAGGTTCAATTTTCTTCCATGGAACCATGTAGTTTTTCCTCTATCACATTGGGTGATGAAACCTCTATAGCAGTTGGAGGGAGTGTATCAATTAAAGTAAATGGTGGAACATTTAACAATGTTCTAATTTTTCCAACACTTTCTACCAATCTACTATTAGTGTACCAAATCACTCATATTGGGAAGGGAATGAGAGTTGAATTTAACCCATATTTAGTTATCATTAGAGAGCTACATAGTGGTAATACAATTGCAAAGGGAAGGGTTGATCACCAGTCATGATTATATACCTTCTCTCATTTATTTCATGAAACTTCTCCAACTGTATTGTTGATCGACTTGATGGGTTTAACAACCTACGACATGAGTGATTTTTCCACCTTAACTATTGTCACTTAGAACAATTGAGAAAACATAATATGGTTGAAGTCTTGCCTAAAGTTAGTTTTTCTAAATGTCTTTGTGAGGGTTGCACCCTTAGGAAGCATTTGGAAGATTATTTTGACAAAGGAAAATCTTGGAGAGCTACACATGTATTGGAGTTGATACACCATGAAATCTCAAGGACATTCCCAAACCTTCCTTCACTAGGGCATGATACATTCTCACCTTTATTGATGATTTCTTGAGGTACACTTGGGTCTACTTCTTTCATCAGAAGTCATATTTTTATGACTTTTTCATAACTTTAAGGATCTTACAAAGAAATATTCAAGGAAATTCATCAAGATTGTGGGGACATATAATGGTTGATAGTATGTTAGTACATTTTTTAGAAGTTTTGCACTACATAATGGATTGAGTTACAATGAACATTTTCATACATTCCTTCACATAATGGAGTTACAAAATGAAATAATATGTTCTTGAAAGAGATGGCCAATTGTATGCTTCACTCTAATCATTAGCACTACAATACTAGGTGAAGCTATTAACTATGAAAATTACATCTAGAATTGTGTCCATTACAAATCCTTGAAAGGAGTCACTCCTTTTAAGATTATAATGATAGGAAACCCTTAGTTAATAACTTCATGGTCTTTAGATCTCTAGTTATGGATCGCATCCCTAAAAATAAACATAAGGCTATGGAACCTTAGAGTCGGCCTTGCATATTTGTGGGATACCCAAATGGTGTTAAGGGATACATGCTTCTTCATCTAACCACCCATGATTTTTTCATTGAGAGAAGTGTCAAATTTTAAGAAGGTTCGCCAACTTACGTACATGAAATTTCTCCACTTCCATGACTACACTTGGTTATTCTAACGATGATTTGATAGATAGCTCGATGAGCCCGATCGAAGTTCTTAAATAGATAATCACTTAGGATTATTCTTATGGTAATCGATAAAGTGAGAGTGGGGATGGTGCTTCATCTCTTTCCACATCTAGCCAAAAATCAGACGATGAAGAGTCTATTCCTGACTCTCCTATTGTCGGTCCTCTTTGGTCTAGTCAAACAGTTTAGAGTGCATGTACTTTGGTAGGAGATCCTACATATGTCATAAGGACACGTTCGAGTTCATAGGTGGTCCACATGATTTCTTTTCCTTTTCCTCCAATCTATATACCTTTCGGGAGGCATCCTGGAAATCCCGAGTGAGACACAACTATACGGGAGGACTATAATTCATTGATCGGGACAAAAAATTGGGATTAAACACACCTTCCTAAGGGAAGGAAAATGGTTTGATGTAGGTGGACATATCGAACAAGTATGCAACAAATGGTTTCATTGATAACTTTAAATAATGATTGGTTACAAAAGTTTTTCACATTTTTCGAGTAGTAATTACACTAAGACATTTGCACTAGTTCTCAAAATGAACTCCATAAAACTCATTATTTCCATTGTTGTCACACATCACTAGGATGTTCATCAAATGGATGTGAAGAGTTCATTTCTTCATGTTTACTTAGAGGAGAATATCTGCATGGAATAACCTCAAGGGTTTACTCAAGATTATTCTTTAGTATGAAGGCTTAAGAAATCTATCTATGGCCTTAAATAAGCCCCTCGGGCTTTGTATGCCAAGATGGATTCCTTTCTTCTCACTGTAGGGTTCACTAGATGTCACTATATTATAAATGTATACATTTTTCGATAGGATAATTCATTTTTGCTTTAGGTACTTTATGTTGATGACCTTTTGATCACATCGAGCTGGTCATCATCCATTGTGGTAGTGAAATAATCTCTACAAGAAATATTTTCCATGACTAACTTGGGTTTGTTACATTACTTCCGTAGGATTTAAATTTCATAGTCGACTCAAGGATATCCATTGACAACCTAAGTATTCTCTTGATTTAATTTCTTAGTTTCACATAGTTGATTATAAGCCAACTCCTACTCCCGTTATATCTAGAGTCAAGCTTGAGGCTAATTGTACTTCACCATTGGTTGATGTTACCTTGTATCAAAAACTTGTAGGCAACTTTATATATTTGACTCACACTAGACCTTACATTTCATATGCATTAGGCCTAGTCTCTAGGTTCATACAGAGCCTTATGAGTTGCATTGGAAAACAACTAAGAGGATTTTGCACTATATTCAGGGTACACATAGATTCGAGATTCACTATGGAACCAAAGTATTGATATTGACTTAGTTAGATAAACAAAATCAAACTAGGATGGAAATTTTCGTAATTGTAATTCCACTTCACACTATAGTTTCTCGTTAGGATCTGTCCCTATTGGTTTGTCAAGCAACAAGTAGAATGATAAATTGTTTTATCATCTACTAAGGCCAAATACAAAGGAGCTATAAATGGTATCATGGAGGAAATGTGGATTCATGGGATTTTGACAGAGTTTGGTATTCAATACAGGCAACCCACAATCATCTTTTGTGGCAACCAGAGCGCTATTCATATTTATAGGAATCTGGTTCAAAATCAGCATACCAAACACATCGATATTCACATGCATTTCAATAGGGAGGCAATTCTTGGACAGGTCATCGATCTTAGATATATCCATACATCGAACAAATTATCGACATCTTCACCAACCCTTTATTAAGATCACTATTTTTTACTTGTGATCTCTTCTTGGAGTACGGGATACATCAACATCATCTTACGGGGGATTTTAGTCCTCTCTCTTTTCTCTCTATTTTTTTAACGGGGAGTTTTTATCACTAGGTTTTCTCCTTTTCTCCACTTTTTGAGAGTTACATTGTAATTGGGTACCTCATCAAGCCTTGTTGTCGGGACCCATTTTTTCCCTCTTGCCCATGTAAGTTACACTTCGGTGGGCATGTTAGTGTAGGATATTATTTTCCTCCTTGTATATATGTATTTTCTTGGATTATATCCTACACATGGTGACTCATCTTGCTTAGGTATCATTTATGTCATAAGGGTTACAATGACATGTCTTACATTTCATAGTGTGTCATAGATTGTCATAGAAGTTACACTCTCATTCTTGAATGTAACTTCCCGGGATTATTCTCACGGAGGAGTTACATAGCACTCTTATTTGTAAATACCACTTGAACTAATGTGAGGTTCTAAATTTTTGCACCATTCTTGTGTTTCTAAGTTAATTTCATCTTGCATTACTTGTTAGATTGTTCTTAGAATTCATGCAACTACATGTGTGCAAGCATTATTTATCCATCAATACAAAACCATAGATTTATTTCCTCATCCTTGATATTTAAATTATTTTGTACACATGTTTTTGTGGTGTTATACTTATCCACTAGGTGTGATGGGTGTCATCTCACTATTACTAATTAATTTCATCATTTTCATGATGGGCATTAGGGGTAGAAATAGCACATTCACCCTACAGTCCAAATCATGAATGTCATGATTAACAATTTTTGTTTCAAATATTAGAGATCATGTTCATTATCAAAGGAAAACCAAAATTAAATTATTATTGGTGTTTGTAGGTGAAGGGTGAAAGATAAATAGTTGAGAATAAAAATGATAATTTTTGTACATGAGAAATACCCATCCATCTTACACATGAGTCTTATGACTAAGATTGTCTTTGTTACAATTTGCAACACGATAACCACTCGTGCATATGTAAATTTGGTTCATGTAGTTGTCATAGATGCATGACATCTTTTGATTTAATCCTTCTTTTCCTTATAGATGGTAAGTTACTCAAGAATGGTATTATAAGGGTGAAGCGCCCTTAGTAAAAATGCTACCATGTGATAGTATTCTTATTATTTAATAATAGCTCCCACGATAGACTAGTATCATTGATGTTATTTTTATTTTTACTTCTCTTTGGTTAGTTCCTTTTTATTATTGTAGTAATAACGGAGTTTTCAATACAATAGTGGGGGTAAGCACATAAATTTTATCGAAAATTTATAGTTATGTTAGTTGAGATGAAATAGTTTTAAAAGGGAGTGTGTCTTTCATGTTTCTCTTAATATTGAATATTTATTACCCTTCATTTGTACATAATAAGCAAATGGAAATGTAATGGAGAGAGGATGGTCATATCCACCGGATCTACAATCGTCGATGGATGTTAGTTGACCAAAATAATGATAATAAATTTGGGCACAACCGAGTCAAGAAAGTCAAAAAAATTGTAAAAAAGAGGCAATCAATGGTTTTTATTATCAAGTGACCATGATATTTATCATTGAATTTCACCATCCATTATTTCAAATATATTGTTTAAATAATTGACCTTCTTCGAATTAGTATTAAGGAGTGAACAGATTATCATTTTTGTGAAAAACTCCCTAAGACTTGAAGCTAACCTCATTCTTCTTCAAGGATATATGTTTCATTTCTTTTATTTGAAATATGGTATGATTAACAATTTGGTAGATAGAATAAAAATATTAATTTCCATCAATTTTGCCAATTAAACTATAGCCCTTTCAAATTAGATAGTGACATTTGTTTAAGTTATAATTTCCTATGTAGCTTTTACAAAACTTCTAAATAGTAGTTTTCACATAAAGTCATACATGCATATTCAATGCATCTTGGAATTGTGTTTATGACTCTTAACATCCTCATTAATTCAAAAAAGTCCCACATTGGTTGATAGGATTCTAGTCCATAGTAACATTACACCATGTTAATTGTGCCAATAAAGGAAACGTTGTGATGGAAGTGAACCTCCAATACTAACATAATGTTTTATTGGTTTTAAAATGAGTATGTTTTGTTTCTTAACCTCCCCCTCTCCTCCTCGGTGAGTTCATAATCCAAATAAAAATTTTATGCATCTTGGAATCACTTCATTGTAAGATGGGTATATTTGTTTTCTCTACCTTCTCCCCTCCAACTAAAGTAATCCTTGGATCATTTAAATTTTATAAATTTAAAACGTTCTTGGTGTCTAATGAAAGGATTTTGTTAACACACTCATTTTTATATTTAGCATAACAACAAAGTGTAAAACATTTCAAGAATTAGAAGTATCTTTTGTTTAAGTACAATGTGACAAGATTTTGGAATCATAATTTTCCTTAAAGATGATGAGTAAGTTTTATTTTATTTTCAAAGAAGTGAACCAAAAATTATCTTCTTCTCGAATATATTACTTATATATTCTATATGAAAAATTATATTTTGTTATAACAATTATATGGATTTTAAGCAGTTTTTAGGTGGACAAATTTTAGTCAACCAAAAATTTAATAGGGTTATCAAACTTGAAAACTATGTGCGGATGGTTATGTCCATACCTTGCCATAAGTTTTTCTTAATCTCGATAAATGGTGTGTAAAGATGGATTGATTCTCAAATATATAACCCTTTCAAATTAGATAGTAACTTTTATATAATGTGGAATTTCATATATAGCTTTTGCATAACATTTAAATAGTAACTTTTATATAAAGTTGGATATGTCTATTCAATGCATCTTGGAATTTCTTTTATGACTCTAAAAATCCTCATTTTTCAAAAATTAATCACACATTGGATGATAGGCTTGGTCCACAACAACATATAAACCCCATTATACCATGATCCTTGTGCCAATAAGGGAAACACCACAACATAAGTGAACCTCAAGTACTAACATAATGTTTGATTGGCTAGGGGATGAGTATGTTTTGTTTGTTATATTTCCCTATCCTCCTTGGTGTGTTAACAATCCAAATAAAAAATTGATGCATCTCTAAATTGCTTTGTTGTAGGATTAGTTTATTTTCCTTCTCAACCTTCTCCTCCAATTGATTTAATCCCCTCAATTCCTTTATTTTTTTATAAATTGGCATTTTTAGTGTCTTGGCAAGATTTCGTTACCTAGTCATTTTCATATTTAGCGTATTGACAAATCAGTAAAACATAAAGCATTTGAAGTACCTTTTGTTAATGTGCAATGTGTCAAATTTGTGGAATTGCAAGTTTCCTTAAAGATGACGAGTAAGTTTTATTGGTTGAAACGTCCATCTTAGATTGACATCCTATCCGAGAAGCCACATCTATCATAGGGATGTTTCTTTCAAAGAATTGAGAACCAAATTTTACATTCTTCTCAAATATATTACTTATATACTCTATATATGAAAAAATGTATTTTGTTATAACAATTTTATGAATTTTAAGAATTTTTAGGTGGACAAATCTCAATTGACCAAAATTTCAATATCATGATCAAACTTGAAAACTATGTGTGTGCATGCCTTACCATAAGTTTTCTTAAACCCAATAGCTGGTGTGTATTGATGGATTAATTCTCAATATAAATCTTATAAATACATGCAAAGTTAGATTTTTCTTCAATTAATCTCGGTGCACATCATTTCTAGTGTTTCCTTTTTCCCCTCTTCTTAACAACTCAATTTATTTGTATTTGTTTTCCATTCTTATTATGTGTATGCATACTTTGCTACTCTTTTTTTTAGTTCATTAGAGGAATCATTACATATTACAATTTAGCACAATCTCTACCGGGCGCAGTAAAGCATGAAGAAGGGACCACCAAGTGTTCAAGTTTCATACCACCTCCATACAACTAACACACACTTCATATTTTGATACTCTTATCAACGTCTTTGTTGCACTTTTCCAATGCAATCACAATAAAAATACAATGCGTAAAAAAATATAAGGTGCAAGTAAAAAGAAAACTAACCTCTTTTGAGTCTTATGTAATTTACAATCTGCCTCACTAAAACAGGTTACAGAGCTTCAGTTTCAAGGGGCCTGTACAAGCTCCCAAATATTTTGGATCCAATCACATATAATCTTATTTTTCGATAAACTTTGTAGAAATAGGAGTGAAACGATGAGCACAAGGTGGGAAAGCTTTTTAATCGAAGCCCGTGCCTTAGAAAAAAGCAGTCACAAATATTTTACATTAAGAGGATGATAAAAATTTCACCCAGATCCACCGACGAAAATATCTTTCTTTTTTCTTCATCGGTAAATGAAGGATTACAGTCATCCCTGGCCCCCAGATTTAATGGGAATCACCAACCGCCTGCTAGTTGAGGAGCCACAATCGCCTGCTATGCTTCCACAAAGTTAATGAAGAAAGTACTGTTGGCATAGGTTTTCAATATATTCAAAAAGAGGTTGAGAGGATCAAAAGAGTTTGAAAGCATCCGTTTCTTCCCTATCGGGCGTTCTCGCTGCAGAGATGGAGCCGCCATTGCTTTGCTTTTGATTGTCAAAGTATTCTTCTACGTCTATACTCTGCATGCAAATTAGATCGTCCAACGACACGGGTGGCGGAATAAAAGGCGCCCTCGACACACTCTCCACTGATTCCCAATCGAGTCCTCTGAAGAAACTATGTGCTTTGATTTCTTGAGCTCTGTTCAACCTGCTGTGGGGATCTTTAATGAGTAATCTCTGGATGAGGTCGCGTAATGGCGTCCAGGGCCCCACGAACTGGGGCTCCATGGCCAGGATCCTGTAGAAGGTCTGCTTCCTGTTAACACCCTTGAACGGCGTTTCGCCATAGAGCATCTCGTACAGCAATATCCCCAGGGCCCACCAGTCGACGGCGAAGTCGTGGCCCTCGCCCTTCAACATCTCCGGCGCCACGTACTCCTCCGTTCCCACAAATGAGTTCGCTCTCGCCATCGACGGCATCGAGCACGATCCGCCGGCTTTCTTGCTGACGGGAGAAACGCGTGCAGATTGAAACGAGCTCATGCATGACGTCATCAAAGCGAGCGGACCGGGACGTCTGTGAGCCTGTCGCGTCTGGGACCCACTGTCTTCTCCGGCCGTCGACGGCTGCGCCGGTCGCGGTGGAAGCGTGGTCGACAGGTCGAAATCAGTGAGCATAATGTGACCGTCCGCTTGCAGGAGAATATTCTCGGGCTTCAGATCTCTGTAAACCACGCCCACCCAGTGCAGGTGTTCCAACGCCAATACAATCTCCGCGGCATAGAACCTGAAACGTAAAACAACCGCTTATTCAGCCACGTAATTCAACACATAATTTGATTTTATTTTTGAAGTACACAATGCTGAGAGGCAATAAACTCTTCTTTCCTTAACAACACTAAGAAAAGTTAAATATGAATTATTTATTTCTTATACTCCACACAAAATTTTACTTCTTCGAGGATTTAATCACTAAATGTTCCTTGGCACTTATATTTTATCGATCAAATAAATTAAGAAGAAAAAATAAAAAAATATTAATAATAGTTGAGAGCCCTTTTATAGTGTTTTTACTGGTATACCATTGTCTCTATTCGCATTTCTAATTTTTATGATTACAAAAGTTTTATTAATGGTTATAATAATTACAGACTTTAATACTGTTTCATGTATTTTGTTTTGTGAGTTTTAATTTCATTCAATCTAATCGATTTTCTTGAATAATTAGTATTATATTATATATTTTATGTTAATAAGAATATATTTTTCAATTAAAAATATAAATTATTTAAATATAGATATACTGCCCCAAATTAACATAATTTTCTTTTAGAATTTTTTTAAATATACAGGTCTTTAATATAATTTTAGGAGTTAAAATTCATAATACAATTTTATTTTGTACAAAATATCTTTAAAATCAAATTTCAAAAACAAAATTATTCCACACTTCTATTATTCAATCACCCAATTTCAAAAAACCTATATATATTCTAATATTAAATAACACCACTATTTTAAAATAATTTATTTTACTCTCTTATAAATAAAACTGACTTTTACACAAATTGTAAATATTTATGTATTTCATTAGCCCTAATAACCTATACTCTAGTCAGAATCAGTTACCTAAAAATAGTTTTTTTTTTTTTGTTGTTGTTGTTGTAGTAAGTAGAATTGTATCCTCCTTCTTTACTTTACTGTCATGGTTTAAACTTTAAGGGTTTCCATTCCCTTAAAAATAATCTGGACTACCAACCTCATCTTAAGACATGGATTTTTAAAATCTTTTTAAAAAGTACAGTGGCTAAAATTTAGTTGTATAAAAAAATTTATTTGCGTTCGCATATTTAAAAATTGATATATTTAATTTAAATATTATGAAATGAAGTATAGCTTTCCGCACTTTCAGATCCGAAAAAACACGCAAAAAATGAGTGAAAAATTGTACCGAATGATACTCACAGTTTTGAATGCAAATTTGTATAGTAATAAACACAGTTCCTAAAAAGAAAAAATTATCATACCGAATGATGCACTCTGAGAAACTCTGTTCCGACTGATGACGCCTGAGAGCATTCAAATCCCCTCCCGGACAGAAATCCACAACCCACCCCACTATTTTATCAGTCTCCACATGCCCAACCAATGTCGGCAAAAACGAGTGACGAAGACTCCTCAAAATCTCCTTTTCAGCCCGCGCCCTCTTCAACCCATCGATTTGCTTCTCCATCACAGACTTGCTCATGGCTTTCAACGCCAAAAGCTTATCACATCCTTTTTCAGAGCCAGAAAAACGGTCCCCATGGCTCCCTTTCCCACCACCTTCACAGCCCTGAGTTCCTCCATCTTCATCCCCAAATCATCTTGAGGTGAGGGCGAGTCAGGGCCTTCGCTCAAATTTATCCGCATCGAATCCCACCGAATGTTTAACGCCTCAATCTGCGTACTTTTCTCTGAATTCTCCACCGCTAAAAAAGCAGCAGTCCTCCTTCACTGCTCTCTCTGCAATGGCTGTACAGATCTGTTTTTTCTTTTGGTTATAGAAACTGTGTCCGAGCTACGAGGAGGCGAGTCGCGTCATAAAGACAGAGTCAGAGTTAGATAATTAATCTCTCGACTTCTCCTACCGAAAAAGCAGAATTTCCTACTGTTGTCACGTTCGGAGAAAACGCGGGGCAGCCCATAAGAGCAGGCCATCTAGAAACACAAGTTTCTCTATTGTAATCTCCGGCCGCACATTTACTTCTATTCTGGACCGTCACATGTGACGCAAATTCATCAGCGCCAAAGTTGAACTACTTTCTCCGGTATTATTTCGTCAATTAAAGAGATATAAATAGTCATTAGTGTTTACGTTTATAATCCTTTTTTAGTTCACCCAATGAAGTGTTTAGGTGTATAATCCCTTTAGTTGACCTAATCGTTCCTATGTTTACAATTTCATTTATTTGACTTAATGGCAGTGCATTAAGATATATCTATTACGAGGATGACAATAACATGATTGGATGCCTCCCTGTTTTTATAGACTATGGGGTGGTCCCATATGTGTGCACGTCCTTCGCATATTGCCCCCACCCTCTTTCAAATAGGATAGTCCTCCTTTGCTCTCTTTTTTAAAGCTATGCACACGTATTATGCGTATTTTTTGTTTTGATGGTGTTTTTTTAATGTTGGCCCTTCAATTGATTGGGCTTTTAGCAAGCTTCACTTTGATATCTCTAGAGTTTCATGGAGCGAGTCAAATCATCTTGTTTTGTCCTTCTAAAAATGTCACGTAAGTAAATTTTGAGGTACACCTGATATGATTCTCACAAGATAACATGAGCTCCTCGAAAGGAGGTAAAAAGTTTGATTCTCACAAGATATGAAGTGGCCCCATATGTGCATTCTATTACACAATGAGTACCCTATTTGAGTTAAATTAAGGGTGAAGAATGTATAAGGGGGTGGTTTCACTAGTTTGAATCCTATATGAACAAGTATACACACGCCCATCTCATATAGCAATAACACAGTTTGGTACCTCATGGGATAATTTTCATTCACCTTCATTGGATGAAAGATACTTACACCTTTAAAAAAAATAGTAAAGCGAAATTCATGAAAAAGGTGATTATAGGGCAATGAAGCGATGAAAGAAAGGATGTGAAGGGTTTGGCAATGGTTATTTTTACAAGTGGCGGCTCCTACTAGTGCATATATCAAGTGGCCATGTCATGGGCTATAGATTATTTATTTATTTATTTATTTATTCTTTATGTTTTAGTCTATGGATCATCCTTTCTTTGGTTGTAAAGAAATAGTCTTTAGCTTTGCTAAAATATCTAAGATTCTTGTGGAAGTAATGGCTCGTGTTTATAATGCAAGAAATAGAAATCCGTATATGATATTATCAAATCTCGATTGAAATCAAGTAGGAATGAGATCTCTAGAGAAAAATTAGATTAATCTAAAAATTTGGGTATGAGACCACATTAATTGGAGTTGTGAATCTAGCTTCCAATTCGTTACAAGGTAAAGGAATGATTAGAAATATGTTTTGGGACAAGAGGTTTCTTTATTATTGTATTTATAATCGAAAAATGACCAAGATCAAGTGTTTGAATAGGTCCCATAATGTTTTTATAGATTAAGACTATCTATAATGTCATTGAGCCCCATTTTTTTTTTTTACATAAAGATTGAATGGTAGTGTTGGATTTGATTACATTATTTAACCTCCCTACGCATTTTTGGGAAGAGACGATTATCTCAAATATTGGAGGCTTCCTCGAGAGAGATGAATATATCTCTTCTAAAACTTGTAAAGCAAGGAGCATATAACTTATGCTAAGATTTGTGTTTAAATGCATGTAAATAAAAACTTACTTAAAAGAGTTTGACCGAAATCACCATAAGGGAATATGTTTGAACAACATCTTGATTATGAAAACCTCCATTTTTCGTGTTTTTATGCCAAAACCATGGTCATATAGCCCAAGCTTTGGATGAAGTGGGAAGAGAGACCCTAAACCTAATTTTAAAGGGATGGAGAAACTCTCGTGATAAAACAAAGTGTTCCATATTATATGTGGGTTAAACTTAAACCCTTTTATGGTATTAGGAACCGATGCAAGAAGCAAAGGAACACAATAATTACAACTTTAGATCACTTATAGGACCATGTGGACTCTAAAACTCAAGTAAGAAAAGACCTTGACTCTAACTAAGAGCCATCTTGAGATCGTGCAAATGGCCTAATTGAATTCATTGCTTGTGTTATTGAGTTGTTTCAAAAGGTAAGCCAAACAAGATGAGGTACTTTGATCCCTAAAAATATAGATGTTAACATTTTTAAAGAATTTATTTAATTAAAGAGGTTTTTCTTGGGTTAAAAATGTTTAGATTATTTCAAAGACAAGAACATTTTAAGAATTAATTATTAAAGAAATAACAAAATTATAATTTAAATGACACATTACAACACATTATCTTTTAGGGTTAGCACATGAGTAGAGAGAAAGCTCTAGGGCCTAAAAATCACTAAAATTGTTGTGTCTTAGGTGCTTTCCCTATGGGTTAAGGTGCAACCCAATCCTTTGGTGAGATCATAGAAGAAGTTTCCTTTCTTTATTAAAAGTTTTGACAAAGAAAAGAAAATTTAGTAACAATCCTCCAATCATATTACGAGAGGTAACTAAATTTTTACATTGAGTAATGTGTTTAATTATTATGTGTGCAAACTTGGTAAAAACAATTGGTGATGTCATTAAGAACGAGCTTGATTCACATTTTTTTATCTACATGTGCACAACATATGTATGTGGGAATGTACCCATCATTTTCTCTTCGAGAAACACCTTTGTATAGGTAGATTGTGCTATTATACTTGGCGCCATATTTATATATTTTATTTTAGCTCGTTTTTCAATGTTTTAAAAATAAAGACTATTATTTCTTTATATTAAAACCATTAATACTACTATTATTCCTTCCTTTAACATTCATTAAATGTAATTATTTCAATTTTTTAATTAATTAATAATTTCAAAGTTTGATATTAAAAAGAGTGTTATTGTGAAAATTTGTATTTCTTATATCAAAACTTTATAATATAAACAAACATATAAATTAAATCATAGTAATTAACTACTCCTACACTAACATCTTAATTTGTGTATCTTTTGTGTATATTTGACCCATCATATCAACCAACAATTTTGTCTTTTTAGTATAAATATTATATTTATCATGTCAATATTATAATATAAACACATAAATAAACTAATACAATAATAATTAATTATTATCCTATGATAATTAATAAACACATAAATATACTAATATCATAACAATTAATTAATCTCATACCAATAATCAATAAATATATAAATATTTTACTATTATAATAATTAACTATTAATATTAAATATATATATTTGACTATATTTATTTTGTTTAAGAGAAGAATGTTAAATCTTATATTTATCTATGTAAATCAAGTACATAATTTTATTTTATGTTAAGTGCTTTGTTTGAAATCAAATTAAATATCATTTTTCGAAACTAGGCATCTATCAATTAGTGGAATAGTGACAATCACAAGATAGAACATAATCAATATTTGTTTACACTATAAATATAAAAGTACTGTCATAAACTTTAGTTTAATTAACGATTCTTGAACGTTTCTTTAAACCATGAATGCGTACAACAACTCTTTTATTCTAAACCGTCCATTATATTTTATGTATTTATTTATTATAATTGCAGCCCCTCTTGTGATTAGGTGATAAGTAGAGAGATGACCTGATACTTTCCAAAGAAAAAGAAAAAAGCCGTCCATTCCCGTGATAATTTTCTTGCATTTACCCGTGACGGTCGCAAAACAATGTTTACTTTTGCTTACAACGGGCGATGGAAAATGCATATAAATTGTTAAGCTGCCACATAATATTTGTGGTACAAATTGTTACAAGTGTTGCATATTTGTGTCTTGTTATTAACTTATATTAAAGTAAATGCGCCTTGTAATATTTGCCCAAAGGATTGTCTTATTAAAGCCTTTTAACCACGTCTAAAAATAAGATTAGTACGTGCACTTTTATTGGGTAGGAACAATTTCTTTGTTGTAAATGAATTGAAAAAATATGAAGAATGTTAGTACCAAAATCAAAGTTTCAAATCTAGTAGGAAGTATTGTGCGACAATCCTAAATTAATATGAATAAACTTGTTAAATAATACATTGTTACTTGGAGTTGTCGACATGGACAAAAGTGCCAACATAAATTTGATCAACACGCACACGAGACTTGAGAAAAATTTCGATGGGGGTAGCAATATCAACGCTAACAAAATGTCAATGAAAGTTGCACTTCTAATAAAGAAATTAATAAGAAGAAAGAACTATAATATAACACCCTATAATTTCACAACCTAATATCACCACTAAAACCAAAGAAGAAAGAACTATAATATAACGCCCCATAATTTCACAACCTAATATCACCACTAAAACCATAGTAATTTATTTTACAAACATTTATTATACACCGACAATCGATGATTTGTTTTCTCCACACAATTGCAACATACCAATCTTACAAAAACCCCGGGTATAGTACAAGTTACAAACTAGTGCAACTTATGTAAATGTTTCTTCTTTTATTTTTGTAGAACATTTAAGAAAGACAAGGGTGCAAACCAATTTTGACAATAATTAGGAGTAACAAGAGGAAGGGGGTTTTCAACACAACTCCGCAAACTAGGCGGCTACAACAGTGCCCTAACACAAGGTAGATTCGGATCTACAAATCATTGCTAGGTTAGATCAACTATTCCCAAACATAGGTGTTACCTTTTCACAAGGTTTCATGTTATAAGAGGATGGTCACTTTCAAATTCTACAATGACATGAAGGAGGAGAAAATTTGCCTCCATGACCAATATTTTTCCACATCACTAACATATATTCCAACTATTAAAACATTATAAGGGTCCATCCTACGCACCGTGCACAAGCATACCAAAAACGATTCATAATAATACCATATTGATCCAAGAAGTGATACACAATACACTAGTACAACCACACAAGAGGAAAAGATGAAAGGACACTATCCACAATGTACACAGTTTTCATGTGGTTGCATCTTTATTACAATTTGGTTCATTTGTTTTACAACATTAATTTGAAAGTCATTTAACTATCATAAGCAAATGGTTTTATTTTCAAATCCAAGTTTCTCATTTCATTGATTGTCATTCCTTATAGCAATTAGCTTAGGCAACTTAACCATTTAGTTGCACCATTCATATAATGTATAGATGTCCCATACCACTTGTTTCAAGTTGAGATTCCAAGATTTACAAGTTATGCACCCACATGAGACCATTAGTTCTATTGTATTACATAATGAGGGCTCAATACAAAGGTTGAGAGATGGGCTCAAGTTTTACTTTACATTACATTAAAGGGAGAGAACTCAAGGGTAAGTGCAACAAGTTGGTGGACAAAAAATTGGTAATAAGTGGACGTCATATTGCAAAAAATAGCGAAATCTCAACTTGTAGGGATTATTAGCAATGCGTGCACTCAAAATTAGAAAAATTTATATAAATATGAATCGTAGCATCCGTAATCTAGTTTCTAAACTACTAATTTTTTAAAAAAAAACGGACAAGTTTAGCTATATTAAACACTTAAAATTATATGACTTGGTTTTTAAAAAAAAACCTATAAGATTGTAGTCTGTTTGCCCACGATTTGGATGACCAAATCTTGTTATTTTTTTCCTTTGGTGAAAATTTATATGTCATTTTCTATCTTGGGATGGATTTTATTTTGTATTTTTTCGAGCAATATTTTTTTAATGATTTTTTCCGTGAAAGTGGTCTGAAAGTTTTTAGAAAACATGGCACTTTCCGTTTGCCTGCCATAACTATATCAAAAAATATTGAAATCAAATATATATTTTTAACGTGTATAGAATTTTGCCACGGTTGGGATGGTATAAGTTTTATCACATTTTGATAAGTGAAACAAAAGTTGCAGTCTTAAACGTTTAAAGACCTATTGTTAGTAAAAAATATAAAATGATATTTATCTTATTCTATTCACTTTAAAATCAATATTTCTACAAAGCTAATAGTCTCCCCTACGCAATGACACCATTTTTGTGAAATGTTTTCAATTTTTCAACATGGTTCAAGTCTGCGGAAGAGTAAATTTGAATTTTTTGACCTTTTACACACCATAATGACCTCCCATAGCTTTGGTTGGGGAAAAACAAAGATTTCCGAGCCTTAGGGTCGGATTTGATGATACAGATAGAACCGCGATCGCGGTTTATAAACCACGATCATGCTTTATAAAACGCGATCGCGGTTCTTAAATCATATTTACACACATCCCAATGTTTGAATTACCATGTGATTTTTACTGTTTGACCTTACCGTACAAATTATTGCGAAATTATGTCGCTTTCTACACATTTTTCTTATCACTGGAAGAAAAACATCACGGGAGACAAGAAATGAAGTAAAAAAAGGAAGTCATTAAGTAAAAAAACACTAGACGAATTAGAGGCAAACAAATTTCAAAATGTTTAGTGAATGCGGAATCTTCGTGAATTAAGAAAAGGTTCAAACTTCAACCCCTACTATTAAGCAATGATGAACCATGTAATGTTTCTACTATCAATGTTGAAGTTGAATTAAATACTCATGATGAAGAGGTTTTTACTATTAATGTTGAAGAAGAATTAAATACTCATGATGCATATGATGTTGAAATTGAAGGAGACAATGAAAATGTGAATAAGGAAATTGAGTTGAAACTATGACAAGCAAAATTTGACAAAAACACCTCCTAGGATTTTATGTAAGAAACCTAATTATTTTATTGAAATTGATGAAAACACACACTTTTATTGCTTCAATAACGTGCTTAATGCATCATACATTCGAGAAGAGGAAATGCTTGTCATTACAGTCTTAAAGAGGAGGCTTGAAAGTTCTCTCAACACATAAGGACAACTTGTAGAGAGAGAGGACTCTTGAAAAATTGTATTTGCCTACGATATCTAACTTTCCAACCTATCCGACCTATTGGAGCCCTTTGAAATGAGCCTCCAACTTACATTTATAGAAGAATATGAGAGAGAGAGAGAAGGAGTCATACATTCCCTTCCTAAATTGAAGGTACATGATGGTTCATTTATTACGAGTTGGTTGAACCATTTTAGAAGGTTCCATCATGCATCATTAATACCCACTTGACCTAGTCTTCTCGGTTAATTAAAAGAATATTTAAATAAAATATTTTATGATAATAATAAATATTATTATTAAAATATTTAAATAAAAATATTAAATTAATTAAAAAATAATGTGGGACCCCTCATTGACCGGTTTGACTCGAGGAGGGAGGGGTCATGAGGAAAAGGCCAAAAATAACCCAACTCGGGGTTGGCTCGTCGAGCCAACTCACCGAGTTGGGGTCGAGCTCCTTCGGCCTTCACCACAACCAAGCCACTTTACATTTCCACATCCAAACCGACGAGCCCGAAATTAATTTTCACGAACTCACCCTGGGTGAGCTCCTCCACCGCTACATCGAGCTAGTTTGGCACCATGAAGGCTTGGCTCGCTCCGTGAATTCTCACAACACGAGCTCTTCGTTGACTGACTTGCTCAAAATTAACTAAAACCGAGCTCTTTTGCAAGAATCGATCTCCTTTATCCTTATGTGCAACCGAGCTCTCTATTGGTTTGCTACGTACATGGCTCAACTCGTGGGTTTATCGCCGAGCTCTTCCATCGACCTTGCACTCCAACGTTGTGACCATCACTCACCTTGCATTGGCCAAACTCACTCGGTCTCAACTCGCCAAGAGCTCCATGCATGAGTTCCTTGCAACCCCCACGAGCTCGCTTGGTTTGATTCCATGACCCCACTCTAAGTTCCCCCAATGTCGCAACATTAACGTCAAATGGCGAGCTAACCTCTTCATGAGTCTGCCGAGCTCATATTTACCTTGAATGGTCGAGCTTCTTCCTTTTCATGGCTTACTGCCTATTCGAGTGCCTCTGCAACTATTATCTTTCTAACTTAGACATATTCAACAATGAGCTTCAAGATCGGTTCTCTCGTCCATCACTCTATTTGATATTCATCGAGCTATCCCTCATTTGAGTGTAACAATCGAGATCACTACGCCCTGTGCCTTTGAGATCTTCATGACCATGACACCTGTCAAACCATCCATCGAGTGATCTGCGTCAACATTGAGCTTGCCGCTGGCTCACCTAGTACTCAAACCACCTTGCCTTCCTTGTTTCATTGAATCACCCTCTGGGAGAGACGAGCTCCTTTCATCATCTTGGTCTCTCATTGACTCACCACCAATGCATCACCGCATCAATATGAGTTCTCGACATCACCCTACCATCAAGCTCTCCCTCTCGCCCGTCAAATTATTCGCACACGAGCCATCATGAGCCACTAACGTGTCGACCTGGTTGGGTCCTACGATGAGCTCAAAGCCACTTTTGTTTCTCATGGCGGTAAACCGAGCTAACAAGTGACTCTTCAGGCTATCACCTGACTCCACCTAATGCATCACTTTGATGATTCATCTTTCTGGGCTCCTTACACGAGCTCTTTCATCAATGTCTTAGACCGACCTAACATTCCACAAGCCCAACCTTGGCTCCATTTTCGTGGTGGTTCCCCATGACTCACTCTAATTCATAACTATCCTACTAATCTGGAGAGTAACTCGGTGAATCACAAATTTCTTGGCATTGACTCGGCCTTCCAACTCAGCATCATTCTTTATTCACCTGTTTACATGGTGATTCACTCAACGGCTCGTGCGGAAGTCTCATGTTGGTTTTCCATCCCAACATTCCCACTTGACCATGCTTGCTTGAATCTCCCATGCGTGGAACTCTTGTGGCGGGTTGTCATTTAGACATCCCCACATGGCAACCATCATCAACTATTCCCACGTGTGGAAATCTTAGACTGGTTTTCCATGGCATTATCTCCACTGGAAATCGGGATGAATTTATCCTACATGTAAAGCTCTTATGTTGACTTGCTATCTCCGAACCTCTTAATCTAGCTTTGGCTTGGAATTTTTCCACAAAGGTATCCCAATCATCGAGCCAAGTCTGTAATATTTTCACAATCGAGTGACTCCGCTTTGGTTTGGCCAATCAAGCTAGTTGACATCGGTGTTTCCTCAACATTTGTGAGCTCGACATCGAGCCATTCCCAAATCATCCCGTGGAAGCCTTGATTCCAACTCGAGAAAATAACTCACCTTGGCCTCAACAACTGAGCCAAACATCTTCAGATTACAACTCACCACCCGAGCCATTTGGAAATCTCTTCAAGTTAATCTCACAATCTCCCACCAATCGGTTTTGGCCCTTGTTACTTGCATAAGTCGTGGTTCTGATCTCTCCTATGTTTTCCTGGTCCATTCCACCATGATGCCATATCAAAGCACTTCCAACTTAGCCCGCATGAGCTATAGTGAAAATCATGCACACAAGGTCATGACATATTCCTTTACTATTGAGGAGATTCATCTTCTGTGCGTGATGCTTCTTACTTTCTCATTCCATGGAGAGCCACTTCATCGTATTCCTATAAGCTTCCAACCGAGCTATGCACCGAACATGTTGAAAACTTAGCCCGAGCCGAGTTGACTCTATGTTGTGGGCTTCCGCACCAAGCTTTCTAGGGTGAGCTACCCCATCCTCATTTCAACTTGACTTTACCGATTTGGTGAATTTTCCCTTCGCTATGAGTTTCACCTTCCTCACATTATTGCTTTGACTTCAACGATTGAGCCGAATATAGTGAGTTTTACTTTCAAGCTCATAGATGAACACCGTATTGTGTTCTAGCTCAACTTGGCGTACTCAATATAGTGACTCGGTGGGCCCGTCTTGCCCTTATGTTAACTGTAACCCAAACGAGCCCAGGAATCTTGATCATAATCCCTCTTTCTTTATGACTTAGCTTAACTCGGGTAAAGCGAGCTCTTAACCTATGGAAATGAGCTTGGTTTTTAGCATTTAAGCCATCTGCCGAACCCTTCCATTTGTTCTGTTGAGCCACACTGACTTGGCTTCATGTTGCATCCTAACCGCAATCCCTTCTTTTTGTACCCTTTGCTTGGGATGATTAAGCTCCTTATTACTTTATGTAAAATGTTTCAATGAGTCATACGTGACACGCCATTTGACTTCACAAAACTATCAATCCACACGAGCTTCCAACTAAGTTGCACCTTGCAACCATCCATTGTTTTCTCATCCGAGGTTGGATACTTTCATTGAATCTCACATTTTGAGTTATAACATCTCCATGCTATGTTGAAGATAGCTTGGTTCAAAATGCCCCGAGCTCACAAGTTCCTTCTGACATCCATGACTCGACGATACGTTTTCCTCACCCACTTCACTTTACCAATGTGACTCATGACTTCAACCCGAGGCCATTGCATGCACTTGATTTCCAATATTTGAGTTCTCAAGCCTAGGAGTTGATTTCACCCATAATTTCGAGCTTCATCGTCGAGTTCGATAGGCGTGACTCACCCAAAATATTCTGTAAATTGTCCAAGCTCGAAACCAAATACTTTTGGATACTTGTGACTTGCATTCTCCCACGAGCACCGAGTCATTATAATCTCATCATTCGTTTACCAAACGCAACTCAATTCTCCCACATGGTAATTGACTTTCTCCTTTCAATGTGACTCACCACATTCAAGCTCTGAATTTATCACCCTGATCTCCTTACCATGAGATTCTTCCGATATTAACTCGATGAGCTGCCTAAGACCCCCCTGTTGAGTAGCTCGGCCCTATGTTGCTTAAGCTTGCTTGATCCAACTGAGCTCTTTTCTTAAGTTCACACCCAAACAAGCTCCTCAACTATGAATGAACATTAATCCAAATCAATTGAGCTACTTAGGACCTTGCCCTCTCAATGCATGGACTAGCTCCCTACCTATTCGACGAGCTATTTTCATTGAGTGCCAATCTTCCTTCACTCTATTTATTTTTACCCTCATTTTAATTATCTTTGGCTTCTCCTCAAACTGGGAGTAGAAAAGATACAAAAAGGCCTAATAAACATGATGTATCAATTTTGATCATTTCTAGCATGTGGTCCGTTGGGGTTGATTTTCCCATTTTGAGACCAATTTGAACCTCCAAGACATGGAAAAGAAAGAGCAATCCTAGAAGATCCTGAAACCTTCGAACAACATACAAGGCTCTCAAAGCTTGAAATTATGGGTGTAGTTTTAACCTCATTGTCCATTTTTGCCTAAGAGGACAAAAACTAACAACACGATTATTGCGACAAAAGATAATGAAGAAGGAACAAATTATTTATTACGTCGTTGCATCGAGGAGAGAAAGAAGTTGACTTCTCTTGTTATAGATGGCGAAGATATTGAGTACCCTATAGGGTCAATGGTAATTCTTGGAACTTGGCTTTGATGGTATCAATAAAAATCCTCTATTTGGGTGTTTGAAGACTTTGAGACACACATGAAAATACTCTTATATACGCATCTAGTTCTAGCAAAAAAATATTCAATTTGTATAGATATTGAGGAAGGCCTAATAACAAGATTCTTTGGAAGGATTGAGTGTCGGATCATGAAGAAACCTGTCCGATATTCGAGTAGATCCAATCCCATGGTTCATTAGAATGAATTTACATACTCACGTATAATATATATAATTTCTCTTAAGTGTTTAAATTTGTCAAGTTCCATATAATTCAAGTTCAAATATTTTATTAATTTTGTGTATTTTGTATATATCTAGTATACATGGTTTTGATTCAACTTAAATTTCTTTGACTAGTTCACTTTTATGCAGGTTAGTGGTGCCAGAAAAGCTTGGACACTTTCACATCCTGATGGTGAACATTGGAATGAATTTACCTGAGCTCATCTGGTATATATAATTTTTCTTTGAATTTTCTAAAAAATTTAGTTCTAGATTCAAGTTCATATATTTTATTAAATTTGTGTATTTTGTATATATCTAGTATGGTTTTGATTTGAAACTTAAATTTCTTTGACTAACACTTTTATGCAGGTTAGTGGTGCCAAAAAAGATTCCACCTTCACATGGTTGCACTGTTAATAGAGAGTTTTATATTCTTGAAGCTAAGAGAAGATTTCATTGTTTTACAAGAAAAGAGAAGTAATTAACAACGATTTATGTACCTGTGGAGGGGGTTCTTAGCTCCGGAGGAGGTAGCTTGGAAGTACTGGGAGCATAGATAACTGAAAAAATGTCTCCTCTAACATTCATCTAGCCACCCATACGTGTTGGCGTAGTCGATTTGGTGCCATGACCCACCGTTTGCAAAATATAGCATTTGACAACCTTACACTGGCTCAAACTGCACTATTTCACATGTTTGCAAATAATAGGGCAGCGAGAGCACCGATTGGAGATAGAAAAAATCAAGATAGGCTATTGCAGAGGGTCCCTACACTGAGGTTTGGGATCCAACGAGACATCTCTACGTGTCATGGAGTCTGAGTAGTCACCCGTCGAAGTTGAACGGTTTTTTGGTCTTAGGGAACTCAATGGACTATGCTAGAACAAAGTATCCTGGAAGTAACGACATTGTCACACACCAAAAAGAAACCTCCTCTAGCATTCACCTGGCCACCTAGAGCGTGTTTACACAGCAGATTCGTTGGTGCCATGACCCACCGTTTGCAAAATATAGCATTTGACAACCTTACACTAGCTCAAACTGCACTATTTCACGCATTTACAAACGGTAGGGCATCGAGAGCACCGATTGGAGATGGAAACAATCAAGACAGAATATTGTAGAGGGTCCATACACCGAGGTTTAGGATCTAATGAGACATCTCTAGGTGCCACGAAGTCCAAGTAGTCACCCATTGAAGTTGAATGATTTGTTGGTCTCGGGGCACTTAATGGACTACGCCGAGCGAAGTAGCACTGAAAGCAAATAGCGTTGTCACACACCAAAACAAAACCTCCTCTAGCATTCACTTGGCCACTTGGATGTGTTTGCACATTCGGTTTGGTGCGTACGTCGGAAAAGTGACAAGCGGCGTGGGAATCTACAAGCGACTCTTAGTGTACCCGACCTCCCAGGTCGTGCGAGATAGCCGGTGGGGATGGAATACGGGTAGTATACGGATAGACTAGTTAAGCAATCTAATATCTTCGACACGCACTAATGGAATCTGCGAATCTAAGGTAAAGAAGGCCCTTCTAACTGGACCGGTGTGATAGATCGATCACCGGGATGACTACTTGAAGGCTCCAATCAATATCGAGCTCGGCGTGATTCGATCTATGGGTTGTGGGATGCGTGGAAAATGAACCGGGATGGTTTCGTGTATATCTCCTGATAAGGTCATATGTATTCCTGGGCTCCCTAGGTCCCGTAATTGTCATGCAAAAGCGATAATGAAACAAACTATAATAAAGTAAAATCTAAGTACACTTCTAGCATATATAATTTCTTTTTGTATTTTCGGCGCAATTTATAAGAAAGAAATTTATTTAAAATATTTAGAATTGACAACTAAACTAATAACGTAAAACAAACAAAATAGCCGAGTGTAGCTATTTGTACGTGTAATTTTGTATATCTATTCTAAACAACGAAATAACTAATCTATCTGCACGATTCTCGATCCTACCTCAGAAGTGAGGAATGAATCATAGTTTCTCAGAAACTATCAATCCCCACAGCTTCCCCGGCAATATCGAGAATGGAAATAAGCGAAATAAAGCGATTAACTACTTTATTTGATAAGTTCTAACTAAAACTTTGAAAGATGGAACCTGGATTTCGCAGAACAGTGGCGAATCCGATGGTGTGTGTGTTCTTGTCCCCTCAGTATGATCTCTTCGTTCTTTGTGCTCACGTGAATCCAGAAAAGTGTGTAATGCTTGCATCAACAGGAATAGATATTTGGATCAATGGACAGCCTTCAGAATGCAGACAGAATAGAATGCGGATAGGAGAGGGATAGCGCAAGAGTACAGAGCTTGGCCTATGCAATTCCTAGCGGGGTCTACTGCGAATCATGCAACAAAAGCATCCAGAACCTGAAACTAGTCTGTATGAAGAGCAAAACCTGCAACTTTAATGGCTGCCTAAACTATTCTACTCCAAAAACAATAATACTGTTTGCACAAGTTGGATCTGTGGCTTACCAACAGCTGAGTAATGCAACCAAGCATGTAAAGGATTTAAACTATCAAACTTAAGCAAACTAGAAGACTGAACTACTGAAAATGGTGAGTTTGAAACAAGAATGAGGGGCCATTTGCATGTGCACAAACCATGCATTTATAGGAATTCAAACACCCAAAGATCAAAACCAAACTGAACTCCTAAACAATAAACAAAGGAAAAACACTATTCCAGGGGACCAAAAACATAAATGCATGCTCAAGTCGGCAAGAAAAGCTGGTGAAGCGTTGAACTTTGCGTGCGTTCGTCAAAAGAACGTTCTGGAAAACGCGTAAAGGACCGCCGCCTACGCCGCCAGGCGGCGATTATAGGACCGTCGCCCTTCGGGCGGCGGTTTAAATCATCAAGACCAAAAAGCCAAGAAAAGAGGAAAAAGGGGAAAACAAAGCACGCGGGGGCTAAGCGGGGCATGCGGGATGTTAACGCATATCCGTAAAGCTTCTCTGGATCCCGAACACCTTGCGAAGAGACCTGTATCATCATTGGGGCATTTATTACACCGTTCCGTAGTACAGTACCTTACAATTTTGGGTACGTACATATTGCCCCCTCGGAGAAGCATTTTAGCCATGAAGAGGCGTAAAACGGTGGGTCCGAGTATGGCCGTCCCGAAATGGGAAGCTAGAAGTTATACCTTATACGTCCGTGTGTCGAAATGACGCCATCCGAAATTCCCGCTACCTGCAAAATGAAAGGAGAACTCAAGTGCAGATAGATACAATAACTTGGAAAATAAACGCTAAAATAATAGGGGAAGAGGACGTACCATTAGTGCGAGGATAGAAACTTACCTCCGTTGGCGCTCCGAACCTGTGAAAAGGGGATTTAAAACAAATTAGAGCGCTATATATATAAAAGTGGGCCCATTTTCCTATTCATTTGCGCGAGTCGATTTGATAGATTTTGAGCTCTGGGGCCCACGGTAACGGTTTCTCATGCGAGTAGAGTCAAAATGTCCACAGCGAGATAGTGATCATGCCTCCACATGCGGAACGCCACCCCGCGAGATCACAGGTTGGTTTTCTTCAATTTTGTGCTTTTCCTCTTGATTTTGAAATGCTAAATTTGTTGTAATGGGGGGGTCATTTTTGAAAATGTTAGGTTTAAAAGGTCCATCTAGGGGGGGCGCCTACTGGGTAGGCTTTGTTTTTAGCTAAAATGGTCGTTTTTTTGCATTTTTGGCTTTTTGGGGTTAAAAACCCGCGCGGGTTTTCGGACGCACCGCCGCCCGATCGTGGCGGTGGACCGCCACCTGTCTTGGCGGCGGTTACAGACCGCCGCCCCGGCCATAAAACCGCCCTGGGCGGCGGTTTTGCACAGAATGCAAAAGGACCTCTTTTGAAAACTTACACTTGTATTTTTAGCATTTGTGTATGTTTTTATGACTCTCTTGATATCGTTTAGATACTAACTTACTCTGTTTTGTGTGTTTTTGGGTGTATGTAGCCGAAGGAGGAGTATATTAGATGGAGTAGGGAGAGAGAGTGTGGACTGGCTGCTCGGGGTATTGGATGCCCTCTCGGCAGATGAGGAGGACACATTGCAAAGGGCCGGCATATCATGGATATCACGTGTACCTCACGTTGCTCGTCTAGTCACATACTCTATGACTTATTCTCATATCTTGGGATGTAGATCGGAACACTTTCCGATTGCCAGGGGTCCGTGGTGAGTGGACCATTACATTAGAGGACGTCTACCGCATTCTGGGGGTCCCGATCATCGGGAGGTGACTTACATTAGAGACAGCAGGCTCACGGGCACAGATTGCACAGTGGGCGACATATATGGGAGATGCAGTCATCTCCACGGGGTCGAAGAAGGGGGTGAGAGTTAGATCCATCCCTTCTTTTCCCATCCCCATATTTCGACAGGCCATCATGGGGATCCTTGCCTCGAGACTGATCGGGGACAAGGGAGGGGACACTTTGTTATACTGTTGGGCCCCCATCATTGCACAGATAGAGGGGCATGGCCGGATATACGCCTGGGGGGCAGACATTTTGGGGACCACCTATCACGACTTATATAGGGTGGTCCGTTTATAGGGACAGTCGTTGAGCCACCCAACTCTAGTCATGAGTTGGGTGTATGAGCATTTTATTCCTTATGGCAGAGGCGTGGAGGTGGCAGATCCTGGGGCTGTGAGGGCGGCCAGATGGTCAGATATGTCGGTGCTTAGAGCACCTCACCAGCCAGTAGCCTCCCTCACTACAGCAGACATGGAGGCCACACCGTACCAGCTTATGGCCGGCGTATGGGGAGAGGAGGCCATGACATTGGTCTCCTGTTCCATCACAGGGCAGCTTATTGACCGTGTGGGATGGGTGGAGGTACATCCTTTCAGCAGGGTTCCTCAGCAGTTCGGCCTCCCATATGTGGGCATGCTTCCTCCAGTAGCACCAGTTTACAGATCAGTTCGGGAGGCTAGAGGGGGGCCTAGAGGCCGTGGTTGGACAGTGGTTACCCCTGGCATTCCTATTGCAGCCAGGGGGATAGTTCGGGCCAGAGGGAGAGCTGGTGCGCCTCGGGCACCTTTACTTCGGATTACCGCGGGTCCTGCTCATAGTAGCGATGACCCTATAGATATTGACTCCGATTCTGAGGAGTCCACAGAGGGAGGGTCGGAGGAGCAGACGGATGAGAGTGATCCTGAGTGGCATGACACTCAGGATATCATGCAGGCGGAGAGGGCGGAGCGAGCGTAGAGAGAGAGACTCGGTTTCGAGGAGCCACTCTCCTAGGGCCATGGTGGAGATGATGAGTCCGTTGCGGGCGTCATGTTGCCCAACTACGGGAGCAGCTCCTCGGTCGGCGGCGGCATTGCAGCGGGTGCCGCCCTAGTGACCCATCTTGGAGGCCGGTGATCCGAGTAAGTTATCCTCTCTCCCTTTCGGTGTTAGTTTGATTTAGGACTTGTTTTAATCTGCTATCCCTCATATTTTGTATCTTGTATATTTTATCCTTTTGCCTAGTTTCTAATTCGTCTTTCTTCTTTATTTTGCAGAGACTGTCGACGAGTGGCGGGATCTAATCCGTAGGGTATGCACTGATTCTCTGATGATCCCTATGGATAAGACTCGTGCGGAGCTATCCGTAGATGCCGGGGAGCCCTCAGCAGCCGGCAGGCATACCGACGTCTTTGCTCCCATTTGGCATGTGGCCAAGATGGTGTCGACTCTCCGTACAGAGTTGGCAGGCTATAGGACAGCCGAGCGCCTTATGAGGAGCCATTCTCATGGCGAGACCACGACTGCCCCTCGAGACCCTGAGCCTTCCGTCCATTCAGAGCGCCAGCGTAGCCGTAGTCCTAGGCGAGGGCGCGCACCTTCAGGCGGGATCGCGTAGGGGTTGAGAGGCCACTTGGCTCCTATGCACTTTTTGTATTATAGATTCTTTTGTGTATCACGGGCTCTTTGAGCGTTTTGACCATGCCTAGTGCATGATGGCATTGTATACAAACATTGATTATTTATATATATGCATCGATTTTGGATCAAAACTTTGTCACTTGTGTCTTCCCTTTCTATTTCAGCTTTCTCATGTATACTACGATGTATGTTTTATATGCTTTCTAGAATGTATGCAATGGAAAACAGATGATGCAAATGTTTGCTTTCTTTTTGTGTTTCATGATGCTGATACATGATATTGTAGATATATTGTGATCTTGAATCTTAACTTTTGTAAGCAATTTGGATACCTCATGATTTGTTTTGGCAAAGTGATGAGAACAACCAGTATGATGAACAGATTAACTTGCCCCACTCCTAACTCCACGCAACTAGTAAGATGCGAGGGCTCATCACCAAGAGCCAAGAAGGGCGCAAGTTATGAAATATGATGAAATGATAGTGATGAAAGACAGACGAAGCTTTGGTGGAACCAAATTGAAAACTACAAGCTTACTCTACCTGAATGACTTCATAGTTTTGGATGTAACTTACCTTGCGGTTTATCCAGACTTAGACCCGTAGATGGCCACATAGTAGACAAAATCTGGGTTTTTAGGATTTTTAACTCTTTTTGGAATTTTGAATATCTGATTCATTCGTTTTTGACTCAAAGTTTGAATTGTTTGTTTATGACCTTTTAACATTTACTTTGTCTAGAGGACCCCTACATTTTGCCCCATGCTACTAGTAAGAAGCATGGGTTTATCACCGTGGGCAAGGCATAGGCGAGTAAGGGCATTTCCATCCTTTCCCAACCCTACGTCACTAGTAAGAGACGCAAGCTCATCACCGAAGGTTGGTGGGGCAAGGAAATGTGTAAAAATAAAATTTTCTGTTTAATCACTTCTTGACTTGTTTGTTTGAGTAAGATGTCAGTATATTCTTATTTCCAAAGAGATGTGCATATGGGATAGATGTGACACCATGAAGCTTCTAGAACAGACCATAGGCAAGACACCTATCCTAAGAAGAAACCAAAGCGAGAACAAACTTGCAGAGCTTGGTATGGTTACCGTTAAGACTTTGTCATGTCTGATTTTATTAGATAAAAGATTCTGAATTGATTGATGATATCGAAGATGGAGAGGTATGATTAAAGAACTTCATGCCAGAAACATCACGAGTTTGAAATAAATTGCTTTGAGAATAGATTCCTTGATCACAATTTGTGTAAGAACAAGTGGACAAAATGATCCTAATCTATATGAAAATGCAATGTAGATAGTTATATAAGTAGCGTTAGCTGCTTATGCATAGAAACGTTTGAGGTGGAGGGAATTGACTGTTTCGCCAAACTCCTCACCTTCTAGCGTGCATAAGAGATAAGCACCATTCCCGGTAGTCCTTCATGACTCGGTATGGGCCCAACCATTTGGGCGGAATTTCCTTCCTTCGCCGGTCTTCTTGTCGATCCGGCTGTCTAACCTCAGAACTAGGTCACCTTCGTATATGTCACGTTCATAGACTTTCTTGTTATACTGCCGGCACATTCGGTCGGCATAGACTCTATGTCATTGTTCAGCATCTAACCTAGCTTCATCCAGGATTTCTAATTGAGAAAGACGTGCTTCTCTGTAAGCGTCCTCATCCAGAATCCCTTGTAGCGAAATGCGGAGACTGGGGATTTCAACTTCGAGTGGGAGAACTGCTTCTGACCCAAATACCAGCGAGAAAGGAGTTGCTCCTGTTGGAGTTCTTATTGAGGTTCGATGGGCCCACAAGGCCGGATATAACTTTAAATGCCAATCCTGTTTGTTTTCTTTTACCGTTTTAAGGAGAATGGCTTTCAGTGTTTTGTTTGTTGCTTCAGCCTGCCCATTGGCTTGGGGATAATACAAGGAAGCCGTATGATGGCTTATTTTAAATTTGTTGCATAGTTCATGAACTTCTTCATTCTTGAAAGAAGTTCCATTATCTGAGATAATGATTTGCGGGATACCGTACCTGCAAATGATTTGGTTCAAAATGAACTTAGCGATTACAGAACCAGGTACAGTTGTAAGAGGCATGGCCTCTACCCATTTAGTGAAATATTCAGTGGCCGTGATTATAAAATTGTGGCCATCTGTGGATGAGGGAGAGAACTTCCCTATCAAGTCTAGGCCCCATGTAGAAAAGGGCCACGGAGTAGCGATTGGTTGCAGAGCTTGTGCCGGCATGTGGATCTCATGAGAGAACTCCTGACATTTATGACACCTGCGTACAAACTCTATTGCGTCATGTTCTAGAGTGGGCCAGAAATAGCCCATTCGATGTATTTTTTGAGTGGTGGCGTGGCCGCCGAAGTGGCCTCCACATATACCGCTGTGGGATTCATGGAGAATCTTCTTGGACTCTTCTGTGTCAACACACCTTAAGAGCATTCCATCGAATGCTTTCCGATAGAGCACCTGCTCTATAATGACGTATTTAGCTATGATAATGCGTAACCGCCTTCTTTGTTGAGGTGTAGCTCCTTCTAGGTACCTATGGTCCATGATATAACTAATGATATCAGCGTACCAAGGGCACTCAGATATAGCAGGTCGGGTTTCGACGTAGTACACGCATTCATCTGGAAAGTCTAAGTCTACTAAGTCACCTCCGTCTAGCGGGTTATCAGCTAACCAATCTGCGATGATTTGCCCTTTAACTGACTTTTGGTTTACAAAAGTTAATTCGAACTCTCCCATTAAGGTTATAAAGCGTCCCGCCTTTTTAGACAGGGACCCTTGTGTGAGGAAGGTTCGTAAGTGGTCAGTTTTTACCATGACCCTTGTCTCTTGATTTAGCATGTAGTGTCTTAGGCGTTTGGTTGCGAAAACTATGGCAAGACATTCTCGCTCTGCTTGTGTATAGCGCGTTTCGTAGTCGAGCAATGTTCGGCTAATGAAATAAATTGCGCGTTCTCTTTTGTCATCGTCTTCTTGGGCTAGCATGCAAGCTAACGAAACATCGGTAGCCCGTGAGTACAAAATTAAAGGGCGATCTAGTTTAGGTGGCATTAGCGTAGGTGGTGACAACAGAAAGCGCTTAACCGCATCAAAAGCTTCATTGCAATCTTCAGTCCAATCAATGCTATAGTCTTTCTTGAGCAAGTTGTTGATTGGATGAATAGCGAAGCTCAGGTCTGGGATGAATCTTCGGATTGCACCCAGCTTTCTGAGAAATGATCTGATTCCGGATTCACTGGAAGGTGGGACCATTTCGAGGACAGCCCGAATTTTGGTTGGATCAACATCGATTCCTCGTGACGATATGATGTAACCTAGGAGCTTTCCTCCTGTTACACCAAAGACGCATTTCTCTGGGTTCAGGGTAACCCCGTATTCTATTAAACGTGAAAGAATGACGCGGAGTACTTCGGGATGGTCACAACGCTTCTTGGCTTTAGCCAACAAGTCATCTACGTAGGATTCCACGATTTTATGAATTAAATCGTGAAATATATAAGTCATAGCCCGCTGGTACGTGGCACCGGCGTTCTTGAGACCGAATGGCATAACAACGTAGCAATAGGTTCCCCAAGGAGTTATAAAGGTGGTTTTAGCTTGATCTTGCTTGGATATTCGATTTGATTGTATCCCGAGAATCCATCCATGAGAGACAAGAGTTCAAACCCAGCTGTTGCATCAACAATGACATCGATAGATGGCAATGGGAAGTCATCCTTAGGGCACGCTTTGTTGATATCCCGAAAATCTATGCAGATGCGTATCTTTCCATTCTTCTTGAGAACGGGAACGATGTTGGATACCCATTGGGAGTAGTCAACTGGCTTGATGAATCCTACCTGAAGGAGTTTTATTACCTCCTCTTTTACCATGAGAGCTACTTTGGGCTTCATGGGTCTTGATTTTTGTTTAATTGGCTTTGCATCTGATCTAGTGATGAGGTTGTGCACTGCAATGTGGGGTGTGACTCCTGTCATCTCCTTGTAATTAAATGCAAACGCCTTCGATGTTCTTTGAGAACCTGAGTATGTATTTCCACTTCTTCTGGGGTTAATGAAGAACCTAGTTTCAATATTCTTGGTTCATCTTTTGTCCCGATGTTGACATCGATTGTTTCTTCGATTAAAGAGGCGTTACCCTCTTCGAACTCAGGTGGTGCTGGAGGTAAATCTATATCATCCCCATTTCCTATTGCGTATATGTTAGGTTCCATTTGTGAGGGAAGATCCGTTACGGGATTTCCGAAGTAGGAAGATGAATGTGGAATCAGAGATAAATCTAGCATGTGATAGGAGAGATGTAATGCTGCATAGGCATTTAAGTAATCCAAAGTAGCCGCATCATTTCCAACATGGTCTAGGATGGTAGATTCACTTCCGCTTGAAAGAGGATTTGTCATTGTTTTTATCAATGGTTCATCACGAATGGATACTATGAAGTGAGTATCTTCTAGCTCATTGCTTGGAGTGAAGTGTGATGCCGAAGTTGCTATTGAATCGGCTAGAAGATTTTCTCTCGTGGGATTGCTTCAATGGATATGAAATTAAATGCTTTGCTTAAATCTAACACAACATCTTTGTAGAGTTGTAAATGTTCGGCTTTAGTTTCATATATTTGAAACTTGGTTTTTGTTACTAATTACGAGTCTCCTAAAACTCTGATATTATCAATACCAATTCTTTTAGCTATGGTGAGACCAAGGAGGAGGGCTTCGTACTCAGCGCCATTGTTTGTGCATTCAAAGTTCAACTTAAAAGAGAATGGGAGGACCTTTTCCTCGGGTGAGGTAAGAATTATACCTGCCCCCGCTCCATAGCGGCATTTAGCTCCATCGAAATGGAGAGTCCAATACTTAGCCGGGAGTATGGATGTAGGTGTATCTATTGTGTTTGCACACTCTACTTCTACCATACAGAGATCTTCTGCTGGCAAGGAACCAACACCTAGGGAAAATCCCATGCCTATCGAATCAAATGGTAAGAACATTGGTAAATCTTGTTCTATCAACTCAATGATTTTTGCAGTAGTCCCTAATGATACTGTTTCTTTAGTTTTACTTTTAGGGGTTGGAATTGTTTTGGCTATGTTGGTAGTTTCAAGATCCGTCGTAGGTATCAACTTTTCCTCTGGCTTTGGGTCAGAGGGTTTATTAAGTTGATTTGTTGGCAGTTCGAATTCTGAGTGCACCCCTGGTCTTTTCTTTAAATCAGCTAGGTGCAAATCGAAAGGTTTTGGGTCGCCTTTGGCTACAAATACCTTTCCCAGATGCAAGAATCTTACTTCTTGAAATAGCGTGGAAGGGATTGCCTTCATTCGATGTATCCACGGTCGGCCGAGGATCATATTATAGTTAGTTTCCCGATCTATAATATAAAACTCAGTCAGGATTGTTTTAGGTCCCAAAGTGACCGGTAGTATTATGGTTCCTATCGACGTGGCTTTAAGGCTATCGTAGCCTCTCAAGGTATTTCGAGTAGTGGAACAGTTTGTTTCACCATATCCCAATTTTTGGAGAAAAGAGAAAGGGACTATGTTAACCGCAGCTCCATCGTCAACCATTGCCCGTTTTACATAATTATTATAAACCTGTACTTGCAAGTGTAGGGCTGGATCGCCTCGGCGTGTGATCTCAGCATCTGTAGGCATTTTACTTATTTCGAATATGAATTCGACATCCCTATCCGCCTGTCCCGGAGGATAAACATCAAAGTCTATATGATTTACTTGTGCTTCTGGTGGTGGAGTGATACTAATTAAATGACCCAAACCTAACGCCTCTAAAAGAGCAGCCCTGTGAGCAGGGGAATTCTTTAGTAAATCAAGGAATGAAATATGCGAGAAGGTTTTTGTTAGATCATTAATTAGATCATAAGCACCCATAGGTTTTGCTATGGTTTGCTAGATGTTACCTGTTTCCGGCAGATGGCTTGAACTTGGTTGAGAGAAATACTCGTGTCCTCGTAATTGCTTCAACGGGTAATGCGGAGTCTAACTCCACTAATCCAACTACCTTAGGTCGTGGTTGACTTCCTAGTTGTGGCGTGACTAACGGATTTAGCGAAGTTGAGGCCTCGTGATCATTGTTTCTGTTATTGTGCCTTTGTTTGTTCCAGGTTGGTTTCAACCTATCGCTATCATGATTTGGGAGCGGATCGCTAAAGATCCCGAGGGGAGCATTCGAGGGGAAATTGCCCTGCGAAGTGAGAGTATTTGGTGATGATGAGGCGGGATCGCAAAAACAAGTCTGTGAAGAACTGTCTTTGTTCTTCTGGCAAACGTTGCATAAATTTATTGTAGTCACGACACGTTCTAGTGTCGTGACCATGAATTTTATGGAAACCACAATAAGAATTGGGATTATAATTCCCGTTTTGTTGGTTTGGTGTGTATTGTGGCCTAAAATTCCGATCAAACTGTTGCCTATTAGGACCAAAGTTTTGTTGTTTCTGGTTTTGACTTTGGTTTTGATAACCAAAGGAGTTTTGGCTTGGTCCTTGCATGGGATTTCGCCGTTGTTGTTGTTGTGGATTATTAAAATCCACCGTATTGACCGTCGGGGTAAAATTGTTGTTTCTTTGGTTGTTTGTTTGTGACGGAGTATTAACGACATTTACCCTCTTGGGCTGGTCAGTTACCCCATCTGTTGTTACCCCACGATTTTTGTTAAGGATTTTGGGTCCTTGATTGACGCTTGTGGTGGTTGTAGTATTTTGAGTAGAGGTGATTAACCTCCCGTTTGCTCCATACGTCTTACGGCCACTATCTATTGCTGCCTGGTCTATTCGTAGAGCGCTCTCAAGTACTTCGTCATAAGTCCTTAGTGGGAACTTCTGGACTTCTTCCTTCACTTCTCTGCTAAGAGAATGAAGGAATAAATCGCATAGCTCCATCTGATCCATGTTTGGAGCGCTTGCCGAGGAATAAAGGACTATGCGCCACCTTTGGATGAAATGGGCGACAGACTCGTTATGTTCTTGCTTGATGTGCAAGAACTCCCTGATTCCTGTCCTTAATAGTTTGTTCATGTCGAAGGCTTTGATGAACTCAGACACGAGTTGTTTGAATGAATGTATGGAAGCCTCGGGTATTCTGTAATACCAATCAAGGGCAATGCCTTCCAGTGTTTTGGGGAATATTTTAGCAACAACCCCATCCCATGGGAGTAATTCTTGAATGGCTGTAGCGTAAGCTTTGATATGCGCATTCGGATCTCCTTCTCCTTTGTATTTGGGCAAATCGGGAAGAGGCCT
Organism: Taxus wallichiana var. yunnanensis; assembly: GCA_018340775.1. Taxonomy (NCBI): domain Eukaryota; kingdom Viridiplantae; phylum Streptophyta; class Pinopsida; order Cupressales; family Taxaceae; genus Taxus; species Taxus wallichiana. The sequence continues at coordinate 560,121,621 of CM031234.1, forward strand.
TGGAAGCATAACGCTTCGTATGGTGAAATCTAAGGGCTCCTTTAAATATTCTGAATAAGTCCCTATCGCATACGTCTCAACCATTGATGGTGCCTGTTGAGGAGGCGGTGGTGGAACGGGTTGTTGATATGGCGTAACGTACGCGTTGGCAGGGGCATAAGGCAATCCCTGCATTTGAGTAAACATGCCGGGGGATGAGTACATATCCCCTTGTGGCGATTTGGAGTACATGTTTAAGTACGAAGGGGTACTATCCAGGAATGGATTGCTTTGCACTCGGACCGGGAGGAGCATAAGTGCGATAGTGGGTCTAGTTGGCACTTGTTGTGAATGCGAGGATTCATACCTAACGTGCCTACTCCCTGTGAGGAGATCTACTTGGCTAGGATGGTGCGGAGGATTAGAACTCCCTGTTTGTATGAATTTCAGATTTTGACTTGCTTGGGCAAGTTCTAATCCTCTAACCTTTCTATTAGAGTTGAAATGACTTCATTTGGTGAAGTCACGATATCGTGCCTTGGTGGCATTTGTTGTATAACATGGCTTTTTGGAGGTATGTGATATCCTGCTATGAACTGATTACTATCCTGCCAAGCATCTCTGAGAGTATTTTCTATACGTGATGGCATAGAGGTATTTTCTTGAGGAGAGAACTCGGGATGTATTTACAAAATTCCTACAGGTGGGTACATGCCTTGAGAGCGTTGTTCATTCCTAGGATAACGTATTGAGTACTCATCATCTAGAACTGAGTATGGATCTGATTGTCTGCTAATATGTGGTCTAAGTAGCACCTGAGGAGATGAAGCAGATTCTCCAGTCAATGTCATATTGTTTGAGCCTGAAGGCTCTGTTTGTGTTTGAGTGAGTTGCTCCAACCCCTCTGCTTGGAAGGACGAACTATATCTAGTCCTTGGCGTTTGCGTTGACAACTGATTAGTTGAGTAGTTTTCGCCCCACATTAAGAGTGAGGGTGATGACTGCCTATTCTGTTGGGCATAGTATGCCTCGAGACCCAGGAGGGGTCTTCCATATGCATCAAATCCCGACATATTCGGGGGGTATATGAATACCCGCAGAATAATGGGAAGGAGCGAAGGTGATTTGGATAAGATGAAACTTCTCAGAGAGAAGGTGAAGCAATTGTAAGGTTCACGTTGGGTTCACCAATTTTGTATGCCGGAAAAGTGACAAGCGAGCGTGGGAATCTACAAGCGACTCTTCCGCGTACCCGACCTCCCGAGGTCGTGCCGAGACAGCCGGTGGGGATGGAATACAGGTAGTATACGGATAGACTAGTTAGGCAATCTAATATCTTCGACACGCACTAATGGAATCTGCGAATCTAAGGCAAAGAAGGCCCTTCTAACCTGGACCGGTGTGATAGATCGATCAGCCAGGATGACTACTCGAAGGCTCCAATCAATATCGAGCTCTGGCGTGATTCGATCTATGGGTTGTGGGATGCGTGGAAAATGACCCGGGATGGTTTCGTGTATATCTCCTGATAAGGTCATATGTATTCCCTGGGCTCCCTAGGTCCCGTAATTGTCATGCAAAAGCAGTAATGAAACAAACTATAATAAAGTAAACTCTAAGTACACTTCTAGCATATATAATTTCTTTTTGTATTTTCTGGCAATTTATAAGAAAGCAACTATTTAAAATATTTAGAATTGACAACTAAACTAATAACGTAAAACAAACAAAATAGCCGAGTGTAGCTATTTGTCTGTGCAATTTTGTATATCTATTCTAAACAACGAAATAACTAATCTATTTGCAAGATTCTCGATCCTACCTCAGAAGTGAGGAATGAATCATCGTTTCTTAGAAACTATCAATCCCCACAACTTCCCCGGCAATATCGAGAATGGAAATAACTGAAATAAAGTGATTAACTACTTTATTTGATAAGTTCTAACTAAAACTTTGAAAGATGGAACTCGGATTTCGCGTAAGAGCGTTGGCGAAACCGACGCGGTGTGTGTGTTCTTGTCCCCTAAGTATGATCTCTTCGTTCTTTGTGCTCACGTGAATCCGTAAAAGCGTGTAATGCTTGTATCAGCAGAATAGATATTTGGATCAATGGACAGCCTTGAATGCGTGATGCGAGAATAGAATGCGGATAGGAGAGGGATAGCGCAAGAGTACGAGCTTGGCCTATGCAATTCCTAGCGGGGTCTACTGCGAATCATGTAACAAAAGCGTCCAGAACCTGAAACTAGTCTGTATGAAGAGCAAAACCTGCAACTTTAATGGCTGCCTAAACTATTCTACTCCAAAACAATAATACTGTTTGCACAAGTTGGATCTGTGGCTTACCAACAGCTGAGTAATGCAACCAAGCATGTAAAGGATTTAAACTATCAAACTTAAGCAAACTAGAAGACTGAACTACTGAAAATGGTGAGTTTGAAACAAGAATGAGGGGCCATTTGCATGTGCACAAACCATGCATTTATAGGAATTCAAACACCCAAAGATCAAAACCAAACTGAACTCCTAAACAATAAACAAAGGAAAAACACTATTCCAGGGGACCAAAAACATAAATGCATGCTCAAGTCGGCAAGAAAAGCTGGTGAAGCGTTGAACTTTGCGTGCGTTCCGTCAAAAGAACGTTCTGGAAAATGCGTAAAGGACCGCTGCCGCCTCGCTAGTAGGCGGCGGATTCTACAGGACCGCCGCCCTGTTCAGGGCGGTGGTTTCCATCAAGACCAAAAAGCCAAGAAAAGAGGAAAAAGGGGAAAACAAAGCACGCGGGGGCTAAGCGGGGCATGCGGGATGTTAACGCATATCCGTAAAGCTTCTCTGGATCCCGAACACCTTGCGAAGAGACCTGTATCATCATTGGGGCATTTATTACACCGTTTCTGCAGTACAGTACCTTACAATTTTGGGTACGACAAGATTGCCATAACCCACTTTGTTTGCAAAATATAGCATTTGACAACCTTACACTGGCTCAAACTGCACTATTTTACGTGTTTGCAAACAATAGGGCAGCAAGAGCATCAATTTGATATGGAAAAAATAGAGACACGATATTGTATAGGGTCCCTACACCGAGGTGTAGGATCCAATGAGACATCTCTAGGTGCCACAAATTCCGAGTAGTCACCCGTAGAAGTTGAGCAGTTTTCGGTCTCAGGGCTCTTACGAGACTATGCCCGAACAAAGTAGCCTGGAAGCAATGACGTTTTCACACACCAAAATGATGCTTCCTCTAGCATTGACTCGGCCACCCACACGTGTTGGCGCAGATCGATTCGGTGCCACGACCCACCGTTTGCAAAATATAGTGTTTGATAGCCTTATAATAGTTGAAACTACACTATTTTGTGCGTTTACAAACAATAGGGCAACGAGAACACCAATTGGAGATGAAAAAATAGAGACAAGATATTGTATAGGGTCCCTACACTAAGGTGTAGGATCTAACGAGACATCTCTAGGTGCCACAGAGTCAAGTAGTCACCCATCAAAGTTGAACGATTTTTTGGTCTTAGGGCTCTTAAGGGACTACGCCGAATGAAGCAACCGGAAGTAAAGACGTTGTCGTGTACTGAAATGATGCCTCCTTTAGTGTTCACCTGGCCACCCAGACATTTTGGCGTAGTCGGTTTTGTGCCATGATCTATTGTTTGCAAAATATAGCGTTTGATGACCTTCTTACATCGGCTCAAACCGCACTATTTCGTATGCGTTTTCAAACAATAGGGCAGCAAGAGAACCAATTGGAGACAAAAAGACAGAGATAGGATATTGTAAAGGGTCCTTACACCGAGGTGTATGATCTCGACGAGACATCTCTAGGTGCCATAGAGTCCGAGTAGTCACCTGTCGAAGTTAAACGGTTTTTTGGTCTCCGGGCACTTAAGGGACTACATTCGAATGAAGTAGCCCGAAAGCAACGACATTGTTGTGCACTAAAATGACACCTCCTCTAGTGTTCACTTGGCCACTCGGACATGTTGGCATAGTCGGTTCGGTTCCATGACCCACCATTTGTAAAATATAGCATTTTGACAACCTTACACCGGCTTAAACCGCCTTTGTTTCGCACGTTTGCAAAAAAATAGGCAGTGAGATCACCGATTGGAGACAGAAAAAATTGAGATAGGATATTGTATAGGGTCCCTACACCGAGGTGTAAGATCCAACGAGACATCTCTAGGTGCCACAAATTCCGAGTAGTCACCCGTAGAAGTTGAACAATTTTATGGTCTCAGGGCTCTTAAGGGACTACACCCAAACGAAGTAGCCTAGAAGCAAAAACGTTGTTGTGCACCAAAATGAAACCTCCTCTAGTGTTCACTTGGCCACCTAGATGTGTTGGGGTAGTCGATTCAGTGCCATGACCCAGTGTCTGCAAAATATAGTGTTTGATAGCCTTACACTAGTTGAAACTGCACTATTTCATGCGTTTGCAAACAATAGTGCAGTGAGAGCACCAATTGGAGACATAAAAAATAGAGACAGGATATTGTATAGGGTCCCTATGCCGAGGTGTAGGATCTGACAAGACATCTCTAGGTGTCATAGAGTCTGAGTAGTCACCTGTCGAAGTTGAATAGTTTTTGGTCTCAGGGCTCTTAAGGGACTACGCTCGAATGAAGTAGCCCGGAAGCAAAAATGTTGTCACACACCTAAACGATGCCTCCTCTAGTGTTCACCTAGCCACCCGCAGACGTGTTGGCATAGTCGGTTTTGTGCCATGACCCACCGTTTGCAAAATATAGCGTTTGACAAATTTTTACTGTTGGCTGGCTCAAATTGCACTATTTCACACGTTTGCAAACAATAGGGCAATGAGAGCACCAATTGGAGATGGAAAAAATAGAGACATGATATTGTATAGGGTCCCTACACCGAGGTGTAGGATCCAACGAGACATCTCTAGGTGCCACAGAGTCCGAGTAGTCACTGTCGAAGTTGAATGATTTTTTGGTCTCTAGGCTCTTAAAGGACTACTCTCGAACGAATTAGCTTGGAAGCAACGACATTGTCACGCACAAAAATGACACATCCTATAGCATTCACCTGGCCACCTAGATGTGTTGGCGTAGTCGATTCGGTACCACGACCCACCGTTTGCAAAATATAGCATTTGACAACCTTACACTGGCTCAAACTGCACTATTTTATGCGTTTGTAAATAATAGGGAAGTGAGAGCACCGATTGGAGACGGGAAAACTGAGACATAATATTGTAGAGGGTCCCTACGCCGAGGTGTAGGGTTTGATGAGACATTTATAGGTGCCACGGAGTCCGAGTAGTCACCCATCGAAGTTGAACGGTTTTTTGGTCTCAGGGCTCTTAAGGGACTATGTTCGAATGAAGTATGGGAAGAAATGGCGTTGTCGCGACCGAAACAATGCCTCCTATATCATTCACCTTGCCACTCGGATGTGTGGTGCGGTCGATTTGGTGCCATGACTTCAGGCATGAATTCTCACTACTCGCCTCTGTTCATTTCCTAGGACTGCCTAGAAAAGGTAGTTTGTAAACAATTATGCCACAAAGGCTCAAGGAATGCCAGGAAGGCTCCAGATCAGGTGGTCTGACTCCAAACCAGGCCTCCCTAGAGCCCGCCATAGCACTCGGAGGCATATATCCCCAATTGAATGTGTTGGCGATGACAATTGCTTTGGACCACGACCTCCCGGGGCATGACTTCTCATGCTACTTGGCTCGCATCAATGAGATTGCAACAAGGTTAACACATTACCATGTAAATACTCTAATGATTGTTAAATGATCTCTTTTTAAAGCATGTTAATACACAATAGAGTGTTAAGAATATTTTTGCATATCTTGTGCCAACTAAGTTCTACAATGTTTCTATATTTTTTACAAGTGAATTCAAATTAGGACCTTATTGTTACACACATCAATAACAAGTTTAATTTAGACTAATACTTAACAAATAAATTGTAAGTACACTAAAAACATATAAAATAACTTGTAATAAATCCCTCAAGACCATTTTTAATTGTGTACATTTTGTCCCACTTTGGAGTGTGTTAACCACGTGCTTAAAATAAGAAAATTGATATAAGTCCACACTTGAATCTCTTGAAAAAAATGATCTTGCACCCAAGAACCTTCAAAACCATTATATAACATAACATCATATATCATATATCATACATCATTTAAAAATAACATTTACAGATCATATATCATATATATCATTATATCATATCCATAATGGTCACATAATTGAGGCCATCAAATCAAATCAAACATATAGAACTAATATGGTTATGAAAACATACATAGAAGGATATCATGTGCAATGAAATCAAATCAAACATAGAAGTAATATCGTTATGAAAACCAACATGGATATAATGTATCAAACTAAGTGTGTTGGACATGTCTCTGAAAATATAAGTTCATAACATGTATTGAACTAAGTGTGTCATACATATAGGACCACATGCGGTCGCATAAGGCTATATACATGGACTATATGAAGAATCATGAACTAGGACCAGATGACACATATATCTATATATCCAGGTCCTATAAATATCATCATTAAACATCTTCCCTCTCTTCTCCCTGCTAGAAGAAGCATGTCCATGACTTGGGGATGTAGTGGAGGGAGATGCCACTATGGATTTCATCTGTGTGGTCCTAGGCGTCTCTAAGAAGGCCTGCAACCTAGCCTGCACATTCATAAACAACAAGTTTTTAACACCCAAATTTTTAAAATACATTCAAAATTTAGAAACTTAGAATTTAGTTAATGCATGTGAAATCTTACCGCAATCTCATGATCCCTATCAATTTTTCGTCGACGTGTCGTAGGGTCAATGGTAGACTCATGAGGGGTAAGCTACATACAAATAAATAGTTCAAATTAAATATTTCATGTACAAAATTTGATATTGTAGATTTAAGTAATAAGAAAACTTTCTGAAAACATTTACAAATTTGAAAATTATGCCTCAGTTAGTGGATCTGCAGATGCTATGGCAGTATCTACAACAACCTCCACAGTCTGCATATATGGAGGAGTCTCTCTGGTAGTCATAAGCTATACAAAAAACATGTATAGATCAATATTAATCTACATGACTGCCACATAACAAACCCAAAGCATAATTGACACATAACAAACCAATACATATTAATTTGCTAATAGAAACCACCAAGGAATCTAGGTTTAATGATCTTCTAGGGAAGCTTCGATGTTACTCGAGTCTCCAAAATTCCTACAAGAGTAGATACACAACTGAACTTCCACAATTAGAAACAAAGTGTAAAGAGAAACTAACCTATGTAAAAGTCACATGAGGCATGCTAGTAGCCTCAGTGCCTAGAGAAGATGATGACCCACCAAGATCCTACGTATAAAATACAAACATATTAATATGTACATGTACACGTGAAACATTATAATAATAAAAGTGCAATCAAATGAAATTTGAAATGTAAGTATAACTTGAAACTTATGTCTGTAACACGCCCAATTGTAGTAGCTATTATGTCGATGCCATATGTGTCCTTCACCAGCTCTTACTATTTAAAATTAAAAAAATAGTTTTTACATGTATGTACATGACGTAATCAAATACATATATATTAAAATCTCAAATGAATTAAACTATTGTATATATATATATAATATTTATTTGACATTTACCTATGAAAGACCAAGATCATTTGCACCAGTTCCAAAAACATCTCGCCATCATCTCATCTAGAGAAAAGAAATCATGTGATCTAGCAAATGATGTCTCACCCACAGTGCATACGACACAACATGATCCACAATGGTGTGGTGCACTGGAATTAGCGCCTCCACCAACATCACCAGATGCAATCTGGTCACTATGCTGGCTCAGAGTGTCAGTGAGCTCCCTTAATGCATGTAGTGTGTCAATATCCACAACCTCCTTCACTATAGGAGGGATAACTGAAGGTAGTGGGGGTTTTGAGGCATGGGGTCTAGGGGATCCTTGGTTAACCAATGCGTGCACCAGGTATACTCTGTGCAGAGCCACCTCCTTACCCATAAAACTCATAAAATTCAAAATAATTTGGGACCTCATTAAGCACAAAATCACAATATAATTTCTTCAAAAAATAGAGAGGAACCTCATTGTTGTTGCATGGTGGATAATCAAAAACCATCCACCATCGGTCCCAAAAAATTTCTTGATTCAATCATCGTGGCACCAATGGATTGGGAACCATTTGCAAGTAGTTATGGGGGCATTGGTTCTCGGGTCAGTAAATAATGCACAAATGCGGTCTTTTGAATTTTTTTGTCTTTTACGGCCGCATGGGATAATTTATCTATATACCACCACCTACAATCACCTCTAAAGGTATTCCATTTGTCTATTTGGTTGGTTGCGGAGTCAAATTCACCAATCAATGTTTGCAATGTGTTGGATAAAGTCATGCGGGATGGATTTGTGGCATAATTTTGTATTATAGTCTGAATAAGGTTCTTAATGGTAATTTTATTTTGTCGAATTCTTCCAAAGAAATTAGCTCTGTGTTCCTTTTGGTTTCGTGGGGACAGAAGGAGCCACAGGAGGTGGATCTACATTTGGATGAGAGTTTTGAGGAATGTATGGAGGGTTTGGAAGGATATTTGGATGTTTTACAGATTACGAGCTTCTTTGAGCAATGTGACAAAACAAAAAAATTGAAAAACCCATGAAAATCACAAATAATAACCTAAAATGTAAGAAATTTGATCAAAATCAAGGGCTTACCTCTTCGTCTTGGCAGAATTGTTGAAACTTTCAAGTTCCAAAAGTTCAAAGAGCAATTTTTAGGGGTATTCAAAGCTCGAGTGCCAAATTTTGAGGAGAAATTACAGTTCGCGGGGAAAATGAGGATTCACAAGTCTATTTTTTTGTCTCAAAGGACTACAATCGCGGTTTAAAACTACAATCATGCTTTTAAACCGTGATCGTGGTTTTAGGTTTGGAAATCACCAAACCTATAAAAAAAATTCTGTGATCACGGTTTAAAAACCGTGATCGCGGTACATAAATTTTGGGTTTTTATGTCCACTTAATTTTCCACTAACTTGCTGCACTTACCCTCAAGATTTACCTCATACTTGTGTCACATCTCAATCAAAACAATTTTGAAATAGTTAGAGGTCAATGATCTTTCCCACAAGTACCCTCATAAGAAGTTTTATGATTAGTTTATTTTGATTTACACTTAATAAGAGTACCACCTTTTACAAGGTCCAAACTAGAATAATTAAGAGATTATCATCCTACAAAAACATTATACAAACTAGTGATATTCATTTTTGTTCATAGGAAAAGGAACACATGAGACACTCTATTCTAGCTCAAGAGGAGTATGACACTAGAGTAGGGAAAACTAAGAAGTGTGATCCCATTTCCTCAAGGGTAACAATTCACTAGGTCCAAAAGTTTAAAGGGACCATAAAATTAGTTCTAGACAACAACTTATTCTCACATAAAAGGAAATGGGGTAGTTCGAGATGTGGATCATACATGACTTGATCCCCTCAAGCTAGTAATCCACAAGACAAGTTTTCTAGCTTGAAAACTAGATGAGCTCTCAATGGAACAATATCCACCAAAGGACAATACCACCATGTTTCATTAACCAGTTGTGGGGCTTGGCCTCCTATCAAGTCTTAACTTATATGTTCAAGATCCTAACATCATTTTGAGTTTACAAGGGCACCTCTTAATAGTCCTTGGTATTCATACACAACATACTTCTTGACCTATGGTGATTGTCCCTAAGTTTGGATTACAAGAAAATATGTACTCTCTACCTCAAAGCACCTAAGTATGGCATTTGGGAGAACATATTGTACAAGAAAGGATTGGATGGAAGTTTTATGATGTGCATCGAAGAAGAGAAACAAAAGAATATTTTCAAAGCATACCATGATCAAGCATGCATATAGATTTTCGACATTGGTAACATCTCATAAAATATTGAGAGATGGCTATTATTAGCCTACCCTCTTCTAAGATGCTTATAAATAGGGAAAAAAATTGATCTATGCCAATACTTTGTAGGAAAACCTAGGCTTTCGCTTTTCCAATCCATCCCGTGATCATGGAGGAACCCTTCCAATAGTGGGGTTTGGACTTCATTGGTATATTGATTCCACACACCAATGTGAGTCATATATATGCCACCACTGCCAAAAATTATTTCAAAAAATGGGTGGAATCCATTCTGATAAAACATGCTAACTATAAGACGGTGATAATTTCTTGAAAGAAAATATCATTTTCAATTTCAGTGTTAAATAAGATAGTACTTGATAATGATATTTGTTTCTCTCCTGTTAAGATGATGGATTTAAGTTAGAACCATGGTATCTCACTATCACAATCTGCTGATTACTACCCATAAGGCAATGATTAGTAAGAGTCTATTAATAAGAACATTGTTCCTATTGTGTAAAAAATGGTATATGTTAATCAAAGAGATTGGCATATAATATTATATTATGCATTATGGGATGATCGAGATGCTGCCAAGAAAGCCATTGACACTTCTCCTTTCCAACTACTATATATACTTGAATCTCAGATCCCAATTTCTCTAGAGTTACCTTCCTTGCAACTTATAAATTCAGTATAAAATGGATAATACATATATTCTATTGATAAGAATATTTTATACTTAGAGAAATTGAATGAAGAAATACATGTAGTAGTGGATGTACTAAGAAGATGTCAATCAAAAGTAAAGAAGATTTTTTTATCAAAAGACACAAAATAGAATCTTTTGGATTAGAGACCTTGTCCTACTGCGGGGCAAGAGGCATGAGCCCAAATGAAGCCATTGAAATTTTTACAAACTCTATCTTTACCCTTTCAAGATAAGGAACTTATTTGGAGATAACACATATTATCTCTCTTTTCTTGATGGGACCCATTTGGATTTTCCTCGCAGTGGGAAAAAATTGAAACTCTATATGAAGTAGGGTTATTTGTCCCCAACCATATACCAAAGTTTCCCTTTTTTTTTACGTGTTTCCTTCCGATTTTTGTGTGTTTCCTTTTATGTCACATGTTTGTTTTGTTTTTCCCTTGTGTGTGTTTGTTGCTTGTATTAGTTGGTGAAGGAAAGATTATTACCCAATCATCAAGGCACTAATATGCTTAACCATGATAATTATGAATTCCTCCATTATCCATTAGGATATATATCCCCAAGTTAGAGCCATATGTTGTCACGTTAAATTTATAGCATACAAAATTGAAATTTTCGGTCATTACAACCAAACCCCCACTTGAAAATTTCCTCTCCCGGTCACTGTAAACCCTTCATCTAGCCAACATGTCCACAATTTCATCCTCATTCTATCTAGGAGGAATGTGCTAATATGATTTTCAAGTGTGTTTCTTATACAAGGAAGAAAACCTAAGGTTATTGAAGAGGTTACTGAGATCCAAGGCAGAGAAACTATCCTCGGAGGCATAAAAGGGCTATTTTTGCCATTTTGCAACCAATGAATATCCTTCAGAAGGTGATTGCAATGGAAAAAATTATCTGGAAGTGGTGAAGAGGTATTTTTAATGAATCCAAGATAATTTATAGGAATTATATGGAGCCATGTGATGTCGGGAATCCAACAAGTAAAACAAGGTCATTACGGGTAAAGTGAATGTCATATCTCAATGGAGAAAGTTGACTTGTCCTATAGATTCAGGAGTTCTTAGAGAACTTGGGAGATTAAAAAAATAGGAAATGGAAAGATATTGAAATTATCCACACAATAGAGACATGAATTACTTACCAAGACTTCAAAATTATCCGTGATGATCCAAGATATTACAGCTGCCCCTTTGAGCCGAAGGAGGAAAAAGCCATGAAAATTAAATTTTAGGCATAATTTTCTCTTGAAAGTGTTTGGTATGGACTCAAAATGTGATTTTAATTCAAAATAATATATGTTTTGACCCCAAAATTCCATTCCAAGATCTGGGGGTGGAAAAAGCACTCTCGGTGTTCTAAAATTGAGTTAGCAGGATGACATCAGTAAGAGAAAAAATTTGGAGTGAACTTTTGAAGCTTGTGTATCCATTTAACTTTGTCCCAAGGTGAAAAGGGACATGGGGTACACAAAATTTTACTTACCCATCCATCTAAGTTGTTGCATCACTTAAACAACTTATGTTGTTAGGAGGTGCATATGAGTGTTTCACTTAACCTAGGTCCCTTTCCTCACGTGAAAAGACCCTTAGCACATTTTTGATCATGGAGTTTTACATTTCACTTCCCATTGTGAAAAGGGACATGGGTAACAAAAAATTGTGCTCCCCCATGTTTGAGCTATTTGCGTAACTTAAGTGACAACTTGGAGGGTGAGAAACATTGCAAACTTGTCTTTCACAGACATATGGCCCCTCCTCTCATGATCTCAAGACCCTTGGAACATTTTTTATGGTGGAGTGCTCCCTTTCACTTTTCACCATGGTGTAAAGGGACATGGGGGACAAAAAAGTGTGCTCCCCCTTGTTTGAGTTAGACGTGTCACTTAAGTGACAACTTGGAGGGTTAGAAAATTTACAAACTTGTCTTCCACACACACCTAGCCCCTCCTCTCATGATCTAAGGACCCATAGTGCATTATGAAGCTACTTATGTTCCATCACATTGTCCCAATAGACAATGAGATATGAGGGATAAGAAAATATTCTCCCCTCTCCTAGTCAACCCCTAGTCATGTGCAAAACCAACTTGCATCCCATGTAAGCTCATTTTTGCACCTCACATCTTACTCACATTCCACCACAAGATGTCACTTGTCAAAATATGGTGCAAAGTGATCTTACTTTCCTATCTTATCCATTTTCACCTCATTCCCCCTACGTTTTAAGGTGTAACCACACTCTAACTCTAATCTAACCCATGTTTAGCACGTGGAGTTAAAATTGTAAAATGGATGAAATAAATTTAAACAAAAAAACTTAGCATTTTTTAAAACATTTTTAAGGATATGAATTTTCCCCAAAAACTTCATTATTTCCTAGAAATGTTGCTAAAATTTTCCTGGACCATCAAGCTCGAAAACTGATTTTTTCTCATATTTCCCAATTCATGTACCAATCTCCACTAAACTTAACCTATGCACTCTTCCCCAAAAATTCATTCAAATTGAATGTAAAAGTAGTACCATTTATGCTTTGTAAAATTTTTAGCAAGCATAAGAAAATTACAGTCCCTACAGTTTCCTTTTCAAATCTATGAAGTTACAATAATCAAAATTCCTTAAAAATTAGAGCAAGAGGCCTTAAGATAAAACCTAGAATTTTGAGACCAGTTTCCTTCCATTCCAACACCCATCATACATGTTTATAAAAATATTAAGTTGTGATAGGTCCCCTCATTCTAAATATAGAAAGTTTCAAAAATAGAAAACTTTCAACATTCATGTTACTCCTTACAATAAAAAGCACGACAATTTTGGAAACTTACTAAAAATAGACATCCGGAATAGGACCTTTTAAACATAGAAAGTTCTGGAATTGGGGTCTAATTTTCCACATCCATTAATTTCCCATCCATCTCACTTCTTCACATATCATGAATATCAAATACTCAGGTTTGGAACCAATTTCCACCTTTTTGACTGTATATCCCAATCTGGGTGACAGTGATGTAACTCACATGGACCTAGAAGATTTGAAGGAAAGGATATTGATTGAACCATGAGAAACAATGGAGGAGAATATATTCTAGAGAAGACTATTTAGAGTAGGTGGTCACCATCAATCCATTAAAATCACTTTGAGTTGCTCCTAGCTGTGCACACCACTATGATTTTGATTCTAGAACAATCAAGGTAGATGATAACTCAATACCTGCAGGTCCTCATAGGCATTTGAAGGGAATTTATAAATTCCTATAAATTCCCACCAATATTAATATGGTTATCATCACCATGGGATTTTATTCATAGGAATGGTTGAGGAGAAACTCATATCTGTAGGGCCTAACAGTTGGATCGTGGTTGAAACATGGAAGGAAGCTTGCTCAGACTCCCTAAGTATCTATCTCAGAGTGAGTTTCATGAAACATACTCTGATGATATTTTCCTACTGAAAAGAGTGATGGGAGAAGAGATAAAAAAATTAATTCCAAGATTAGATGGATCAGTTCATTATGTGGTTACATAATAAGATCAAATGGTTGATTGGGGCAATTCATAAGTAACAACCTTCATCAGCAATTGTTATAGTTTCCCACCTCTAATAAGTTCACAATGAATTCTTATCTAGCATATGCCATCAATTTAAAAATACCCTTATGAGGCCTATCCACTGATCTTAATGTGTTATAGAAGTCACCAACCTATGGTAAAATCCACAACTCACACATTGGGAGAGTAACTCTAACTATTCTAGGCTAATTGATGCATTAAAAATGTACATCATAAGGTTACTCGAAGGAGATCTTGAGTGGAGAATTTTATCCCATGAAGTTGCATCAATTAAGAAGTAATGAAGTTACTTCATCCAATTTCCCACCTTCACCTACATAAGGGTCAAAGGATTTGATCTTGCTCCATGCAGGCTACCAAGGTACCCGAGTGATAAGATCATCATGTTTGAATTGTGCAGATAGTTGTCCCATGTTCATACTAAGTGCAAGAATGCTAAGAAGAAAGGTGTGTCCTTTCCTATCTCTCTAGGAATATACTTGTGTAAGAATATCACAGATGTAACAAATATTGAAACATCCTTTATTGATATCAGTTTGTATTCCTACATATCTTGGTCTAACTTTGATATTAGGAAGAATCTAGAAACTTTCATCTTTCCAGATTGCATCATGTCCCACAAATTGAGGATTATTAGATCAACTACACAGATGACTTCAAGGTCAGGAAACAAGATTATATGCGAATGACAGTGGATCAGATGAGAGAATTCAAGTTTGATTGGTTTGTGGATGGAATAAAATATGATGGTTCGGACCTATTTGACCCTAAATATCAAAAAGTGCAATATTTCCCTCTTCCTCCTACTCCATGGAACATATGAGAGTCAAGTTACATCAAAGAAAGAACCATGGTAGTAATTCAAAGGTTAAAGGACTAGTTCAAATGGAAGAGGAATTCTTTCATTGAGTCTAGTGGTCTTCTGTCTCCATCTAGGCAAGTGTCTCACACTTCTTCTCTCAAGGCATCTGAGAAAGCCATGAGATCTACTCATTTAAAGGAATCTTCAAATAGAAAAAATGTGGAATTTGAGTACATGAAGTTTCTACCCCTAACAGAGATTCAAAAGAGGGAAAAGATCATTGAAAATCCCATTGAGTCCATTTAATTAGGTGAAATAGATCTACCACAAAGTATCCTATCCATTTCCACAATCTAAGTATGTCCTCTAAGTAGTTGAATCACCTCATATTGAGTAGGTGTGCTTCCTTATCAAGCATTTGAAAATTTTCTTGTCCTTAACATTGTGTCCATGTTGGGAGAAACATTCCCATGGGTACAAGAGTTTCTTGTAGGAGAATCAAGAGTAGTGAAACAAGCCACGACACCTAATTTTGAGGCTATCTCAAAATACATCAAGACCAAGCGGACCAAGAAATCAAAGCCAATTTATTTTTTCTTCACAAGATGATGTAACTCCATAAGTCCTTTGACTAAACAAACACATAAAGAATTTGATCTTATTATTTCTCTTAATTTGTAAATATGTATCTTTCTCCTAATAATTTATTCACTCATCTCTAGACCAAATTTATTGCTAGTTTCGGACTAAATACATGGACAACTATGGAATACATGTATGGAAAACTCAGAATAAATGTAAGGACAACTCCGTACTAAATTTATGGACAACTTCGGACTAATTTTATGGACAACTCTAGACTAAATGTATGGATAGATTCAGACTAAATGTATTGGCAACTCTAGAATAAATGTATGGAAAATCCGGACCAATTGTATGAACAACTCCGGACTAAATGTATAGATATCTTTAGACTACATGTATGGAAATCTCTAGACTAAATATATGGACAGCTAAAAATATTTCCTTGTGCTTAATTCTCCCATACATGTTATCACCTTATCAATATGCAAATCCCCTATATCTTGAACTATTATTTAGTTAGCCCATTCTCATGGTAACCATGATGACATTCATCTTACTAAGAATCATATTTTTTCTAAAATAATTAAATATACAATCAGTTTAAAACCTTCCCATCACTACTTCATTCCTTCTTTGGTTTGTTAACACACCTATATATTCTTATTTTCTCTCATCTTGCCTTTTATGCACAAGAAACCAACTTGCTCAAAAGAGTTAATTTTACACCATAATGATGAAGAACTTTCCTAATGTTATTAATCTCGTTAATAAATTCTATACAACATTTCGACACGATTAGTTCCTCTTAGTTCCAATTCGATTACTAGAAGAGTGTTTCTTGTTATTAGCCTTCTATGCTTTGTAGCCCTACATACTCTATTTTTAAAGGATATATTTTTATGTAGAGGGTATCATAAAAAAATGTGATGCTTTTTAGATACTCATTTGTATTTTATAACTACACACCAAAGTATGAGGTAGGTTCCTTTGATTAAATATGCATAGTTTTCATGACAAGTGGCTTTAATTAGGCCTAAAAATCAGAAAATGACTGATTTTGGATATAAAATGTAAAGTATGGATTTTCTCATAAAGCTAAAAATAGTTTCAGATACACATTTGGCCTCTTTGCAACATATGTTAACATTAGGGGTCATTACTTTGTATGGATTGTGGCTTTTCTTAAGAAAATATCTACAAAATAGGTATCTTTAACCTTCCTTTTCAGACAATGACTTCGTTAGCAATAAATTCATCCAATATTAATTAAATTGCTCCAAACCACCTGAATTATTTTCCTAACCTTTTTCATTCCTTTTAATTCAAATTTCATGGCTCAACTCTCAAAAGCATGCAAGTTATGAATAATTTACCATTCAAACCCTATATGAGGGTTTCTAGGAACCCAAGAGAGATAAAATTGAATATCTTACTTCCAAAAGCATTTAAAAATATAAATTTAATATTTGAAGCTCTCGCTAAGACATCATGCAACTTTTCTTTTTTATACCATGTGCTAAAATGAGTAGTTTTTTCTAGACAATAAGCTTTCTCTAGCATAGAGTACAGTATGACAATAATTAAAAAAATGCATGGAAAATTGAACTAAATCGATGATGAATTCACTAAATCCTTTTCATTTAACATTTTTAAACATCAATCAACAATACAATGAATATTACAAAGTATATTGTACAACAAATCATACTTAATTCATCAATTACTTAATTGTATTCCTATCCTACACAATCCTACTTACAACACATGCCTTAAATGCCTTCTTCGACCCTTCGTACTAAATTATATCCCGTAATCCAATATCATACTCCTTTATTGAATTTATTTAGCTCATATTATTGTGTTTTCCAGCTCATCTCTTCATAGGAATAGGTCTTGTTTGGTTCTAATCCCAAAAATCTCTCTCTTATCTCTTGTTCTCAACCAACATTCCTCTTTTTTCTCTTTTCCAACGTACTAGTCTCTTTCTAGATGATATGAGGTGTATTTTACCTTTTATTTTTATGTTTTCATTTACAATATATCATTAAAACCTCTTAAGACCCTTCCATGAGATTCACACTCTTCAAAAATGGTTATAAACCCTTCACAAGCCTCCTAGACATCCTAGTTTCAATTTTCCACTTTAGGAGGGAACTCCAAATTCTCACTTATTAACTTCTAGAACACACTTTAAAAAAAAAAATCCCTTCTTCTTGATCCTTAAAGGACTCCTAAAAACTTCTAGATCATGACCAAGTACAAATTTGTATATTTATAAATTTGAAATAGCTCATATTATGATGTTCCTACATCATTGAAGCTTCTGGAGCTCAGCATGTGGAAATCACAAAACCAAAATTTATAAAACCCATGGGAGAAATGACACAAGATGACTATGGTTTCTTTTAAACAAGCTACGCACAAGGGATATGTGTACTTATTCAAAGTGTCTTTAACCCTTTTGCTTACTAGAAACGAAGAAAACAAACAAAATGTGGAGCAACCTGGAGGAACATGTGATAACCCTCACTACCTATGTATAATCCTTCTTGGAACCCAATGTGGTACAAATTCCCTAGAAGAGGACATATCTCCCATTAATAGTTTTGATCTTCAAATGATCAAGAGAGCTCAAGGGTATACCATGTGATGGAGAGATCATGACAAACATGTGGAGAATATTATGGGAAAAGGAAATGTACTAGTACATGAGGTTTCCTCTTTATTAAAATATATCCTTGCCACTATTTCTATCGGAGAAGCGCTTATGATCTACTGGTTCAAAGATTTCACAAGTGAATGATGTGAAATGTGAATTGTTCTAAGATAAAACAATGTAAGCATATAAGACTACAAAAATATGAAAATACAAGAGAGATAATTGCAATAACATAGAAATAGCTCCAACTCAATACAATCAAATATAATAATGCAAGAGATGTACATATAGGAGGTGAATGTGTAACCTCCTCCTAGAATCATGGAAATCTCCACCTAGAATAGTGGTAACCAACAACTAGAATGGTGTAGTCAAGTGGTGACTAACACCTAGAATAGTGTAGTCAAGTGGTAACCAACACCTAAAATAGTGTAGTCAAGTGTACACCTAAGAAAACATATCCCATAAGTGTAGGGAAACTCCAAGTGAGGTGGAATATCCTGAGTAGGATAATACAAATAAAGTGAGGAAAATAAATCCTACACTAACAAACCCCCATAAGCATAACTTAGGTGGGTATTTAAAATGAAAGTGGGTCGCTACAACAAGGACTGATGAGGTACCCACGTACAATGAAATCTCTCATGAGATAGAGTTAAAGGAGAAAACGCAGTGGGAAAAATACCCCCCAAAAGAGAGACATGAATAAGTGAAGATGCTAGAAGGCCCCCTAAAGATGAGACTACACCCCAAGAAGATCTCATAGATGAATGAACTTGCTCTCAGTGAAAGGTTTGGTGAAGATGTCAGCAACCTACTCTGAAGAATAATAGAATATCAAATTGTTGAATTGCTCATGAATGAGATCATGAATGAAGTGCATGTGAATCTCAATTTTTGGTCCTATGATGAAGAATTAGATTCTTGCTCATATTTGGATGGTGCTCTGGTTATCACAAAAGATTATCAGAGGGTCGCTTGATCTCGGATACCAAGATCGAAATAATCCTCAAGTCAAATAGCCTTAGTAGTTACGTTAACATCTCCCCTGTACTCTTCCTATGTGGATGATAGAGTAATAACATTATGCTTCTTGATTGAACAACTGATAGGACCAAAACCCAATGAAAAACTATAACCTGAAGTGGACTTATGATACTCAGTGTCGCCATCGCAATCTAAGTCCTAGTAGCTGACCAAGTCAATGTTTGAACCAACCGTGTAATGAATCCCATATCTATGTGATCCCTGAATGTAGTGCAAAATCCTCTTAGCTGCTTTCCAATGTAGCTCATGAGGTTCCCTGCATGTACCTCAAACCAACATAGTATATATCATGTCTCATTTGAGTCAAGTAAATAAGGCTTCCAACAAGTTGTTGATACAAAGTAACATCAATCGAGGGTGTGGAATATGTAGACAACTAAAATATGCTTACGCTTAGTATTTCATCGAATTCAACCAATTGACGACACTTTGTTAATTCCCCTTCTTCGCTCCATTCTCTCGATGCCCATTTACGACACCTTCTCAGTTGTATTCCTCCTATAAACATATTATTTGGATAATATCTCTCTTATTAGCTAAACATTCCTCCTTTCGACTATTTAGAACCTCCCTAGTTCTCTCTAGACCACTTCTATTGACTTCGTAGGCTATCTATCAATCGTAATTGATTATCCGCACCCCTCCCAACTCTCAATGAGTCTCTAATCACTTGCTAATCAAGTTTAACTAGCCTAAACCCTAGTTAACTAGCCTAAACTTAGCTTAACTAAGCCTAAAGAATGTTTATCCTAATCTAATCTAAAAGTTCTTTTTGAGCTTTAGTCTCACATGCACCCAAATTCCAAATTCTTCCAAACCAAAAACTATAAATACAAGGTTAAGCCTACCCATTTAAACACACAACTTTACATAATCTAAAGCCAAAACAAGCCTAAGAAAGCTTAAGAGCTCACTTGCATTAGCCAAGCTAATAAGGAATTTGATCTTGGGTCATCCACCATTAAAATAGCTTCATCTTGCACCCATGTTAGGTTAGTAATGGAATAGATAAACTTGGCCATGTAGCCATTTAGTGAGATTCATTCACCCTCATGGAGTAAACAACAAAACTGATTGCTTAAGTCTTTAGTAGGCATATTTTGTTAAGCTTTCAAGAATAGAGGTTAATGTTATTTGTTAGATTTGTTGTTCATTTCAAGTTTTAATGCATGCAAATATGATTCCTTACTCATTTCTTATCATATGGTCCATTGAGGGTATTTTACACAAAGCTTTGGGGTCTTGCCCTTATTCATATCTCTTTGTAAAATATTTCATTGAACACATTTGGCACTTTGGTGGGACACTTATGTCTACCGTCCATTAATGGAGGTCTTTTAGGTTTTTCAAAGCACATTTTCAAGTTTTTTTCTAAAATCACTTGATATTTCCTCATTTTTATTTATAACCCTAGATAAATGACCTTCATTTATATACATTTTGTGGGTTTGATATAGAAATAGGACACTTTGACTAACAACTAACCTATTTGCTCTTAAAATTTTGAAAATCTATGTTTTTTACAAGTTTTTCACAGGGTGCGCGTAGGTGTCAAAAAAAGGGTGCATACACGTTGAAACCCTAGCGTACCCATTGGATCAGCTGCGTACCTGTCTGGTAGTCCTCATCATTTGCAAATTTTACCTCTACAAGGATGCACACGTGTCCCTGTCATCTGGGTCACGTATCCGCCTCTCTGGATGCGTATGCATCAAGTTTTAGAATCATGTAAAAAGTCTCATTAAACCTTTACAAGGATGCATGCACATTTCCATCATTTGGGGTGCGTATCCGCCTCTCTGGCCGCACTGGTGTAAAAGGCGTACTTGTTACGTGGGGTGCCTATCCATCGGATAGGAAGCACTAGTGTTGGTATAGGCGCGCAAGTGTCTGTGTTAAAATTGAAAATTTTTACAGTCTGCAAAAAAATTTCTTCTAATCCATTACTACAGGTTTTTAGGACTAATAATTGGAAAAACAAGGTTCTTTCTTAAACATTTCAGTTTGCATAGATTAAAAGTGTTTTTTTTTTGACTTAGAAGTAGTTTTTGTAGAAGTGTGTATGCTCTCTCCTCGTGTCTTCCAAGGTGATCTTGGAGATCAAAAACACCAATACAAAACTCATATAAATTGTTCAAAAAACACTTGCTTTATAAAGATTGAAGTAAAACTTTCATTTCAGTAGAGTTTTTCATGATTGTGTATGCTCTTCCTTCGCACCTTTTTTGGCGATCTTAGGAATCAAAAGCAAAGTGGGAAACTCTCTTTCTTGACATCAACCTATGAATTGGAAAATTACTAAAACTTGTTGTCTACAGGACCTATCGCTTGTCGAAGAAAGGAATCAAAAAGAAAATATAAAACACAAACACACTAATACACATGTTTCTTGTAGGTTGCCAAATGGCGCGCCACTTAAAACCACATTAAGTTAAGCAAGATAAAAACACACCACATTCAAAACACTGTATTTTAGGTTTCAGAAAAGGGTACGTCCCTATCCACTCAATTGGAACATAACCCCTTTGGCATAACACCTTAAGCTATAACAATAGGGGTGGTTCCAAGAACCCTAAAGTAATCCACTATTGAGTAACCTCGTGGATGAAATAGGAAGCGCCTTGCTTACCCACTTGAATAGTTTTCCTTGTGAGTTAGCATTACAAATTTGTTATCATGACATGACTCGGCAAGAGTACATGATGGATGCATTTAGTGCCCACTGTACTTGAAGGGGGAAAAGTCGAGATACTCCCAAATTAGTCAGTGTGACTTTTGGGTAAATCATGCCCACTCTTAGACGGCTTTGTAACACCTAGTTGAGAGATCTTATTAAGGAGACCATTTTTCTCGAGGCCCACTTTATTAGTCCTTTATCACGTCTTGGCCATCATGAAGTGATAACTTGTTTGGATTCGAACCTTGTTTTTGAACAAGGCAAATAATCTAGTTAAGTTGGATCTAAGTGCCTTTCATCACATAAATTAGATGACGTTTTCACTTAGCTTAGCTTCATTCTCACCTTGCACAAGGCTAAGCTCTTCCCAAGTAGCACTTAGTTTATTTTTTCATATTTTGATCTACTCCTTTGCATTATTGTTTCCCATTCAGAAAAGGGAAGACATCTTTTGGGGAGTGTTGTCATAGATAGTGTTTACCACTTTTTGTCCATTTACACTCATCCATGTTTGCGGCTGAGTTGTTAAACATATAAGGTGTGTGGATGAGTCTTTATATCTTTGATGGCCACTTGATCTTGATTTCAAGATCATCATCATAGTTTGGATTTAGTCATCATTTGATCTCCCTTTGACGTGTTATCTTGTTTGCATTGTCTCGACACAATTAAGATACTTATGTTGTGTTTTTCATAAACGTGATCTAAGTATCTACATTGTGGCGTTACGCTATGCACATTTGAATACATCCTCAAGTATACCTTGACTTGGTTTGATTTCAAACATTTTCCCAAATCTTGAAAGGTGTCGCTTACTTTGTTTGTGTCGTTTTGATACCACTTTGTAATATCTCGACTTCTCCATGAAGCTTGATAGACATGTCCAATTGGTGTGGTTATGTGGCTTACATTTTTAATCCTCACCCTTTAACATTTTGGCCTTGTTAGTTGTTGAATATGTCGTTGTATCCTTTGATTGGGAGTCACATATACCCTTTGTTAAAGTTTACGCCTTGTTCATTTCGAGCTTGACGTAAATGTTGACATTGTGTTGATCATATTTACATCAAACTCACTTTGCACACACATTTGCATATGGTGTATTTCCTTGTTGATTGGTTTTATGTTTCACACTTGCATGATTGTTCCTTGTGATTATTCATCTGGAAATATTATTTTCTAGGACAAATCCTTTTTGACCTCGTTGAGATTGTGTCATCACAATGTCTATTTTCCTTAGACCTTCTTTGGAAAATCATGCACACATCTCCATACTTACGAAATGTCTAGTTGGATGTCATTATGCTACTCGAATCAACATGTCACTTCCTTCCCTTTGAAGGAGTTCCATCACATTATCTAGATCTAGACATTTGTGTTTAAATGACACCAACAATGATAGACTATCACGCAGTTTCTCACATTTACAACAATATGGAACCTAGGTTTAGCAATTCAAATCAAAATATTCCCATTATAACTAAACCTCATTTGGTTCTTCATGCTAGAGAGCCCAATCGGGTACCCTGTTCCCCACCTTCAGCTCATAGTTGGTGGTATGGTTTGGATGCTTCTGATCCAAATTATTATTCAAGTTCCCCCCACTCTTCTTCTTCTAATTCAGATCCAAACTACCATTCGGATTCCCACTCTTCTTCTGAAGACTTGGATCCCAACTATTGTTCGGATACCCCTAGATCAAATCTTGAATCACGGTCCTCCCTTCCTTTGCAGGACCTTTATTCCAAATCACCTCAATGATGTATTCCTCCTTTGAAGACTCATGTGACTCCAAGTTCCGTCAATCGAACATCTAATTTGGGTCTTGAGTCACGGTCCTCCCTTTCTTCGCAGGACCTCCTTCATTAGTTGTCTCAATGACCTCTTCCTCTATTGAAGAGTTCCATGACTTGGGTTACCTTTAGTCAATAATCTATTTTGACTCCTACATTGCAACTTAATGAATGGCTATGCGATACTACTTTCCAACCTACATTACGTCGTCTTCTAGAAAAATCATATAAGTCTTAATCTAAATCGTCTATTCATGAGACGCTTGCCTCCGATACTACTTCCTCTCTTGAGTCATCTTATTCTATTAATCAATCGTCCCCACTTAATGGACATGTTTCTTCTATTCAACCTTCTATGGACAAAGAACAACAATATCTATTGATTGATTTCTCTGAGAATGAAGGAACAATAAAACTACATGATGATATCCCTCTAGAGGATTGCAAACAAGGATTCTTTCTAGAACTCAATACACTCGTGTATTGGGGAAAAGAAGTTGATCCTTTTCAACAGAACATAGATGAGGAGCCTAAGTTCATGGAACTTGATTCTTCTTCTATTCCATCTTCACCTTCTTCTGATCATGATGAGATATCAGGGTCTAGCATTGAGCCATGGCCTATCTTCTCATTACCCAATCATTCATCATCTATCACCATTTCTCAATAAAATCTCACCTTGGGTCACATTGAGTACCCCATCATCTTCTTCTATCCTAGGGCCACATCCTAGTAGCCCTTCATCCTCTTCTATCTATAGGATGCCTCCAGTAGTCCCTCAACATCTATACTTAGACCACACTCTAGCAGACCTTCGTCATCTTCTTTTATTCTTGGGCCATGTCCTTATAGCCCAATTTATTCCATCTTAGGGCCATATTCTAGCAACCCTTCATCATTTTCTATCAGTGGCTTACCTCCTCGTAGCCCATCCTCTTCAATTCTTGGACCATATCCTTTTCATCCATCACATCATCCTTCTATCAATGATCGAGGCAAGCCTACCATCATTTCTCTCATTCCTATCATCAATCATAAACATCCACTTTCTTCTCCTTCTCGGGATCAAACAAGTCACACGTTAGCTTATAAGAAAAAAAAAAGTTTCTTAATCAAGCTCGGGTAAAAAATCTTAAGAGCTCCAAATCTCCTAGTAACTCACATGATCTTAGGGTTAAAAATCAATCACGATTCAAGAATGCACACCAACGCAACCATCAAGTATGGTGCAAAGTACAGAAACCTCTTGATAGGGCACTCAAGCTACCGCATACAAAATCCATGTTTCAGGATAAATCACAACCATTTTTTGAGTACGAGGTCACCTCGATCATTGAGATTGGAGAAAACATTACACTTGATAAACAAATTCACCTAGTCTCCCTTATCAAGGAAGTTGTAAACATCATTGTTGGATCCTATCACATGGAGTGAATTTGTTAGTCCCAACCTCTTAAAACTATGAAAAATATAAAAATAAAAACAATTCAAAAATAAAAAAACATGAGAAAACACAAGAAAAATCAAAGGTACAAAGATCAAACATTGCAATCAGGTATTGTGTACACATGGATGTTTATTTCTTCCCTTTCTTGCTCTTAATTCTGCAAGTCTTCCTACCATTTTCATCCCTTTGGTGATATTTTTGGTTAGCCTATTCACATGTATTTTGTGACATTTATCTCTATGGTATCTGTTTGACCCTGGTCTTTTATCACTTTGGTAAATTAAAGAATGAATGACCTCTTAGAGATCCTATCACATTCAACATCTAATAAACTTGTTGCGAAGAAATTTTGGACATATTTGTTGACACTAGCCAATGTCTTCATCACATTCACTTCCATTTCCTTTCATCAAGCCATCAGTGGTTCTTAACCCCTTGTTAAACAAGAGAGCTGAAATAAGTTTTCAGAAAGCAAAAGAATCAAAATCAATCAAAAAAATCAAAATCTAAAAGCTACAAAGCAAAAGAAAATTGATATATAACTCTCTCTTGGGGTATTTCCAATAATCTCTATCGGGGCTATGGACACATGACCAAAGTAGCAATGTTGTGATTAGAATCAAATACATCTCCATCGGGGCTATGGACGCCTAGCTGGTAGCGGAGTAATGTATGGCTATCCTTCCACCCTTCATTCACAAATCACCTATCACCTTTCAAAATAAATCATTCCTACACATTGGCTAGGGTGTCTTCACTTGTTTTCTATTAAATCTTCCCTTGAAGAGGTAATAAATTCCACCTACACACACTGAATCTCTATGAGTAGGCAGGATTAGTATGATACCAAGTGTCTCTTTTTTGGACCTTGTTCGGACTCTTACTTTATTCCTTATCTCGTCTCACGATTTGAGCCTTTGGCTAATCAATTATTCATCGCGAGGCTTCTAAGCTACATTCATATCATTAACAATGTTCTTCTACTTTGTTCAGAACATCCATGTGTATAAGATTACTTTTTTGCCATGTTTTTGGACACCTTTGCCCCCTTTCGGCAAAACAATCTTCTCATTCCTTTCTATCATGTGATTTTAGGCCAACTTACATTGGGGGCATCATTGCTTCTTCCCAGCACTTCATTAGGTTATGTTCAACATCATGTTGAACCTATCCATAATGGCCTTGGGTCCCACATCTACATGTGAAGAGTTTTCCTTTGAATACTCCCACCTAATCGCTGGGGCATTTTTTCATCTTCACCTTTCTCGTATGCATGTGGCCTTATGCCCTTGTACATCCCATCTATCGCTAGGGGCATCCATGCTTCCTCGTCTTCTTGTACATAGTTTTAGAAAACTTTCAAATATGTTAGAAAAATAAAAACATTCAAATATGTTAGAAAAATTAAAAAAATTCAAATATGTTTCAGAAAACTTCTAAACAATATAAATCATCCTACAAAACTTCACTCTTTAGTTCTCACCTATTCTTGTGCGTGACTCGCGGATCATCTTGATCTACCTCCATCAACAAAAGCTAGGTTGCTTACTTTGTCGTACTCGGGACACAATGAGTTCCCTGCATGCTTGTTTCGTAGTGCACATTGCTTTTCATCGGACCAAGTGTCCTCTTTTTCCTCCTCACATGCATCCTTGCTTAGCGAACCATCATTAACCCTTGTCGTTAATTCACACAGTCATAATCAAGCTTGATAACCAAAAACATTACATCTTATTTTTCGATTAGGTTTGGCTTGTTTACTTTCTCGTATTGCATTGCATTTTGTATGTTGCATGGAGTTGGTGTTTTTAGCAATGGACATTTGTTCATATATGGCTTTTCATGTCATACTACACTTTTGTTCATTCTTTTTAATAAGGACCGATGATGAAGATCCTTCACAATATGATGAAAAATAATGTTGTTTAAAAGGCATTGGATGGATGTTGGCTCAATTCCTTCTTCCTCATATTCCTTTTTTCTTATATATCCCCTTTCTTCTTCACACTATTCTTTCTTCTATTCTCTTTCTGTCATATTTTCGATCGTCAATCGAGTTCTTCTATCACCCCATCGACAATCAAGGGGGCATCCTTCATTCTACTCATTTTTCTTCTATCCCTTCAAAAAATTTCTACTTGTTTATGCTTGTCTACTTTCTTTGAAGCGACATCGCTTACGCCACCTCAAAGAGGGGAAAATGTAGACACCTAAAATATGCTTACACTTAGTATTTCATCTAATTCAACCAATTGACGACACTTCGTTAATTCCTCCTTCTTTGCTCCATTCTTGGATGCCCGTTTACGACACCTTCTCAGTCGTATTCCTCCTATAAACATCATATTTGGCTAATATCTCTCTTATTAGCTAAAAATTCCTCCTTTCGACTATTTAAAACCTCTTAGTTATCTCTAGACCACTTCTATTGACTTCATAGATTATCTATCGGCCGCAATTGATTATCCGCACCCCTCCCAAATCTCAATGAGTCTCTAATCACTCTCTAATCAAGTTTAACTAGCCTAAACCTAGCTTAACTAAGCCTAAAGCATGTTTATCCTAATCTAATCTAAAAGTGATTTTGAGCTTTAGTCTCACATGCAAACAAATTCCAAATTCTTCCAAACCAAAAACTATAAATACAAGGTTAAGCGTACCCATTTAAACACACAACTTTACATAAGCTAAATCCAAAACAAGCCTAAGAAAGCTTAAGAGCTCATTTGCATTAGCCAAGCTAATAAGGAATTTTATCTTGGGTCATCCACCATTAAAATAACTTCATCTTGCACCCATGTTAGGTTAGTAATGGAATAGCTAAACTTGGCCATGTAGCCATTTAGTGAGATTCATTCACCCTTATGGAGTAAACAACAAAACCGATTGCTTAAGTCTTTAGTAGGCATATTTTGTTAAGCTTTCTATAATAGATGTTAATGCTATTTGTTAGATTTGTTGTTCATTACAAGTTTTAATGCATGCAAATAGGATTCCTTGCTCATTTCTTATCATATGGTCCATTGAGGGTATTTTTGCACAAAGCTTTGGTGTCTTGCCCCATATTCATAGCTCTTTACAAAATCTTTCATGAACACAAAATAATCAACCTTAAGCTTGACTCCGGATAAGAAAGGATTCGGAGATGGCTTGTAGTCATCCATGTGAAATTGAGCCAAAATATTGAGAGAGTACTTGGGTTGTGCAAGTTAAATCCCTAAATCGAACTATATGATCTCAATGCCAAGAAAGTAGTGTATTAGACCTAAGTCACCATGGAAAATCTATCCAGATGATATATCTTCACTACTAAGATAGATGATGAAGCACTCCCAGTGATCAAAATGTCATCAACATAAAGTACCAAAGATCGTAATGAATCATCCCACCACAATAGGCATACATTCGAATCTAAATGGCACTGTGTAAAACTAGAAGATATGAGGAAGGGATCCATCTTGGCATACCAAGATCGAGGGGCCTGTTTGAGGCCATAGATAAATTACCTAAGTCTATAAACTAACAATGAATCCTGAAAAAATCCTTGTGGTTGCTCCATGTATATATTCTCCTATAGGTATCGGTGAAGAAAAGCACGCTTCACATCCATCGGTGCACACTCCAACCATGTTCTTGGCCAAATCAAGTGTAAGTATAATCGATGTTATCTTGGCTATAGGTGCAAAGGTATCTTAGTAGTCTATGCCAGCTACCTATGAAAAAACCTTGGCTACTAACCAAGACTTGTACTTATCAACTGGCCCATCTGCTACAAATTTGGTTTGATATATCCATCAACATCGAATCATATTCCTTCCCTTAGGAAGTGAAGTCAAATCCCAAGTTTGATTACTGATTAAGGAATTATATTCCTCACGCATAACACTCTCCCAATCAAGTATTCCTGATGCCTCTAGGAATGTCTGTGGATTTGTCACTGAAGCATAAAAGGCATGTGGCCTACTCTAATAGTCTTCCTGAGTACGTCTGTCATCCTATGGATCCCCTACCCAAGTTCCTACACTCTAAAGTGTCTACCTAGCCTAAAGAGGGCCTAAAGTGGGTGATTCGTGTGCTAAATCCTCATCCTCGAAGTATGACTAGAAGTAGATGAGGATGACTCCTCATTACTATGCTCACTGTTAGAACTGGAAGAAGTAGAAGACTCTACCTTAGGAACATGTTGTGGATGATTTGAATCCTCAAATTGCTCATCAAAACTGAGTGAAGCCAAAGTATATGGAGAAGTGTCAAGTAAAGAGTCAGTGGGACTCTCTTGAAACTTAACACTTATCTCGATGAACAACTCATGAGTAGTAGGATGGATAATCCTATAGCCCTTGACCCCCTTTAGATACCCAACAAAGATGCAAGGTTTGGATTGAGGCTCCATTGCCTTGCATTTATTTTTAGGAATGTGTGCCATTGCTAGTGATCCAAAGATCTGAAGTGCTTAACTTCCAGTTTCCTATTGTACCAAGATTTAAAGGGGTTTATACCTTTTAAAACTTCATGGGGAACCCAATTCTTTATATAACAGGAAAAATTAATGGATTTTGCCCAAAATTACAGAGTCAAATATTTAGAGTGGATCATATAGTTTTCCATCTCTTTCAAGGTTCATTTTTTTCATTCCACCATGCCATTCTGCTGAGGAGTATAAGGCATTTTCCTATGTAGATCAATACCCTCATTGGTGCAAAAATTCTCAAATTTATTGCTAACATACTCTTCCCATTATCTATTCAAAGAAATTTTATGTTTTTCCCAGATTGATTCTCAGCAAGTTCCTTGAAGTCCTAGAAGTAATCAAACACATCATATTTTTCCTAAGGAATTAGACCCATGTATATCTATAAAAGTCATCTATGAAGGTGAGAGAATATTTGGCCCTAGTGAAAGAAGGATGGGAAAACCCATGTGACATCACTGTGAATCAACTCTAAAGGCACCTTTGAAGCTCTCCATGCTTTTACCTTATCAAATTTATCTTCGGGTTTTTTTACAAGAGCACAAACCTCACAAAGTCCCTTTGAGAAACGAACTCTAGGAAATCTTATAACCATGTCATGCTGACTGAGCTACTCAAGGTAGTGGTAGTTAATATGGCCAAACCACTCATGCCATAATATGCTAACTCCATTTGAGTGTGTGAGAAATGTAGTAGGGGAAACATCAGGTGTAAAGTGTGAGAAGGTATATAACCTAGCATGGTGATCTACCCTTCCCAATGTTATTGTAGTGTCACTATGCAACTCCCTAATCTCAACTAAATCTGGATCAAATAGGACTCTCATGCCCTTCCCTATATGATTCATCTAATATACTGACAAGAGATTAGTTGAAAGTGAAGGTACACTAAGAAAATTTGTGAATGTTCCACCTTTGACTTCAATAGACCCTCTACCTGAAATTGTGGCTAGAGTATCATCACCCAAAGTGATGGAGGACATGTTGCAGGGCTCTAAGGAAGAAAACTCAACCTATGATGAACCCATGTGGTGTGAAGCACTATATTTGATAACCCATGAAGGATTAGATGAGGATGCAAATCATGTAATTAGCACTTTTATCTTATGTTTCTCTTTATGAGGAGTAGATTATTGGGTTGATGAAGATTGTTTGATATATTTAGGGACCCCTATTTTCTTCTCAAGGAGATGACTGAGGTGGTCAATCTACTTCTTCATACATTTTTCTCATCATGCCCAAGTTTCTTGCAATAAGAACACTTAACCTTTTCCTTCTTAGGTTTCCCATTTGAACTAGAGGTTTCATTGGTAGACTTGGAAGAGGTAGTGGATTTTTGTTCTTTCTTCTTTTCTGGATCCTTACTCTTTTGCTTCTTCTCTTGGTTGCTAGAAGATTTTTGTTTCCCATTCTCGGTAATGAGGGCTTGAGGTTTGGATGACTTCAAGGTACCCATTTTAATTAACTTGTCTTTCTCCTTATTCAAATCAGAAATGAAGTCATCTAAGGATGGCATAGACCATGTGGCTCCAAGAGCTCTCTTGGTAGCATTAAATGTAGAAATAAAGACAGAGTAGTTAGGACCTATTTTGGAAAGCACTAAAAGAAAAATTTGTTCATCCTTATTTTCTATTCCACATTCTTTTAGCTACAATCATAAGGACTTGAGCTTGGTAAAGAAATATTCCAAGGTGTCAAAATTTCTAGGACTTAAGTTGATAAGTTTTATTTCTAGCTCATGATCCCTCATAGTGTCAACTTTTTCAAATATTTTTTCTAATGTTTTTCACACCTCGTTGGGATATTTGGCTAACTCTATGTGAAAAAGGAGTTCAAGAGACACTGAAAGACACAAAATACCAAATGCTTCATCACACTTATTATACCACTTAACTTTTTCTGCATCTGTACTAAGCTCGATTCTAACCCCATTGTGATATGATACAACCCTTTACTCCTTAGTCCAATGGAGATTTTTGATTTCCATTCATGGTAGTTAAAAGGTGTAAGTGGGTTAATTGAACTTAGATCCATTATTGTAGAAAGAAAGGTTGTGGTAGTTGTTGCAAAAATAAAGAAATGTGTGGAAAGAAAGAAGTTATGAACAAGAGAGGAAACACCCTGTACACCCCCCAAAAACTATATCAAAAAATCCCCCACAATATTGGCACTTTATAACTTAGTGCGTTTTACAAAAAAATAGGTCTAGTGCTTTGGGAAATGAAATAATTTAACTTTTGCAAAAATAGAACTCGATATCAAGCTACCAATGAAAAGTTTTACAATAACTATTTCCCTAAAAAGCCCTATTTTGAATGAATTTGCACAAAATTGAAATGCAATTTTTATTAAAAAAATAGAAAAATAATGAGAAGGGTTTGATGAAACCAAGGCTGATCCCTTTGATTTTTATGCGTTGGGTGCGGCCAAATGCCAAAATATGCGGGTGATTACATGGGGCTAGCGTTAGCCACCTTACACAACCAAAAGCTATTCGATGAGGCCGCTTAGGTTGAGGTGGAGTTTTTTTACTCTATAAAGGCTACAACCATGTTGGATCAAGAATATCTTCTCAACGGTCTTGAAATTTCTAGGGTATGCATGTATCAAACCGCAATACCATGGGACTTCAAAAACAACAACTAGATCTCGGATCAACAATACATGTATGGCCGTTGGAAACTTGATTATAGGTCCGAAATTCCTCTTTATCAAAAACACACCATTTACAAGTATGAACATGCAAACAAAG
Organism: Taxus wallichiana var. yunnanensis; assembly: GCA_018340775.1. NCBI lineage: Eukaryota > Viridiplantae > Streptophyta > Pinopsida > Cupressales > Taxaceae > Taxus > Taxus wallichiana. The sequence continues at coordinate 560,154,066 of CM031234.1, forward strand.
CACTATCACAGTGAAAATGCCCTTCACAAGTCTGAAAAATGCCTAGATCTAGATAAATCTTCCAGGATCCTATAACAATGATTTAGGGCTTGTAAAAAAGTAATCTCTAGAATTGTATCTGCACTATGCAAGCCTGCAAACCTTATAAGTATGCAAATAGGCTATATACCCACAAATAAGGCAAAATTAACACCAAATAACACCCAAATACATGCAAATAATCATCTCAAATGAAAAATATATTTACAGAATAATAACTAGAAAATATTAATACCATCTCAAGCTCGATATCATATTGGAGAAGTGCTCAGGATCTATTGGTTTGAATATTGCACAAGTGAATGATGTGAGACGTGAATTGTTCCAAGACAAAACAATGCAAGCATACAAGACTACAAAAATACAAAAATCAAGAGAGATAATTACAATAACACATAAATAGCTCCAACTCAATACAATCAAATAGAATAATGCAAGAGATGTACATATAGGAGGTGAATGTGTAACCTCCTCCTAGAATCATGGAAATCTCCACCTATAATAATGGTAACCAACAACTAGAATGGTGTAGTCAAGTGGTGACTCACACCTATAATAGTGTAGTCAAGTAGTAACCAACACCTATAATAGTGTAGTCAAGTGTACACCTAAGAAAGCATATCCCATAAGTTCAGTGGGGAAACTTCAAATGAGGTGGAATATACCGAGTAGGATAATACAAATAAATTGAGGAAAATAATACCTACACTAAAATTTCCAAGGTAACAATTACCAAGGAGGATATTGAAAAGGAAAAGGCCCTGTAAACACCCAAAATTGGGATGAAACCCTCTAGGCCCCCTTTTATTATACACCCCCTTACCATGATCCCTTTCACATATTTTTATTAATCTAATTACCTATATTAGATTAATTATTACCTCACCCCTCCACCTCACCTCTCCATCTCACCTTGGACCCATTCCAAGCCCATTTAATAACTAAGATTGAGTCATCACTCCCCCTAACCAACTGAGACTTCTTCTAAACCTAATATTAATTGCCAACTACCTCTCCCACCAATTTCTCGTGTGATTTAATGAGAATCAAGACTCCTAACCTAGAACCATTCTTGACTCATGCCAAAAAGGGAGAGAAAATGTTATTTTTAGAAAATAAGACTATTTCTCCCTAACTAATGCTAGTTATTCCTCAGCTGGTGTTGGTCAAGGAACCACCATTGGTTCCTTTAAATAAGCATTTTCAACTCTTTTCCGGGTTCTTATTTTGGTTGGAATTATTTGATCTTGCATCTTTGGCATTTAATCGACACCCTGACGATCAATTGAGAACCGAGTTTAAAACTCTCCACCAACAACCAATCTACGACTTCATAGGCTTGAACCATTCACACAGAGAAGCACCCAACCTTCACTTCCGCAACACTAGATCTTGGCTCATCTCTCCTATGCACACCCACCAACCACCACCTTCTACCAATCTTCAGATCTTTGATAAGTATTCTTAACTAGGTTATTGATTTCATTAGCTTTGGTTTTAGATCCTTTATCTTTTTCTAATCACCTCCTTCCTCTCCCAGATACCTTTCATAGCCCATTCACCTAACACACTACCAACCAAAACCACTCTTCCCTTTCAAACACCCCTTTTAACCCCTGTTGAGTCTTCACCTAAATTCCTACACCCTACCTAAGACCTCCCAATAATTTGTGCAATCAAAGAGAGCCCAAATAAACCTCCTTTCTACCTTTAAAACTCAATTTCCCCTACCGTGATTGGCTACCCAACTGATATCGGCTATAACCAGAGACCAACATTGGTTCCCCAACTCGACATCTTTCTCTATGTATGACATTTTCCCCTCAGACCAAAAATCTCATTCCTCCACCTAGAACTCTCCAAAACCTCCCAAGACTTCACTCAGACCTTCTTTCTACCCTTTTTCATACCTATAGACCCTAACAACCGACCATTCTCCTATATTTAATCTTATATTCATCATTTAGATTAGATTTAGACTATTGTATTTTTGAGATACATGAATCATATAACTACTGAGGACTTTCCATTTCATGAAATTTATCAACATTCATTTGTATTAAGACTTGGATTAATAACCTTTGAGGACACACCTTGCTTCCTAGATCTAGCTTACGTTAGGCAATCCACTGACCTATGCTATTAAATCTATTTTTGGTTTTGCTTTTCTTCTTAGGTAGTCCTTATAAGACAAAAAGGAGTGTTGTATAATTGGCTTGTTCTTTAACAACTGTGCATAACCTCTTCACGACCTCCAGGTATTCCTCACATATCTTACCTTCACCTTTTAAATCATTTTGTCATATGATACTCCTATGTGGTGAAGAAGGCCCACTAGGAAAATGTTTTCTCATTGGTTTACAAGATGAGTTGTCTTGATTCTCACTCCTTAGTGAGAAAAAAATTATTCACCTTTCTCCTTGAAATTTTTTTCTCCCATACGGTCTCGCACAATGAGTTCTATATATGATATGATAAATGATGAAGAATTATCTCAAAACTTGATTAATGTGGAAAGAATGAATTTGAGATCTTGGAAAATGTCAGCAATAGTGTGTAGAAGCTCATATCACCTCTAATCAGTGAATAATCATCCTTGGAAGAGATCCTTAAGTTTTTTCAAGATTTAGTGAAAAAAGAAGCAGTGTTGTCACTCACCCAAAATATATATATTCCTTCAATTTTTTTAAAATGTTGGGTAAGTTAACCCCTATGATGTCTTTGTTTTCCTTTGTGAAGTCTATAGGAAAGAAAATGATCCCAAAAGTTAGTCAATTTTCAAAAAAATTGAGTTTTGGGTATTTTTCTTTGTATTGTGGAAAGTTGGAATTTTGGGTGCACTCATGTCCCAAGTTATTTTGGGCCTCCTATGCTCCGCATCTCCATGTTCCCCACATGTTCCACTAACTCGCAAACTTTTCTCTAAAATTTTGTAAGTCCCCTTTATATAACGGGCATTTCGGTCTCATGCGGAGAACTTGTGTCCCTATGTAACGTGGGCCTTATGTGCACCATTGACTTGACTTATCCACATTCTATTGAACTTCAAGATTATATTGTATACATTTTGGATTTTCAAGAAACACGTGTCCCAAGTGTATCTTGACCCCTTATTTTCCGCAAGCCCTCCTTGCCGCACAATATAAGTTGTAGACATTTGAGACCTCAAGTATCCAAGGCCATAATGTCCCACATTACTTTGGGCCTCCTGTGTTCCATATCTCTGCCATATCCAAACTTCAAAGGGTAAGTCAACAATTTGTGTCGTGAGTTTCCCTGTTCTTTGAAATACACTTAAACCCCTCATTTAAGGCGTTCGAATGACTTGTCCTTGAACATGGTAATATAAAAAGGGGTGAAATGTGTCATTATTACGATCACAAAGTTACAATCGAGTCTAGTGCATTCTGTTCCCATGCCTCCCGATATATTTCTAGACGTAACAAGAGCATCCTTGGCCGTTTTAAAAATTCAAACCGCATAATGATCGAAGATCGCCTCTCTTTCTACAGTCAAGGTTAGTAGTTCTAAAGCTTCCTTTGAAGATTTGAGATTAAAATTTTTTTGTGCCCTACCACATTGTTTCTCTTCCAAAATTATTTTTGAAGCTTTAATTCCTCCGAGTGACTATTTCTCAATTCACTAGCCATCATGAAGTATCATTTTATGAGCTATGAGTATATTTTGTCCTTGAAACCTTAATACCGAACATAGGGGAGAATGATGTGTGGCATCTTGATTTTAATGAGTTTTGGGCATGCATTTCCAGTGACAACCCCTCTCCCTAGGTCTAATGTATCAAAATTTATGGAATTTATCATGCCATTGGTTTTCCCATCTCGGTCAATGTGCGAGATATTGTTTTGGCATGTACTTCTTATTTTGATCCAGACTCAAATAAATTAGGGATCCTCAAGTCCAAGTAATTTCCAAATTGCATTTTAGGTGCATCAATGCTACTTTTGGAATTCTCGTTGTTGAATATTCCAATATTCTCACCATGGCACAAGCTCAAGGTATTTTTGATCGGGATAAAGAAAAATAGAGAACCATGATAACTAAGTCCTAGTTTAAAGTTCCAAAGAAAGGGCCATCCAGATTGCCTAAGACCATGTACAAATATGATTTCAAAGAAGATATTTCAGATATTATTACTTTGCTATCAAGAATCATTGGTCTTCCTTTAACTAATGAGTTTCATTTCTAGATTTTCCCTTATCTAAATATCATTTGTGAAGGAAAATAGATTTTGAAGCTGGGGAGATCATCTATGAGAACCTCAATGAGTAGTTGAGTAATGTGTGATGAGGCCATAAATTGGTCATAAATTACCATTATTTTGTCCTTCCAAGTTACCTTTGAAAGTGGATTTAAATGTAATCTAGGAACTTATAGTTTGCTTAAGATAGAATATAGGATATATATATTGTTCATTCTTTAGAAATATTTTTTTATCTATTTTTTTGACTAATCCTATTGATTATTTGAGAAAAGATGCAAAGTCTTGTGTATGCAGGTCATAAAGGAAATATAATGTTAGTATTGGGAAAATAGAATTGATCATGAATATTAAATTTAAAATTAGATATTATTTCATATTCAGATTCCTCTCGAAAAATTATGCAAGTTCAAAAAAGAATCATCTCAATCCAAGGTCGCATGCAAAAGTTATAGTTGTTTTAAGTTAGCTGCAGAACTCGCAGAGTTAGTTCTGGAACTCACAGAGTTAGTTCCGAAACTTATAGGTTTAGTTCCGGAACTCATGATTTAGTTCCGAACTTATATCAATTGAATGAAAATTAGTTCCAAAACTTTCAATTCATGGAAAAATCAGATTTAGTTCCGAACTTGTAGATTTAGTTCCAGAACTTGCATAAAAGGAATGACAACTTTAGTTCTAGAACTTGCATCAACGGAATGACAATTTTTGAGGGATTGTGAAAACTCAGAGATTCCAATGGGAAATATGAGAGAGGTTTTTGTTCATATAAATGTTTTTAACAAAAACCTCATTCATATTTGCTACAAGTTTTACCAATGAAGCGAGATCTAAAAGTCAAATGGAAAATATGAGAGAGTTTTTTGTTCATAGAAATTTATTTAACAAAAAATGCATTCATATTTGTTACAAGTTTTACCAATGAAGAGAGATCTAACTTTTAGTGAGCTGCAGATGAGGAAACGTGTATCAGATGAGGACTAAAAGTTCCATAAACAAAAACAGAAAATTCAAATGGAAAATATGACAGAGTTTTTTGTTCATAGAAATTTTTTTAACAAAAACCTCATTCATATTTACTACATGTTTTACCAATCAAGATAAATCTAATGTTTAGTGAACTGTATTCCAAGGAAAAAGTGTATTTGATAAGCGTCAAAAGTTTCACAATAAAAAAAAACAAAGTCAAATGGAAAATCCGAGAAAGGTGTTTGGTAAAAATTATATTTTGAGGAAAATATTCCTTCCAACGTAGAGGAATAAAATCATTATGATTCTTGTTATCAAAAAGCAAGGAGAAGATTTAGGAGCAAATCTTCCTAAAATAAGCAAGATAAGATTTGACTTCAACAATATATCTCTCTCCATATTTTGTGGAGATGGAGATCTTAGTTGTTAGGATTAGAATAAAGATAAGATCATATTGTATTTCCTAAAATAAGGAGTTGGTTGGATGCATAAATTATAAATGCAACCTTCCACACTTAGATATGTAATGCTTTTCTCCAAAGAAATAAAGATATATTCTTTCCTCTCAAATATTTTGTAGTTTTGAGATCTCAGAAGTATGATTTAAATCCTCTTTCAAGGAATGAGCTGACCACTCATTCCAAGGAAGATGGATATGTGTTTTTATGTTTATGTTTATTCATTTGTCTTTAATTCATTCTGTTGTATTGTTTTTATCTTTGTATTGTGAAAATTCAGTCTGTTGTAAACCTGTAGGTGTTTCATTCAATTATGTTTATTTTTAATTCAACAATTTCATTTATGCAAGTTTCATTTCTTTCATGCAACATTTATTTATGCAAGTGTGATTTCCTTTATGCAAGTGTGCCTTTTAATTCATGCAAGTGTGTTTCTTTCATGCAAACTTTATTTCTGCAAGCGTGCCTTTTAAATTTCTACATGTGTGATTTATTTTATGCAAGTTTGGATTGTGTTTAAAGGATTTGTTTTCCAATATCTTCTTCTCTTAATGCATATAGCCTTTGGACACCAACCTGGATTGACATTTTTAATGGCGAGGATTGACGACCCTCATCATTTTGGCGTCGTTCTTTGGGGACACGGTGTTATTAGGAGATTCAGAGTTCTCTAAAAGAATATTCTAGTGACAGTAGAATACCTTTTAGCAATTTTGTGACAGGAAGAATTTGGTAAGTAGTTTCTTTAGACTTTTATTTCCTACAAGTAGATTAAAATTTCATTTATGCAATTAGGAATATTAAATTGTAAATATCTCCCCACAAACTAACTCTGTGTATAAGAAAAATGACTGTGATGTTTGATCAAGAAGGTATAATGGTATGAACAAAGAATTCAGATCTAAAAATGGTAGAATATGATATTGAATCTGGAAGTAGATCCAAGTTGATGAAATATCATATGCCATTCTTGATAACCACCACCATTTCCCTTGTATCATCTAACACTCAGTGATCTTATTACACATAACCTTATTCAAAAATTGGCTTATCCAATTTGTAATAATGAATTGGTAGCATTTCTAATTAACTCCATCCATATTCAGGGATTTCATTAGAGCCAAAATAAAAACCCACTCATAAATCTACCCATCCAAATTAGTTTTTCATCCCATAATAAAATTCAATCCCTGAACCATATCCATTAGAATTTTTTTCATGTCTTTCAATTTCTTTATTTTTGTATATACTTGTATAACGTTAAGAAGCAATTATGGTGAATATCAAGGAAATAATTTTTGCGTACTAACATCTGAGGACTAGATCTATAGGAATTTCTAGAGTTATTCTTGATATCAGCATGCAAATTTTGGAGCACCAACAGATCAACTAAGGAGCATGTATATTTTGAAGGGACCCATGATACCTTCACTTTCTATTTTAACAACTCTCTATCTCCTAAGATCACTAGTCTAGGATTTGAAGATTACTATAGTGTTTCTGATATTACACAATTCAAGATGAACTTTGAAGACCTAAAAATTGTCTACACAATTTTTGGAATCTTCTTGGAGTTACCAAGTATGAAAAATGTTTTTATGAGATCTCGATACATTGCTTCCTATTTTACACAAGTTGTACCATGATGAATATAGTCTCGATGATGGATCAATTTTTTTCTCTAATCCTTCGCATACTATCATTTTAGAAAAAAAAAGAAAAAAAAAAAAAAAAAAAAGAAAAAAAAAAAAGCTTTGATTGAAAAACTAGCTTGTTGGCCAATCAAAGGTTAAAAAAAATCAAAAAGCTTTGATTGGAAACTTACGCTACCAAGGCAAAAAAAACTTTGATTGGAAAACCACTACACGCCAATCAAAGGCAAAAAGGAGGTGGCTCTTCTTCAAAGGAAATCAACAGTTACCTGGTGGCTTTCTTCTCAGCACTATTTGATCATGTTAACAATAGGATGAAAAAGACAACTAGGGGTATTATCAAGTTATTTTGTTCTACTATTTTATTTTAAAACTTTCTTGTAAGTTTTTTTTATCACAGCTAGATCCACTTTTAAAGATTTCCAAGGAAGGTAAGATAAAATTCATATCTCCCCTACTTATATAAAAAATATGAGCACCTCTTTGCAATCAAAATTTTTGAGTCTAATTTATGGGTAGCCATAAATAAACAACATACATGAGGACATGCATGAGTGTAGGTGTAAGAGAGAAGGAGAAACATGAGCTATGCATTTTGATTTTAAAAATGAGACAAAGCAGAAGGAGATCCACACAAGAACCATTCAAAATAAAAGAGATCAAAAGAACAGAAGGAGATCCACACAAGAACCCGTTGTAGAAGAAGGCAATCAAAAGTAGTAGAAGGAGATTGACACAAGAATCTGTTATAAAAGAAAGAAATCAAAAGCAACAGAAGGATATCCACACAAGAACTTGTTGTAAAAGAAAGAATATCAAAAGCAACAAAAGGAGATCCACATAAGAACCTATTGCTAAAAGAAAGAAATCAAAAGCAATAGAAGGAGATCCAGAAGAACATGTTCTCAATATGGAGAAAAATCTAAGAAGAGGAGATAATAATGTAATGCATGAGGATATGCATAATATTAAGTGTGGGGTAATGATGAGGCCATAAATTGACCATAAATTACCATTATTTTGTCCTTCCAAGTTACCTTTGAAAGTGGATTTAAATATAATCTAGGAACTTATAGTTTGCTTAAGATAGAATATAGGATATATATCTTGTTCATTCTTTAGAAATCTTTTGTTATCTATTTTTTTGACTAATCCTATTGATTATTTGGGAAAATATGTAAAGTCCTATGTATGTAGGCCATAAAGGAAAGATAATGCTAGTATTGGGAAACGTGGAATCGATCACGAATAATAAATTTAAAATCAGATATAATTTTATATTCTGATTTCTCTCAAAAAATTATACAAGTTCAAAAAAAGAATCATCTCAATCCGAGGTCACATGCAAAAGTTATAGCTATTTTAAGTTAGCTACGGAACTCGCAGAGTTAGTTTCGGAACTCACAGAGTTAGTTCCGGAACTTGCAGGTTTAGTTTTGGAACTCATAGATTTAGTTCCATAACTTGTATCAATTGAATGAAAGTTAGTTCCGGAACTTTAAATTTGTGGACAAATCAGATTTAGTTTTGGAACTTGTAGATTTAGTTCTAGAACTTGCATAAAAGGAATGACAACTTTAGTTCTAGAACTTGCATCAATGGAATGACAGTTTTTGAGGGATTGTGAAAACTCAGAGATTCCAATGGGAAATCTAAGAGAGGTTTTTTTTTATAGCAATGTGTTTAACAAAAACCTCATTCATATTTTCTATAGGTTTTACCAATGAAGATAGATCTAACTTTTAGTGAGTTGCAGTCTAAGGAAAACGTGTATCAGATGAGCACTAAAAGTTCCATAAACAGAAATAGAAAAGTCAAATGAAAAATATGAGAGAGATTTTTGTTCATAGAATTTTTTTAACAAAAACCTCATTCAGATTTGTTACAAGTTTTACCAATGAAGATAGATCTAACTTTTAGTGAGCTGTAGTATGAGGAAACGTGTATCAGATGAGCACTAAAAGTTCCATAAATAGAAACAAAAATTGAAATGGAAAATATGAGAGAGGTTTTTGTTCATAAAAATGTTTTTAACAAAAACTCATTCATATTTGTTACATGTTTTACCAATCAAGATAAATCTAACTTTTAGTGAACTACAGTCTGAGGAAAAAGCGTATTTGATAAGTGTCAAAAGTTCCACAATCAAAAACAACAAAGTTAAATGGAAAATCTAAGAAAGGTGTTTGGTCAAAATCATATTTTGAGGAAAATCCTTTCCAATAATGTAGAGGAATAAAATTATTATAATTCTTGTTACCGAAAATCAAGAAGAAGATTTGGGAGTAAATCTTCCTAAAATAAGCAAGATTAGATTTGACTTCAATAATATATCTCTCTCCATATTTTGTGGAGGTGGAGATCTTAGTTGTTAGGATTGGAATAAAGATAAGATCAGATTGTATTTCCTAAAATAAGGAGTTGGTTGGATGTATAAATTATAAATGTAACCTTCCACACTTAGATATGTAATGCTTTTCTCTAAAGAAATAAAGATCTATTCTTTCCTCTCAAATATTATGTAGTTTTGAGATCTCAGAAGTATGATTTAAATCCTCTTCCAAGGAATAAGCTGGCCACTCATTCCAAGGAAGATGGATATGTGTTTTTATGTTTATGTTTATTCATTTGTCTTTAATTCATTATGTTGTATTGTTTTTATCTTTGTATTGTGAAAATTCAGTCTGTTGTAAACCTGCGGGTGTTTCATTCAATTATGTTTATTTTTAATTCAGCAATTTCATTTATGCAAGTTTAATTTCTTTCATGCAACATTTATTTATGCAAGTGTGATTTCCTTTATGCAAGTGTGCCTTTTAATTCATGCAAGTGTGTTTCTTTCATGCAAAATTTATTTCTGCAAGTGTGCCTTTTAAATTTATGCATGTGTGATTTATTTTATGCAAGTTTGGATTGTGTTTAAAGGATTTGTTTTTAAGATATTCTTCTCTTAATGCATACAGCCTTTGGACACCAACTTGGATTGACATTTTTAATGGTGAGGATTGATGACCCTCATCAAGTGTTCGGTGAAGCCAAGCCTTCTATATGACCTCCTACTTGATATTACAACATATAGAGCTTGGTTAGGTCTCTCTTAAATAGATGATACAATGAATGCACCTGTGTATGAATATTATCCACAACCAACTCTTGAGAATAACAAGCATAACTTCAGGAGAGTTAATGAGGATTTCACAATGTACATTGTCGACTTCTAGAGGTTAATATAGTGAGACGTTTTTACGGTGAAGCAAAATAATTGATTTCCATATATGGTAGCTATTTAATCCAATTCAAGAGGTTCTATTACATCAGATTAGCTAGGATTTGAAGGAGCACCCCACAAACTTCCAATGTTTTGTAATGACAAGATAAATCTTATAGAAATTATTTGGCAACTTGATATGTTGCATAGAACATGCAGAGATAAGAAAATAACTAGCATTAATTTCCCAATCACTTTGGGTAATTCCACCTACAAAACTAAACATGATGCACATAATGTTGAGAGAACCATTTCTGCATTCAATTTCTATTCTTTTCATAAGAGGTCTTATTTTGATATCAAGGGGTTCATTTCCAACAATTTGAGAGTGGATTTCCATCACTTGCCTACTCTTAAAGATTATTGGGTAGATTGCTCAGCTGATTATGAGGCAAAAAGGAGATACTATGGTAGAATCTCCTCACATAAAATCGAGATTTTGGAATTTACAAAGTACCTGAATATTTTCAAGATGATGATGAGGATTTTAAATCCCTTGAATATAATAGATCTATTCATCATACTCCCCTTCTCACCATTGATCTGGTTTAAGAAAGAAAAGTATGATCTACAAGAAATCATAAATCCAGTCATGGTAAGAACCAAGGTCTGGTTTGATAGGAAGATGAAGGCATATAAGATGGGTATGATTCAATCCTCTTCTCAAGATTCATCTACATCTCAAAGATAGATTCCTACTTCAAAGTGCTGCGAGGTATATACTCAATCAACGCCCTCTCCCCTAGAATCTTCAACTTTGGTAGACATTAAAAAAGGGAAGGTTGGGATGATTAAAAAGGTAGAAGAAATGATTGAAGAATAAATAAAACAACCTCCCTCTCCCAAGAAAACATAAACATTTGAAAATATTAGGAAAATTATTTATATTTTAGAAGAAGAAGTGGAGGCATTGTCATGCAAATGTGCAATAGGGAAATTGACATTTTTTCGAGCATGAAAACAATACCCCTGTGCCAAATTTTTCATGTTTAACCAACTCGAGCACCCCAGTCTACCCGGTCGGTTCAATGACCTCCTATTTATGTGAACATAGTCCCCTAGGTGAATTAGGAAAGTCAAGTCAATCCCCATAAGTGATTTTAGGTGTTCTTGAAAGCTGCTATTTTTGGGCGGTATTGGGAAGGACTACCATTGGCCTTCATGAGATCGATGCACACCCATGGAGCAAAAGAGGAGTGAAATACAACACATAGGTGAATTGAAGGTATATTAACATCATGAAATTTATTTTTGAAGATTCAAGAAAGGCTTGCAGGAGTTGCGAGTAGTTTCATCAAAAGAGGGTTTTGAGGCCTAATCAGCGCACAAGGTCAAAAGAGTTTCCGAACCTCGGGAAGTGATTCTAGGAGCTCTAGATGGAGTTATGAACCAAACGAGACATATTTGGAAAGGGAATTAAAATCTATAAAATATGGTGAAATAATTTTTTTTTATAACACATTGGCGAAATAGGTCTCGCAATAAGTTTTTTTTCATACAGGCGGTGCAAAGCAAATGGCTAAAAAGAATTTGAACTTCGGGAGTGATTTGGGAGCTATAGATGGAGTTAGGAGCTAAACAAAAAATATTTAGAAAGGGAATTAAAAGACCTAAAATATGAAGAAATAAATTTTTTTACAACACCTTGGCGAAATAGGTCTGCAGGAAAGTTTTCTCATGCATAAGTGAGGGACCAGATAAAAAATCTACTTTTTTAGGGCTTTAATGGAGGAATAAAGATCTTATACCACCACTATTAGATTTAGAAGTATATTTGTAGTAAATTTAATTAAAATTTCAACAAAAAATTTGATTGGGATCTCAAGTTATCGTTGTCGCAAGTTTTTTCTCAAGACCTCATACTTAGCCATATTTTGAAGTGGACACGTGTTAGCTCCAGGAGCCTAGCACAATTTTGTGTCCCTTTCATCCCTCAAGCTAGGGGACATGAGGGAAAATAAATTGTGACAAAACCCTAGAAGACCCATGATCACACATAGGACCTCCATGATCGCTAGTTCAGCCCCAGGTGCTTGCGGGAGCTCAAACCCTCAACCGTCGGATCTATGACAAGTGTCAAGCTAAGGCATGCTATGCAAATTGATGTACCTCGTGTCCTTTTGTCTAGGGGGAAAACAGGGAAAATAAAATTTTCCCATCCCCAAGGAGACTCTTGGTCACCCATGTGACCCCTTCAAGAGAAGTTTTCTAGCCCCGAGAGCCAATGGAGCTTGCATCCTCAACCGTCTGATCTGCTGCCACATGTCATCACCTAGTGTGCTATGCAAATTGATGTCCCTCATGTCCCTTTATGTTGGGGGACATTAGGGACATTAAATTTTCCCCCCTTAGAATGCAATTTTTAAATGTTTTAAATCCGACACTTATCCATTTTTTCGCTTCTTCTTCACAATTCACCCTATCATTGCTCTGTAACTTGTCCAACATTGCTTTCTCACTCCCCTTTGCCATTAATTCTCTGAACCAGATCTACCATAGTAACTAAAAACTAAAATACATGAAGACATATAGGTTTTAGAAGATATCTTGATCATAAAAGATGAAGAAATGAAAGACGGAAAAGAAGAACGAAGATCTTTGCCTAAAAACTCTCATTGTCAGTGAATCATAAAATCTTCATAAATTTCAAAATATAGGTCAGATTGAGATGTCATATTTTGTATACTTCCTCATTTTTCAAGATGATCAAGATTCAATAAACGAGCGGATGAATGGTTCCCTGAAATATTTATTCTAACAAAAATCCCATTTCATGCCCTAGCTCACATTACGATTTCCCATCAAATTAACAATGGAAACAAGATAAAAAATTGTAGATGAACTCCAAATGAAAAACATATTGAAATGGAGTTAATTTCATCATGATCAGAGACAAAAACTAGACCTACAAATTTCAAGCTCCATTAATGGCTGCCACGGAAGCTTTATGCCTGAAGCCACCTTTCTTAGGTGAAATTTTTAAATTTTATTTCCAAGCATTATAATTGGAAAAATCAAATGAAATTAGGAGTACGTGATTGTGAAGATGATTCAAGTCCAAAAAAACATGTTGTCATAAAACCCGAAAGTGGAAGTCCACTTTCTAAAAATAGTAAGTTTTCCTATACAGACTTGTTATGTTTGGGAAGTCACCATCAAAAGTGGCTATGGAAAAGGTAGTGTGCACTGAAGATCACCAGGAAGTCGTAACGATTTTCTAGAGTAGAAACAATGAAATTGCCACAAACTAAAAATAGTTATCCCCTTATATGGGAGCTCACTAAAAATAATAAGTCACCCCAAGAAGACCTCAAGGCAAAGGAAGTGTGTGCAGAGTGAATCATGGAGTTCATCGCATCAGGATGGTTAAGAAGAGGAAAAAATCACCTCTTATAAAAATAGTAAGTCTCCCATCTGGGAACTTTCTATTAATAGTAAGTCACACTCAAAGGACAGTTTTAACACAATAGGACATAAAGGGATGATCATTCAAGTCAACATCATCATTTAGGATCATCACAAGCATTTCTCATATGGAATTTGAGATCCATATCATGGAACTTGAAAGTTCAAAACCCACTACATGGTTTGGGTCATAGGTATATCATGTGCATGGTGGAAGTTATGGTCATCAGCAAAACAATTCATTCAACTTAGTAAGATCAATTCTAAGCTCATATCTCTTCAGAAAGGATCTTTATGAGTTAGTGTTCGTGGTCATTAGTGAAGTCATTCGACAAGTGTTTTTGAACACTTAAACCCAAGGTTTCCTTGAACCATCCAAAGGAGCTTCTCAAGGTGTAAAGATTTTGGGGATTTAGAGATCATCATATTGGTGCATTCCATCAAGTCATCTAGAATGAGTCATGGACTTCATCGGAGGTAGATTATTCATCATTGGTGTTTCTTCCCCTTCTTCTTCCTTCTCTCTCTCTCCTTTCTTCCCTCCCCCTACTTTATCTCTCCTCCATGTTCTAATTATTTGTTGGGGGTACACGTTTTATATGTCCCTTAATGAAATTAAAAAGAAGCTTTATGTTTATAATGTAAAATTCATCTTTATGTTATAAAAGGGACTTAATATTCTCCTAGGAAGTTGAAATTTTTAAGTTGTGCGAGGAAATATTAAAAGCCATTGGGGGTAGATGAAAAGTCATATCTCATTCTATAAATTGTAAAGACCTTCTCCTTTCAAAGAGTTGGTGATTTATTTTGTAAACTCAAGAGTGCATTGAGATAACAAAGGAGATATCCAAATTCTTCCATTCCCTCATTCTCAAATTTCCTCCATTTCTCCACTATGTACAACTTTTGTTTGAGAAATCAATATAAGAAGAAGAATTTTATAGCTTTCTTTGACTAAGGGATTTATTGATACTTTGTGCTCATTAAATTCTATTCGGTCTTATTAATACTTGCATAGTTTTTTCCTCTTAATTTTAGTGGATGTGTTGAAACTTCTAACTAGTGTGTGAAAGAATCTAATTTTATACCTATAAAATTAGTTATCCTACCTCCTTTCTCACTCCCCTTTCTGTTCTTAGAAAAAGTCTTCCCTATCAAGATATTTCTAACTTTTCCAAAGGGGTGGAGTGCCCTTGTTAGATCCCCACCCATAAGGCCACCAGAGAAAACTCACTTTCACTTGTGTGTGCATATATGATAGTTACACCGGTTAAGTAGAGGGACTTAAACTCCTAGAGAATTGGCAAGGAACCCACAAATTTGTACCCCAACAAATTTTCTCACCAACAGGTTTTGGCGCCCACTATGGGCTAAACTAGGTAGTAATCTGCACCCAAAATACAACCGCAAGGTCTGAAAATTAAAAAAAATCAAATATTCTAAACATAAAAAAATATCAAATTTCAAAAAAAAAATCAATTTTGAAGGTGACTCCGTCAAGGAGTGAATCCCTGCCACATTCCTTTCACACACCATGAATAAAATTCCATATTGGAGCAAAGTACTAATGAGTGACAATGGTGAAGAAGAAGAAGAAGATTGTGGATCGAGAAAAGAAGATCGTTGATCAACCATGGTTTCGATTAGTGTTTGCAAAGGAAAGAAGAAAGAACCAATACACCGATGAAGAGAAACAAATTAAAAGGAGACATAAGATAAGGTGAGAATCTCGAGATTATGCCAAATTATTGCAAGATATGTATGAGAAACGTGAAGCAGACCATAATGAGAAAGAAGAAGAGGAAATTTTTCCTATAGAGGAATATCCTGAAGATTGTTTGCACCATAGGGTTTTCATCCTCGAAAGGTTATCAAATGATGTGAAGAAAATCCCATCCTTGATCCTTTCGATGAATATCAAATCAACATTCCAGAAGATGATGAAAGACAAAACGGTGTAGGATCCACTAAATTTTTTTTTTGCACTCTTTCACAACTCACTATAAAGTTGAGAACACTGCCCTTTTTCTGCCACTCTCTCAATGAATTCATTGCATATGGTGATGGAGAAATGAACATGATGAAAAGAGAATATGTGGAAAGAATTCAAAACATAATATAAGGAAATTCTGATCGTGAGGCCTATCATGAAATTTGGAGGTATGCTTTGGCCCTACAAAGTAGGTACGAACACCTCGAATCACTTCATGTTGTCAACAATGAAGAAACTCAAGAAGATCCTGAAGATTGTCCATACTATGAGGTGTTCATTCCCGAAGATTCTTGGATGCTCCTAAAGAAGATCTTATCATGGAACCTTCCGATGAAAGCCAAAGTAACGTCATGGAGGAAGAGATAGAAGACATGAAGATAGAACCACCATTCAACAATTCCTCTGGCTCAAGGCACAACCCATAGGGGGAATAATATATTCAATAGAGGATTCTTGTTTCCTAATGGATGATTCAATGCTTTCCGAAGACTCCACCAATGATGAAGAAGACGTCCAATTTGAAGTAAGCATGAATAATCCCCTTTCAAATTTTTATTTTTCAACTAATAATGAAATGGACATGTGCAAAGAAGTGAAATAAATTCACCCAACATCATGGACCAAAAATGATGAATTCAAGATGGTCATGGATGATTTTCCTCCTATTTTGATCTTTCAAGTGATGTAGAGATGTTGCATGAAGAAATGGAAATAGTCAAAGAACCAGATTCTCTTCCCAATTCAACCATGGATGATATGATGGAAGAATCTCACTTCCTTTTTAAAGTCAAGGAGAATGAATAGTTCGAACACAATCTCTTCCCACTCAAGGAGCAAAGTGATCATCTCAATGAAGATAGAGCCTTTCATTTTTCATATGAGTAAGAAGATTCAATAATGAATGGTCAAGATGTAGCTGAAAATTCTTCTCATATTGCTGCCCCAACATGGTTCTCTGCTCCCTACCAAGAAGAGGATGATATGGATTTTGAGCTTGAAGGATTTCCCTTCCCATGAAGCTTGGACCTCTTCTCCTTGTCAGAAGGTGTCATGAATCAAGTATGTCCGTGTTTGCAAGAAAGTGAATCTTGGGAAATGAAAAGCATGGAAGAGGTGAATGAGGATGTTTTAAATGAATCATGGGCCCATATGGATCAAATTTTTAACCATCTCCTGGAGGCACAACATGAAGATTATTCCAATAAGGATGAAGATGAATCTAAGGAAAACTTAGAAGAACCATTAGTATAAGACATCTTGAAGGTTGTAGAAGAAACAAAATATCCTCAACTCAGTCTTGAACTCTTGACTCGGGCCATGGAAATGCAGATAGGTATGAAGCCATTTGTGCTCCACTTTTTGATACACCAATGTTTGATACCGAAACAGAGCCAATGGATGAACTGGATGACTTCCCAATTCCTTGATTGATGATATTGAATGTGAAAGGAATTCCTTCTCTCTCACACAATGTGAAGAGGTTCATGAATGAAAAAAGAGTAGGGTTCTTGAATCTCCTTCGAATACCCTCAATCTTGGAAATGACATCTCTATCATGGAGGAAGATGACAAAGAAAATATTGAGTTGATTTGTATTGAAGAAAGTTGTTCAAAGAAAAGTAGAAAGTTGCAAGATTCTTGGGAATGTGTGCAAAATCATCTACTTCTAGCCACTTCAGAATACTCCACCAATGCAAAACAAGAGTTCATATGGAAAAATACACTCAAGGGTGAAGAATTATTACATGACCAAACCAAAGGATATAATTTTGAAAATGATATCAAGATGGACTCGAACAAATGCATATTAGCGACAATTTCTCTAGACAACAAAGCAAGAGTATGCATGATTCTTACCAAATGATCCAAAATCAGACTACAATCAACATCCTCCAAGATCCAAGTTCATCTTGAACATGTTCCCATGCTGCAACAATCTCTAGAGGATGATGAAGACCTATGGATCAATGATTTAACCTCCATATCCAAAAATACTTGCTTAGAGCAATGAAGGGATGTTTAAGGAAGTTCTTGAATGGGAAGAAAACCAATTGGTTCTCACTCCTTCCAAGTGTTTTAGTAATACAAGAGACAATATGAAGTCATGATTCAAATAAGAAGAATGTTTTCATGATAGGAGCAATTTTCCCATTCTTGAAGACATGGAGGGATGGTGTTTCAGGATCGCAATACAACAAGAGAACGTTTTAATAGGAAAGAGTTTTTAGAAGGTGACCAAGTTATTAATGGATATAAGAATGTTCTCAATGCAGTGTGAATATGAAGATGGAGTCTTGGTACGTCTTATTCTTCTCAAACCATGCAAATCCATCATGAGAGAATGGTTTGATCAAATACAGTCTTTATGATTCAAAGATAAGACTTCAGTCTGTTATTTCATGATGGCATATATTTTTCTCAACCCATTTTCAGGTATGTGTATATTCTCTCCCCGCCTCTATAGATATTCCCTCCCTTCTTGTATATAATTTCCTTTATGTGGTGTGTGTCTTTCCCTTCCCGTGTGTGTTGTGTGTTTCCTTTCCTTGTTTTGTGTGTGTTTCCTTCTTCGCTAACTTGACCTGATTTTTTTGTGTGTGTTTCATTTCCATGTCCCTTTGTCTGGGGAAATCAGCTACAAGAAAATGTTCCCATCCCCCAAGGAGACTCCTGGTCACCTATTGGTACCTAGATTTAATCTCCTTTATAACTTAAGTAGCATCATGGATTTTACAAGACACTCAGAGGCAGATAAATGATTTATATGTCATTTTGTAGTTGGGGAAGCAATTTATTTGACTTGTTAGCACTCAAGATTTGAAGAAGTGGGTAGCACCTTGAAAGGATTTTGATCTAATCCTCACTATTTTAGGTTGTGCCTTTCAACCAAGGTAAGAGAACCTATATTGCATCCTCTGTTTTCGAAGGAGGTGGAGATATCCTTATACTATGCATATTGTATGGAGATGGCCTTGCGAAAACATGATCAATTTCCCATTATTCAAACTCAATAGAGCTGTCACTACTAAATGATGGAAATGCTTTCAAGACAAGGCTAAGGTTGCTAGAGACATGGTATGATCCTGATTTACTTTGTGCATTTTTGTAAATGGATTGTGTTCTTTTGTTGACACACAATGCAATGCAGGGGTAGTATGGGGTAGGATTAGTTATTCTAAATGAAATTTTTGGTGGGAGATTTTAGACAAGACTAACCAAAATTTGCTAGATTCTTTGAGGACCTTTGCAAGAAATTTGTAACACCTAAACAATAGAATGCTTCAAAGGGGTTAAGGTACTCCTTCAACCAAGATATGTGCACCAAATGGAGGCCTAGATCTACACTCTTCCACACAATCTTTGACAATCTGCCACAAAAGATTGAAGCAGATGAACCAACAAAGTATCTAGAAATCTCTATTTTATCATGACCTAAGGTGCACCCAAAGGTTTACAAACAATCTCAAAATTCAAGGAAGGTAAAGTGATTTTAAATCTATTTTATCTCTTTATCAGATGAAATCTCTTCTAAATGTGAGATTGCAGATGCCACTAAACTATCAACAAGAAATGAGACCATGTATGATCAAGAGATATTTTAAACACAAGACTGCAACAGGAGTAAGAAACACAAATTGAAAACATTCTAAAACATAAGTGCATGCAAATTTTTCCAAGAGACAACACAAAATAATCCAGAATGACCAAATTTATCAGCAGGGGAATGTTATAAGAACAATATTAGAGCTTTTTGATGGCTTTACAACTGAAACCAACTCAACATGATACAAATCTAATGCAAAAAGGAATTAGAAATGGTTCTCAGGAGGTTTCTCAGAGAATGGGCTTCTTCCCAGATTTTCCGTGAAATTCTAAGTTTCTTTGACCTTTTGCATGTCTCAAAACATGCATTATATAAATTTCAATTACATTTGATCCTTCTTTCCCAAGAAAATAATATGCCCAAAGATCAAGTTTGTTACAAAATTCCAACATGATTCATGAGATAGGGACATTTAACAAATTTGCAACCAAAGTTGCTTGGTGTTTCAAAAATGCCGAATCATTACAAATCCTTCATCACTATCCATTATGGAGGTATGTTTTTCATTCTCCAAGCATGTAGACCCCTTTCATCTCATCATTTCATCCTTATCATTTCAAAATTTGATTCTACAACTTTTTAATTTGATATTTCACGTTTTGCACGGGCCTAAGTAAAAATTTATTTAAAAACACCTCAAATCTGAAAATTAATCCCTAAAACCACTTGCATTGGTCTTTGCAGGCACAAAGGACACAAATTCACCAAAAATTCGATGAAAAATGATGCAAAATTCACACCTCCAAGATTCTTGGAGAAAAAATGGTGGCCAAAATGGAAAATGTATAGTTGCAGTTGATTTGTCTTTTTCCCTTCAATATGGGCCCTCCACGTGTCAAAATGTGATTGGGAATGAATTTGGGATACCTTTTTGTGTTTTTAGCATTTTTGGAAAAATGGAAAAAATTGAATTTTTTCTTCGCCCCTCCGCCCTTGAATTTTGGTGATGACACGTGGCATATGGTGGGTCCCATTGGGATCGCGGCTCCATTCTATGCATTTTAACCTTTTTTGAATTTTGGAATTTTTAAATTTTTACCCCATGGGCCCACACCTCCAATTCTATCCTCGCCACGTGTCTCCTTTTGATTAGTCGCGGAGCCATGCCTCAATATTTCATTCTATGTCTTTTGCAAAAAGGGAAAAAATTCCCTTTTGCCTCCACCGGCCCACTGGCCCACTCTACCCACCACGTGTCTCCTTTTGCGCCATTGCGGACCCGTGGTTCCATTTGCAACTTTCACCCCTTTCACCAAAAAAGGTAAAAATGCCTAAGTCTTCCATCGGCCGATGCCCTTCGACCTCGCTCTCCGCCACGTGTCCACCCCCGCTCCATGGCGGACCCATAGCTTAATTCTTTATTCTAAGTCCGTTTGCAAAAAGGGAATAATTTCCCCTTTTCCTCCTGCCACCCACACTTCCTTCTACACCTACCATGCCGCCACGTGTCCACCCCCTAATCCATGGTGGACCGATGGGCCTTTCCACACCATTTTTTTCTTTTGCCAAAAAGGCAAAACTTTCCTAAGTCCCTTGCTAACCTCCCACTCTGCCTTCACATGAAAATGAGACATGTGTCCTCCTCTGGGACCTGTGGAGTTGCGGGGAATATTTGCAAACTTTTCCAAAAATAAAAAACACTAAGTTTTTAGAAAAAACCCACCGAATCTTACCCAACCAGAAGCAGCCACGTGTGAGAGACAACTTGAGCTTAATTTTGGCGGGAAAATGACACCCGTATAACCATGAAAAAAAATAGAATTTACCAGAGATGCCCGAATTTGATTTTTTTTTCGTGGGTGAGGGATTTTATGGTCCAAAACAAGGGGAAATTGATTTTATGCAAGTTTCAACCATGGGGATAGATATTTTGAGGGAAAAGAGCAAAAAACGAGCAACTACAAGCTCCACAAAGCCGGAAAATGGAAAAAATTACAGAGGCCCGTGGATTTGAAAATTTGGGGCAAAAATTAGGGCAAACTTGAGTATTCTTGCAAAATGGGGCATGTTAAATGATTTTCAAATGGATTAAGGCATGGGAACAGAGGCAAAAATTCATTTTACCCATTAAAATCGTAGAAAACATTTCAGAAATGCAGAGTGAAAAGAAAATTAGAACAAAGGTGGCGTAAGATCAAAATAGACACCAACATCGGCTCTAACTCGGGGATGGGCACTCCCTATGAGTGCCACATGAACAATAAGTAGACCAAGTGCCAAAATAATGCATTGGGAAAATGATTCATGAGCCAAAATCACCAAAAAAATAGCCGAGAACCCAACAAAATGGTCGCCACACAAAGCCAAGGAAAACCACAAACCAAAAAAACACCAAAACAGAGCAAAAGCCAAATACTATACACTATACAAGTTGTGCATACCTCAAATTTGGGGATTAATCCAAGAAATACTTCGATGATGCCTACCATTAACAGGTAATTCAAGAAATTCCCCATCTAAATCTTTGAGAAAAAAGGTATTCGACTAATTCTCGATATCAATATAGTAAGGGCCCATCTATAATGCATCACATTTTCCATGTTTTCCCTTATCCTCATTTATGTTGTCCCATAACAAAACCAGATCTCTCCAATATTGAAGGCCCTAGAGTGACCTTCTTGTCAAACAATCTTTTCAAATTCTCTCTAAATCTAACATGCCTCTAATGGGATGTTCTTCTCTCTTCATCTAGCTCCACAATCCGATTAATCCTCGCTTCATATGGATTGACCTCTTGATCCTCAAGTTGTTGAACAAACTGAAATGAATATAACTACAAATGTAAGGGTAGCAGGGCTTGAGTTCTATACACCAACTCAAATAGGCTCTTACCAATAGCTCTCTTGGCAAAGTGATTCTATCAGCCCAAACTGTAAATTTCTAGATTGTTCACCCCATTTTCTCTTGTTAAACTCCAAGGTTCTCCTAATGATCTTTAATAAGTTCTTATTGCTGGACTTAGCTTGTCCATTCCCTTGGGGGTTATAGTTTGAAGAATAAGTTAGATTGTTTCCATACTCCTTGCACATTTCCATCAAAGGTTTGGCTCTGAAACACATGGCATTATCAGCCACAATTTTTACTAGCACACCAAATTTGCATATGATATTGTTCAAAAAGAAGTCCATAAAAACTTGGTGTGTTGCTTTCTTGGTGGGGATTGTCTCTATCCACTTGGTGAAGTAATATGTGGCTACAAGGATCCACTTATTTCCAGCACTAGAAGGGTTTGAAATATCACCAATGAAGTCCATCCCCCACTATTTGAAAGGAGCTTCAATTGACACAGGATGTAAAGGGAGGGATCCTGAAGCTTTCATTCTTCCAGAGAAATGCTGACAACTTTCACATTTTCTAATCAGCATGGTTACATCTTTGAAGAGAGTAGGCCACCAATAACCAGCTCTCAAAACCTTGTGTGCTATAACCCTTCTAGCAAAGTGTCCTCCACAAACTCCCCCATGGAAATCAGCAATCACTTTGGGAGCTTCATCTTCAGTTACACACTTCAAGAGGACACCTTCAGGGTTCTTCCAAGCCAGCCCAAAGTCAATGATGATGTATTTTTGAGAAGCCAGCTTGAGGGCTCTTTTCTAATTTTTATTTAAATGATCAGGAAAACAAAGGTGTCTGAGGTAAAAGATTATATCCTTATACCATTCAGAACTTACCAATTTCCCAAGAACATCTTCCCTTTCTTCCTCTACTTCATTCACTTCCATAGTCTACAAGTTGCTCTTAGCCATGAGCTTAGCAAGACCCAAACCTCTTACCAACTTTGTGGTTTGGATGTCCATATCATACTCCTATAGTTTGTTCACCCATCTACATCTTTTACTTGAGATCTCCATCTATGATAAGATGTCTTTTACCATGGTGTGGGGAACATAAGCAACAACTTTGAACTTAAGATATAAGGCTTGAAAACCTTTGTTGCTTTCATCAAGGAAAATGCCTTTTTTTCCGTGATTGTGTACTTTAACTTAGCAACTTGTAAAGCCTTGCTAAAGAAGGCAATAGGCATCTCAGCCCCATATTCATCCTTTTGGAGCAAACCAGATGCAATAGTATTTTCAGAAGCAAAGGAGAAGATTTGGAAAGGATTCTTGTAATTTGAAGCTACTAAGACATGTGCATGTTTAAGTGCTTCCTTGATTCCATCAAAAGACTGAATAACAGCCTCCTCCCATTTGATAACTTGATCTTTCTTTAACATGCATGTGATAGGAAGAGTCAACTCAGCAAAATTGGACACAAACCTTCTAATGAAATTGATTTTCCCAAAGAAAGATTGGATTCCCTTCTTCGTTCTTGGAATTGGCACCCTGCTGATTGCTTCTACTCTCTTCGGATCAATCATGACACCAGCCTTTGAAACAATATGACCAAGCAACTTGGCCTTTTGCACCCCAAAGTGACACTTATTTGGATTGAGAGAGATTCCAAATTCTCTACATCTGATCAACATTCTTTCCAAGTGCTGTAAGTGATCTTTTCTGCTCCTTGAAAATACAGTCACATCATCCTGATAAACTGCAATGAAGTCATTTATATAACCAAAAAAAGCAACATCCATTTCTCTTTGAAAGGTATCTCTAGCATTCATGAGACCAAAAGGCATCCTCACATAAAAATATGTTCCCAAGGAGTGCTAAAGGCAATTTAAATCTTTCGACTCCTTGAAAACAACTTGAATGTAGCCAGAGAAACCATCCAAGGAGGACAACAATTCAGATTTAGTCACTAACTGCAGCATGTTCTCCATGTTTGGAAAAGGATAATTGTATTTCAATGAAGCTCTATTCATATTTCTGAAGTCTACACAAAGTCTGATATCTCCATTCTTCTTTCTGACTGGCACAAGGTTTGCAACCCAAGATGAATACCTTGTGGGCTAAATGATCCCTCCCTCCTTCGTTTCTTCAATTCATCTTGCATTTTCATGGAGAGGAGTGGATTAATTGGATTTTGATTCTATCTGAATGGTTTGATATTTTTTCAAGACGGATCTCATGCTGAAACAAGTCCTCTCTATATGCTTTCAGCTTTGAATATGACTAGGCAAGGCAGTCTTGATATTGTTTCAACAATTGAAGATAGGACTATTTTTATTCCTTGCTTAAACTGCTACCCAACCAAACTTTTCTTGGTTTGTCCTTTATTCCCAAGTCATGCTCTTCCACATCCCTTGAGGAAGATATGCTTCTATTGATGATGCAATCAACATTGCTAAAATTTGACTCAAGAGCAACAAGACCTCTAGGAATGGTGTTAGTTTTCAATTGGATAATATCTTTTCTAAAAAAGTCTCTCTTCCTTCAGTCATACACACCATTGGTTCCTAATCAATATGCTGATCCACAAACTCACCTTGATTTTGTAAGAACCTTTTCACTTAAGCCTCATCATTAAACACTTACCAATGCTTGATGTTGTCGGGGGACACTGGCCTAGTTAACACTTCAACATTGTACTCACAATAAGGTGAAATGGTGCAAACTCCAAATCTTGAATCCAACACTTCCAACTTGTCAAAGCAACAACATTCAAACTTCTGTCATGGTGCACAATATTAAAGGAATCAAACATCTCGATTAGATCCCAAAGCGCATTCTTATACTTGCTTCATCCACCGATTTTTTGTAGCATACGCTTTTCTTATTTGTTTGACAACTAGCTCTGAATCTCCTTTGCAATGATGTCCTTGACACCATACTTCCATGCAATTCTTAGACCCAACAACAAGGCTTCGTACTCGGAAATGTTGTTAGTACATTCAAAATTAAGCTTGAAGGAAAAAACAAATTCTTCCAAGATAGGAGAAATCAGAATTACACCAACACCATTTCCAAATTTGGAGCAAGCTCCATCAAATATCAAGGTCCAAGGAGAACATACCTATTCAAGGAACTTTGACTGATCCATTTTGTGTTCTTTTCCATCAACAAAACCAATAAAATTATCAGCATCAACATCAACAAATAATACTTCATAAGAAGCATTGTTTTGGTCCTCAATTAGATGCAACATTTTCTTTTCTCCATAGAGCTTGATAGGGCTGCCCTCAATGGGAATGGTGGAAAAGACATATCTATTTGGACACTCCCTCCAACACTTGCAGCCCACTTTCTTGACAATAACATACCCCATTTGGTAGGGTAATAAACTATCACAACATCTAATTTTAAATTCATCCCGTGATAAGATGCAAGCTGCATTAACAAACCCTTCACACAACCAATAACCAATACTTCTCTTAAGTCCATGGCAGTACATTTTCCATGGGCTACTATAACTTTGATATCTAACTCATTCATGACTTATAGAGGCATGACATTACGATGCACCGAATCAAACATACAATTGTGAAGTAGCCTATCCTTTATGATCAAAGTTGTGAAGAATGGATCAACATTCAATTGGGAATCAACCAAGGATGTCCCCAAATATACCTCAGGTGTCTCTCCAAAATCCTCTACTGCTGGTGGTGTTTCAAGGTCTGCAATGATCTGAGGAGGAGTTTCAATAACATTTACATTTCTGCTTGGGGTACTCTTCTCCTCCTTTAATCCCAAGTACTCAAATGCTCTCTTCTTATGCTTAGGGATCCTAAGAAACTCAATGATTGGAACACTCACTTTGATTTGGCTCAATACTTGGGCTATGTCATAGGGAACACTCTTTGGAAAAACAACATTGGAAGGGAGACAAGAAGATTCATCAGATGGCATGGGATTCTTGGCAGCTTGGGCATGAGGAGGACTGCAATTTTTCTTGGGACAACAAAGCTTTTGGCAGTGCTTCTCTTCTAGGAGCTTCTTTGGGAATGCTTGTGAGCAAGGGTGTTTTAGGTTTGACTTGAGGCCCAACTCCCTTAACAAATTTGCTTCTAGTGTTATAATCTTTCTCTTGAGCTACAACAACATTCATCAACAATTGTCTATCTTCCTCTGAAGGGATACCACCATCATACTTCTTAATCATCAAAGCTCTTAAGTATTCAAATTCATTGTTAGGAATTTCAAAAGCTTGCACTACATCAACTTCAAGAGTATGAGGGGGAAGGAAAACTTGTACCCATTTGATGCAATCCCAAAAGGTTATAGTTGTCCTTGCACTTATCACTTCAGTAGATGTTGCTCCTCCTTGTGGACTTGAAGAAAAACCCATCATGCAGATATCATCATTAGTACCATCATCATTATTATCTTCACTTTCTTTCTAGTCCACTTCACATGGAAGATGGGGCAGAAAACACCTATCACACCAATCAATATCAACAACTTCCTCAATAGAAGCAACCCTAGCAGTTAGGGGATCGTGTAACATTCTTCCTTAACGTGTTTGAAGATGTCTATTTGCAGACCCCATGGGTCCTTTTCCTCTATCATCTACCCTTTGATCACCTCTAGGATGATTGGAAAATATGTCATGGTTATGTGCTCTTGGCTGACCTTGTGAAGTTTTCCCAATTTCTTTCTCACTCTTGCCAACTTATATGAGATTTCTTTGACACCCTACCAAAGTTTTCACAACCTCCTCTAAATCAGCACCCTTGCTAGATTGAGGTTTTTCATGCTTTATCAACTTTATACCATCTCTCTTGAGAGGTTTCCCAATTTCTTTGATATTTTTTCAATTTGAAGTGCCATGGTGAAAGCTTGTCTCGGATAGGTAGGGTTCTTGTCTCTTAGGTAATAGGCTGCCTTTTTATCAAATGCATCTGCATATTTTATTAAACAAGATCGATCACAAGGCCTCGATTAACTGGAAACCTTCTCAAAGTTTTGTTAAACCTTGTGTTGAAGTCATGGAATGATTCATTAGGATTATTCTTGATTTTCTCAAACTCGAGACAAGAGAAATCTAGGATCAGTCTTGTCACTATATTTCAACCTAAATGCATTCTTCATTTTAGTCCAAGAATCAATTGAATTATCAGGTAGAGCCTTATACCAATCCCTAGCATCCTCTTCTAGTGTATGAATCAACAATTTAACATACACATCTTCAAAATCTATCTCAAAATATTCCATCATGTTAACAAAAAGTTTGAGATGCTGATCACTAGTTATTACATTGTTACCTTGGAATTTTGGCCATCTATTTTCGACATCTTGTGGGACGGAATTCGGGTAACCATCCATTCCTCCAAAGTCTATAAGACAAAAGGTGTTAATAACAAATGGAGGTCTAAGATGAGCCATATTGTTTGGTGGAGGTGATCTTGGGGGTGACACAAGCTGATGAGGAGTGCAAGGTCTTTGGGGCTCAAGAATGTGATTCACAAGACTGGTATTCTCTAAGTGCTGATTTTCTTGGAAAGTTTTATTTGAATTGAAACATAGAGGTGTAGATTGGAGAAGGAACTTACCTAGTACAGCAGAAGGACCTTCACTAGCTGAGGAAAACAAGTTTATGAGAGGATTGCTTGAATCAGAATCACTTGAAGAAGAGTGATAATCCTCTACCAAAGGCTGATCTCTCTCACCAATGGATATATCTTTTCCTGATGTCTGACCTTTAACAACCTTCCAAACTCTTCTCCCTTCCAACTCTGAGTTTCTTGAATATGTAAACAACTTCTTAGAGAGTCTCTAATGAAGAGAGATCTTCTTCCTTCCAGTTTTGCAGAGATTAACAACACCAAAGTAAATGACATAAAGGTTAAGACACTGGTACTTATCAAGATCAGAACAACATGGAGTCGCCAATAAGGACTTTCATCCTAGTTGTGAAAATGCACTAAAATACTCTATCAAATATCTATCAACATTGAAAATATTGCCAAAATTTATAGATCAGACCTTCCTTTCTTTGAATTTATCAATCACAAATGCAAATGAAGTGCAACTACTATTAGAGATTGGTAAAATTATAGGCAGAACTTATATCTTCACTCAATCCTTACAAATCGATTGTAAAATGATGCTTCGACAATGTATTTGCATGCACGAGAATTTGTAAGGACTTTACTGTGGTTTGATATGCATTCAAATATCTCAAATATGTATGCACATGGATCATATTGAACTAAGAGAATATCAAACTCAGAACTCTACTCTTCATTCCAATATTATAAATCTAATCAGAAGATGATACTCAGATTTGTAATTGCACATAAATCACACAAGAAGTATTACCAGGGATCTAAAATACTGAAATACTAAATAATGTCCCGAAAATGACATCATTTGGGGTGTTGACGGGCTAAGTACATATGGACTAGCAATGAATTAATAAATCAATCTCAACAATGCAAATTATTTCAAGGAATTTGAAACATTCCCTAGTAATTGCGCCATTTGGGTGTTGGTACCAGATTTAATCTCCTTCACAACTTGAGCAGCATCATGGATTTTACAAGACACTTAGAGGTAGATAAATGATTTATATGTCATTTTGTAGCTGAGGAAGCAATTTATCTAACTTGTTAGCACTCAAGATTTGAAGAAGTGGGTAGCACCTTGAAAGGATTTTGATCTAATCCTCACTATTTTAGGTTGTGCCTTTCAACCAAGGTAAGAGAACCTATATTGCAGCCTCTTTTTTTTTTAAGGACTTGGAGATATCCTTACTATGCATATTGTATGGAGATGGCCTTGGGAAAACATGATCAATTTTCCATTATTCAAACTCAATAGAGATGTCACTACTAAATGATGGAAATTCTTTCAAGACAAGGTTGAGGCAACTAGAGACATGGTATGATCCTGATTTGCTTTGTGCATTTTTGTAGATGGATTATGTTATTTTGTTGACACACAATGCAATGTAGGGGTAGTATGGGGTAGGATTAGTTATTTTGAATGAAATTTTTGGTGGGAGATTTTAGACAAGAATAACCAAAATTTTCAGATTCTTTGAGGACCTTTGTAAGAAATTTGTAACACCTAAACAACAGAATGCTTCAAAGGGGTTAAGGTACTCCTTCAACCAAGATATGTGCACCAAATGGAGGCCCAGATCTACACTCTTCCACACAATATTTTACAATCTGCTACAAAATATTGAAGTAGATGAACCAACAAAGTATCTATAAATCTCTATTTTATCATGACCTAAGGTGCACCCAAAGGTTTACAAACAATCTCAGAATTCAAGGAAGGTAAAGTGATTTTAAATTTGTTTATCTCTTTATCAGATGAAAGCTCTTCTGAATGTGATATTGTAGATGCCACTAAACTATCAAGAAGAAATGAGACCATGTATAATCAAGAGAGATTTTAAACACAAGACTACAATAAGAGCAAGAAACACAAATTGAAAACATTCTAAAACATAAGTGCATGCAAATTTTGCCAAGAGACAACACAAAATAATCCAGAATGACCAAATTTATCAGCAAGGGAATGTTATAAGAACAATCTCAGAGCTTGCTGATGTTTTTACAACTGAAACCAACTCAACATGATACAAATCTGATGTAAAAGGAATTAGAAATGGTTCTTAGGTGGTTTCTCAGAGAATGGGCTTCTTCCCAGATTTTCCGTGAAATTCTAAGTTTCTTTGACCTTTTGCATGTCTCAAAACATGCATTATATAACTTTCAATTACATTTGATTCGTCTTTCCCAAGAAAAAAATATGCCCAGCATCAAGTTTGTTACAAAATTCCAACATGATTCACAAATAGGGACATTTAACAAATTTGCAACCAAAGTTAGTTGGTGTTTCAAAAATGCCGAATCATTACAAATCCTTCATCATTATCCATTTTGGAAGCACGTTTTCATTCTCCAAGCATGCAGACCCCTTTCATTTCATCATTTCATCCTTATCATTCCAAAATTTGATTATGTAACTTTATAATTTGATATTTCATGTTTTGCACGGGCCTAAGTAAAAATTTATTTCAAAAACACCTCAAATCTACAAATTAATCCCTAAAACCACTTACATTGGTCTTTGCAGGCACAAAGGACACAAATTCACCAAAAATTTGATGAAAAATGATGCAAAATTCACATCTCCAAGCTTCTTGGAGAAAAAATGGCGGCAAAATGGAAAATGTACAATTGCCATTGATTTGCCTTTTTCCCTTCAATCTGGGC
This sequence comes from Taxus wallichiana var. yunnanensis, assembly GCA_018340775.1. NCBI lineage: Eukaryota > Viridiplantae > Streptophyta > Pinopsida > Cupressales > Taxaceae > Taxus > Taxus wallichiana. The sequence continues at coordinate 560,184,726 of CM031234.1, forward strand.
CCTCCACATGTCAAAATGTGATTGGGAATGAATTTGGAATCACTTTTTAACATTTTTGGAAAAATGGAAAAAATTGACTTTTTTCTTCGCCCCTCCGCCCTTGAAATTTGGTGATGACACGTGGCATATGGTGGGTCCCATTGGGATCATGGCTCAATTCTACACATTTTGACCTTTTTGAATTTTTTTTTTTACTTTTTGCCCCGTGGCCTACACCTCAATTCCGTCCTTGCCACATGTCTCCTTTTGATTTGTCATGGAGCCACGCCTCAATATTTCATTCTAAGTCTTTTGCAAAAAGGAAAAAAATCCCTTTTGCCTCCATCGGCTCTTGACCCGCTTTTCCGCCACATGTCTCCTTTTGCGCCATTGTGGACCCACGGTTCCATTTGTAACTTTCACCCCTTTCGCCAAAAAAGGAAAAAAATGCCTAAGTCTTCTGCCGGTCCATGCTCCCTTCTGACCCCGCTCTACCACGTGTCCACCCCCTGCTCCATGGCGGACCCACAACATAATTCTTTGTTCTAAGTCCTTTTGCAAAAAGGGAATAATTTCCCCTTTGCCCCGTTGTCCCGCACTTCCTTCTACGCTCGCCACGCTACCACGTGTCCACCCCCTGCTCCATGGCAGACCCGCGGGCCTTTCCACACCATTTTTTCCTTTCACCAAAAAGGAAAAACTTGCCTAAGTCCCCCGCCAACCTCCCACTCCACCTTCACATGAAAATGAGACACGTGTCCTCCTCTGGGACCTGCGGAGCTGCGGGGAATATTTGCAAATTTTCCAAAAATAAAAAACACTAAGTTTTTAGAAAAAACCCACCAAATCTCATCCAACCAGAAGTGGCCACGTGTGAGGGATGGCTTGAGCTTAATTTTGGTGGGCAAATGTCACCCGTATAACCGTAAAAAAATAGAATTTACCATAGATGCACAAATTTGATTTTTTCTTTGTGGGTGAGGATTTTTGGTCAAAAACAAGGGAAATTGATTTTATGCAAGTTTCGACCATGAGGATAGATATTTTGAGGGAAAAGAGCAAAAATGAGCAACTACGAGCTCCACAGGCCAGAAAATGGAAAACGATAGAGGCCGATGGATTTGGAAATTTGGGGCAAAAATTAGGGCAAACTTGAGTATTCTTGCAAAATGGGGCATTTCAAATGATTTTCAAATGGATTAAGGCATGTAAACAGAGGCAACAACTTCATTTTACCCATTAAAATTGTAGAAAATGTTTCAGGAAATGCAAAGTGAAAATAAAATTAGGGCAAAGGTGGTGTAAGATCAAAATGGACACCAACATCACCCATGTGACCCCTTCAAGAGCAGTGTTCTAGCCCCGGGAGCAGTGGAGCTTGCATCCTCAATTGTTAGATTTGTTGCCACATGTCATCACTTGGAACACTGAAATTTTATGTCCCTCATGTCCCTTTTTTATGGGGGACATCAGGGACATAAAATTTCTCCCCCCCCTTGGAATGCAATTTTTAAATGTTTTAAATCTAACACTTAGCCATTTTTTCCCCTTCTTCTTCTTCTTCACAGTTCACCGTGGCATTTCTCTCGTATCTTATCCACCATTTATTCTCTGAACCAAATCTAACAAAGCAATAAAAAAATCAAATCCATGAATACATACATGTTTCAAAAGAGATATTGATCGGAAAAGCTGAAGAAACAAAAGACGGAGAAGAAGAACAAAGATCTTTGCCTGAAAACTCTCATTGTCGTGAATCGTAAAATCTTCATATCTTTCAAAATACAAGTTGGATTAAGATTCCGTATTTTGAAAATTTCCTCATTTTTCAATATGATCAAGATGCAATAAACGAGAGGTCGAATGATGCCCTAAAACATTTGTTCTAATAAAAATCACATTTCATGCCCTAGCTCACATTCGTCAGATTTCCAATTAATCTAGCAATGGAAACAAGCTAAAAACTTGCAGATGAAATCCAAATGAAAAACCTATCCCAACGGAGTTAATTTCATCAGGATTGGAGATAAAAACCAAACCTATAAATTTTGAGCTCCATTAATGGCCGCTATGGAAGCTCCGTGCCTGAAGCCATTGCCAAGGCAAAAATTTAAATTTTATTTCCAAGCATTCTAATGGAAAAAATAAATTTAAATTCAAAGGACATGACCGTGATGATGTGTTGAGTCAAAAAAATATATTCCATCACAAATCGAGCAATGGAAGTCCACTTTCTAAAAATAGTAAGTTTTCCTATACATACTTGCTATGTTTGGGAAGTCACCATTAAAAGTGGCTATGGCAAAGGAAATGTGCATTGAAGATCACCAGAAGCCAAAATGATTGTCTAGAGTAGAAAATAGTGAAAATGACCACTTACTAAAAATAGTAAGCCCCTATATGGGTGCTTACTAAAAATAGTAAGTCACCCCAAGAAGTGGTCGAGGCGAAGGTAGTGTGCGTAGGAGTGAATGAGGGAGTTCATCGCATCAGGATGGTTAAGAAGAGGAAAAAATCACCTCTTACCAAAAATAGTAAGTCTCCCATCTAGGCACTTGCTATTAATAGTAAGTCACACTCAAAGGATATTTTTGGCACAATAGGACATAGAGGGATGATCATTCAGGTCAACATCATCATTCGGGATCATCATAGGAATTTCTCACAGGGCATTTGAGATCCATATCAGGGAACTTGAAAGTGTTTTTGAAACTCACTACATGGTTCGGGTCATAGGTATATCATGTGCAGGGTGGAAGTTGTGGTCATTAGTGAAACAGTTCATTCAACTTGGCAAGATCGGTTCTAAGTTCCTATCTCTTTCGGAAAGGATCTTTATGATTCAATGTTCATGGTCATCAGTGAAGTCATTCGACAAGTGTTTTTGAACACTTAAACCCAAGGTGTCCTTGAACCATCCAAAGGAGCTTCTCAAGGTGTAAATAGTTTGAGGATTTAGAGATCGTCACGTTGGTGCATTCCATCAAGTCATCTAGAAGGAGTTATGGACTTCATCGGAGGTAGATTATTCATCATCGATGTTTCTTCCCCCTTCTTCTTCCTTCTCTCTCTCCTCTCTTCCCCCTACTTTATCTCTCCTCCATGTTCTAATTATTCATTGGGGTACACTTTTTATATGTCCTTTAATGAAATTAAAAAGAAACTTTATGCTTCTAATGTAAAAGTCACCTTTATGTTATAAAAAGGGACTTAATATTCTCCTAGGAAGTTGATAGTTTTTAAGTTACACGAGGACATATGAAAATTCTTTGGGGGTAGATGAAGAGTCATATCTCATTATATAAATTGTAAATGCCTTATCCTTTCAAAGGGTTGGTGATTGATTTTGTAAACTCAAGAGTGCATTGAGAGAACAAAGAAGATAGCCAAATTCTTCCATTCTTCCATTCTCTCATTCTCAAATTTCCTCCATTTCTCCACTTCGTACAAATTTTGTTTGAGCAAGCAATACAACAAGGAGTTTCTAGCTTTCTTTGAATAAGGGATTTCTTGATACTTTGTGCTCATTAAATTATATTTGGTCTTATTACTACTTGCAGAGTTGTTTCCTCTTAATTTTAGTGCATGTGATGAAACTTCTAACTAGTGTGTGTAGGAATCTGATTTTCTACCTGTAACATTAGTTCTCCTACCTCTTTTCTCACTCCCCTTTCCCATTCTTCAGAAAAATTCTTCCTTAGCAAGATATTTTTATATTTTCCATAAGGTTAGTGGAGTGCCCGTATTAGATCCCCAACCGTAAGGCCACCTAGAGAAAACTCACTTTCACTCGCACATACATATACAACAACTATATTGGTTAAGTAATGGGACTTAGAATCCCGAGCATTGGAAAGATACTGAAAAACTTGTATCCCAAAAAATTTCAAGCCAATAGGAGGATAAACAAAATAGTGTAAAATCAGGGGTCAAGCGGTGAGTATTTTAGAACCACTGTTTCTTTGAATAGTTTTACGCTTTCTAGGATGAAACAGATAAAAGGTAAATGGTTAAGGAGGAATACCTGTGAGGCATGAACTTTTGACATTATCCAAGCTAATCGTAGAGAACTCCTTTTTGTCTGGGAAGGACTGCCTATAGATGCAAATAAAGACCACAAAAGAGTATTAAATAGCATATAACAGTGGACTGCCTAGTGTATGCTAGATCCAAGAAGCGTGGTGCTTCTAGAGAGTATTTCAATATGTTGTTTGATAAAAATTAAATGTGAATAAGAGACTGAAATAAATAGGTACTATTACAATGTAATGATTTAGGTTTCTCATACACACAATACACTAGATTTTATGTTAGATATCAAAATAACACTAAATCTAGTTAGAACCAGGGGTTTTCGGGTCGGGAAAGTTTGTCAAAGCTCTAGTAAGGGTATGGGGATGATTGGTTGAGGTCTGGGTTAGTTTTTGGTGAGTGGGAAACTCACTGGTTTGAGAATATAAAATGAAATAGAGACCAATATCTATTAGATGACCGATGTTAGTTCGGGATGAAACAAGCAGTGGTAGGGTAAACCGATGTCAGTAGGGGCAATTGGAAATAACTTAATATAAATGGTTTTGGGATTCTATGTGATTTCATAGAGAGTGATGAGGGTGTGGTTAGGTTCATAATATAACTGAGAAGAATCAGGAATATAGAGGGAGAGGTCACAAAGGGTGAAAGGGCTTGAACTAGTTGGGTTGGTGGATTGGTGAGAAGATAGAGATATCCAGGATAACAAGTAGAAACTAAAAATAATGAAGGAGGAAAGAGATCTGTAATAAAGGAAGCACAAATGATTAAGATCATGTTACTTACTTTTTGCTATGAAGATCTTGTGGTTAGATGGAGGTTGGTGATTGATTGGTGAGGTGGTTGCTGTTTTAGTGCCCTAATAGTATGACATGTGTGTTCCCGTGAATACTTCAATGATTTGGAAGGGAATCCTTCACCTTTTCTACTCTCTGGTGGTGTGTAGATGTCATTTGGATGAAGAAATGGCTCTAAGATCTTTGCTTGATTGCAATAGCACTCTCAAAACTCAAAATTACCAACCCGGGTAAAAGGTTGTAAAGTTGTATATAAAAGAACCGATGGCGGTTTAGTAACCAACGTTGGCCAATGAAAAATTGACGTCGGTGAGGGTGAAATAGTCATATTTACTAAAAATAGGTAGATCTTCCTAGATTTTGCATGCTTTCCTCATTGAGTCCACTTAGGAAAGTAGAGTTCATGTGAGAGAAGGCATGAAGAACTTAGGAGAGGTCCAATTAGGTTTAGGAAAAATTCTTAGTTAGTTAGGTCAAGTTAGTGACTCAACACTAGGAGTAATGACTCAGTGTTGAAGGTGATGACTCAATCACTATGAGTTAAATGCCCCTGGAATGGGTCCAGGTAGGTGTCATGATGAGGTGGAGGTGTGAGGGTGAAATTAATTTAATTAAAATAATTAAACTAATTAATAATGTGAGGGTGAATATTAATATGGGGTAAAGGGGTCATGGTTAGTTAAATGCATTACATTAATTAATTGAAAGGGGACCAAAGAGAGTGTGACCCAAATTTGGTGTCTACATTTTCCCCTTTTTGTCATGTAGCTTGTATTGGTAAGCGATGCTGACAAAAATAGGAATTTGGTGCCCAGGTATGAGTGGAGGTTAGGTTTCCCCAAGTATGGATGGAGGTGATCCCCCTCAAACCAAGAACTAAGGAGGTGGGAAATGAAGTCGGTGAGTGGTTTGATAAATAGGTAAATGATGAAAGAAAGAGTAGGTGGGGTGTAGGTAAGGGTAATGTCGGGTCAGGTAATAGGTAATGGCAGTCTAACACATGCACACATATAGATTACGATAAGGTACCAGGTTGAAGATCTTGCAAACTCTATGTCGTCAAAGGTTGATAGGTTTATCCAAACAAGGTTGAAGTGGTTCAAGTATCCAAGGTATAGGATATGGTCCTGAAACACCACTAGGTCAGTGTAGGAACATGCAATAGGTTTTGTTCCAAGGCACCAAAGGTATGGTCGGGATAAACAACACAACATTAGGCAAGGTAAGGTCATTAGGATGAACAACATGAGTATCACATCACAAGGTATAATGAGTACATGAATTCGAGTGTCACAAAAGGTGAGTGTTGGTTGGGTGATTTAGGAAAGGTCGTAGGTAAGGCCACATGAGGGGAAAAAACATGCCCCAATTGATGGTGAGGTTGGGTGATAGGTAATAAGGTCATGAGGGTGAGGTGTAAGGTTAGGGTCAACTTTGGGTTAGGCAAAAATGTTTCGAGCAAGTAGATGTAGTGCAATATGGTGCAATGGGGTCAAAAAGGCTAACTGACATCGGCTATGGCCAACCAATGTCGATCAAGGGAAACCAAGTGTGGTGCACTAGGGCACAAGACCGATGTCGGTCGAGTCAGGGGTTGTTTAGAAAAAGCAAAAATACACATTTTACGGATTCATTATAATATTTCGTTTATAGAAAATGACAGTGGAGACAAATTTCATCTCTTTTCAAGGGAGAAAAGGACAAGGTTATTTTCTAGGATGAGTTGGAGGTAGCTGAGTGGTTGGAGGAGTGAGGTAGATGGGTCCACAAGATCACTACGAGTGATTTGATTGGGTGGAGGACTAAGAGGGAAATTTAGGCATGGCTGAGGTAGGAGAGGGTGCTGGAGGACCACCCGTGTAGAGACCAGAGGTTCCACCAAGGAGGTGGTGCCGAGGTTGAGGTAGGAATCAGTCTCCATTCGTTATTTTTGAGTGAAATTTGATAAAAATAAAAAATGGGGTGGGAAATTTATAAATTTGAAATTTGGGTAAAAATGAATGAAATTGGGTACGAGGAGGGTGAAATGTAGGTTAAATAGGTGGGTAAATGAATTGGGGTGGGTTCTAGGTGGGATTGGGGTAGAATTTAGGGTGTTTTAGTAATTTTTTTGAAATGTGGGCATGGGGGTTCGGCCCTAGGGCCGAACTAGAGACTCGAAAGCTGGTTTGGATTCGAATGACACAAAGTTGGGTATATACGCCAATGGATAGAAAGGGGACCAATCTTGGTTAATGATGACGAGATGTTGGTTGAATGTAACCGATGTCGACATTCTTGTTAAAAGTGACCTACTTAAAAAAGGGGTAAAGTAGGGGGAAATGGGTGTAGAAAACTAGGAGGTAGTTAAATGCAGACATATAAGATGTAGGTATAAGTGGATTTAGGTGAGATATACCTAGGAAAAGGTGGGTATGGGTATGGGTGAAGATAAAATGGATGATAGATGAGGTAAAATAGTTAGGGACTAGATATTTAGGTAGATCAATGTAGGTATGGGGTGTCGGTGGGGGTGGGGTAATTAGGTTTGAAGAAATAAGAAAAGTAGTTTAGTACTTGACATTGTTAAGTTATATGGATGTAGGCACAATATCAGTTGACGATGTAGGACAGGGTCCCACCATTATTAGGGTAGATGTATCCCAGCGTTACTGAGGACAAGTGGACACACATGTGAGATGTTAGATTGGTGGGTATTAGGCGCTACAGGAAGATCCGATGGGATCAGAGTCTCATGGTTGCTCTCATCGATAGATGGTATACAAATGACAAAACCTTGCATCTACCCATAGACAAGATGACGATCATGTTGGAGGATGTTTATAGGATCCCGCCGCTACCTAATATTAGGGATCCAATGTATTGGCCAGCAGATGGAGCCTTTAAGGTGATGATTGCAGTATATGGGGAGATGGCGAGTGACTTTGGTGACCTGAGCACAATGATGTATTTTTATGGGACTTTATATGGGCAACTACATATTTAGTACAGCTATATAGGGACTTGTGGGCTTACCAGAGGATGCGACACTACAAAAATTGTTGTAAGTTCCTAATGCACTACCGGGCATACAAGCATAATGTGGTAGTGTAGCCACGAAGACTACTAGTACTAGATTGGCACCGATGGGGACAGAGGGCGTGTTACGGGAGGTAGGTGGATGTAGGTGGTCATCGTTGAGTAGAGGAGGAAACTCATGACATAGTATACTACAGGTGGGAGCTGGAGGGCTTATATGTGATGGACATAGTCTTGTGTCTCTATGTCGGTTTTCCAAATTTTATAGGGATGGCTCAGGAGCTACATGAGTTACAGTTATTACGGTGGATATAGGGTAGATGTGCTAAGCGAGTACAAAATGATCTTAGTTGAGTGAGTCGACGCCAATTCAGATTATAGCCGGATGTACCGCCACCCTTCCCAAAAGACCACAGGGATGATGGGGAGAGACCTTTATCTCCACCTTGGCCCACAGACCCCACAGGGTAGGAGGAGGTACCAATGGATATGATATTGGACAATGCAGGACAACCTGTGGCATACATACGATGATAGGTAATAGATTTATAGTAGCACCACCACGACCAAGTTAGCTGGACTTAGCCACAATGATGGTTCAGAGGGATGCCCTACGAGATAGGTGACTATACTTGGAGTTTGATTGATAATGGCACAAGAACAGTAGTTACTTTGACAGGAAGGTTACTACATTACAGGGTCAGCTGGATACTACCTAAGCATAGGCATAGTACATACACATGCTCCTATAGAAGATGGTGCATAGGTAGTAGTGCTATAAGTGCATGTCACTGGTTTATAGGGATAATTGGTAGTCATGTGCAGAACAAGTTAAGGCCTTACGAGCTCAAGTAGCTGCATAGGTACCAACATAAGCACCGTGTGGTCATGTAGTACGATAATCGACACCAAGACAAGGTCCTCCATTGGTAGATAAAATTTCATAGGTGGAAATTAGGCCGCTGGCATCACCCTAGACCATATCTATGACGAGGTTTAGGGATTCGCTGAATGAGGCCCACTATTACCAAGACCATCTAGACACTGTAGGTATTGATGTTCCCTCTTATGCCAAGCATAGGGCCCAACAGGAAGCCAATGAGCGGACCAAATCTAGGACTCATAGCTTGGGTATCACAAGGGGGTTGTCAACCCTATAGATAGGATCAGAGTGAGGTTACAGAATGGGCTTGACAGAGGGAAAGGAGGAGGATATGGAGGTTAGGAAGGGACCAACAAAGGGTGGAGAGATGCGCGAGGGTGATTGATAGGGAGAGAGGAGGAGACATGTGAGAGTTGAGAGGAGGGGCTGGTTGGTCATGATATGTGATATTGTATTATCATTTTTATTTTGATATATATACTTGGCCTGTGTGCCAAAGATTTTGTGAGATTTTATATGATATTTTTTGAGACACTTGTATCCTTGTGTACATATGTATTGATACATAGACATTCCTCCTTATATAGTTGATGATTATTATTGGATGGATGATGTACTCTTTTTAATTTCCATTGTTATTGTGTATCATGGGAACTAGGTGAGTTAGGCATGATTGAGTCGAGGTCTTATAGGCATGATGGAGTTAGGTATAGGCATGATGGAGTCAGGTATAGGTATGGTTTAGTCAGGTATAGGCATGGTGGAGTCTAGGTAATTTCCAAGTTACTGATCTTATGGAAATAATGTGTTGTATGTATTTTTGTTTAAATTTCCAAGTAATTAATATCATGGAAATATGAAATGATGTAAGTAGAATATGGTTGTGGTGATAAAATGGTAGGTATGTATGTTTTTATGATATATTAATTTAAAATTTTTGTGTAAATGAAAAATAACTAGGGTATAATGTGAATGTAAATGGGGAAAATTGGTTAGGGTAAAAGTGGTGAGCTAACCTCCAAGGGCCCCATGCTCTCGGAGTTATGACTATATAGCCCCAATGAAAAGGGGCATCAGTGATGTAGTTCTCCCATAAGCTAGGGAAGAATATGCTAAGGTAGATGAATGAGTTGGTAGGTTTTAGGCATGATTGAGTCTAGGTCATTTAGTCATGGTTGAGTTTAGGTTGAATAGACGTGAGTGATTTTGGTGGGAGAGGAATTCCAAGAATGTAGGTGTTGAAGGTCCGGTATGGTGTAGTAGAATTAATAAGTAAGAAGAGAGGTGAACGGTAAGAGGAGACAAAAGCTGCCTAATTGGTAAGAACCATTATGAGTCTATCATACCCAAGGTTGTCTTATAAATGTAAGACCCTAAAGGTTTTACATGATTGACTGTTCTAAGGGTGAATAAATTCACATGATCACGAAATGTTGCATTTACGACACATCCCTTGAGTAGGTAGAAGATTAGAAAGGAAATATAGTGAGGTGAAATGGGTTGTTTTATCGTAACCTTGGTGTGAGACAACATGCCTCTTCTACAAGATACCCAAGACCAAAATAGGCAAGTCCATGACGAAAAAGTTATCTTTTTATTTTTGCTTTTGTTTTATAGATTGATCGATGTGGGAAGTCTATGTGGGATGAATAGAATATCTCCTTGAGGTCTTCATGAAGCTAATTGATGCGGGAAGCTTCAGAATATTTTTATTTTATTTTTGTAGAAATAGTCTTTTTATAGACTATGTACAATAGGGCTAGCTTTTTATAGTTTTCCTTCAAGGGAGTAGTCTATTTATAGCAGCAAGATGGAAAGATAGATGTCCTTTTGGAGGGAGTCATCTATTTACAAGAAGTTTTACTCAAGGAGTTTAAATTTGAAAATCCCGTATATTACTTTTGAATTTTTTTGGACTTTTAGGTCATGGACAAGACTTTAAAAGAGTATAGAATTATTTTATGAAGATAAAACCTTAACACACAAAGGTTAGCTATGAAAGAGATTTTTAAGTGACGAGCACTCAAGGGATTCCATCCGAAAAGGAAGAAACATATCCATGAAAATCATGTAATGAGTAGATCCATGGTACTCATATTTAAGATAAGGTTGAAAGATGACAGATAATCACACAATTATGGTGTAGTCGTTGGTCATTAAAAGAGGTAGATGAAAGGTGAATGTTGCTCAAGGGATGAGCATTTAATAGATAGAAGGTGATATAGGAATTGATTCAATAATAGAATGATCGAAGATGTAAGGCATTGAGGGGTTCAAGTTCAGGTTTACCTTCGAGTGAAGATAAACGATAAGAACCTGATCCATATGCATGAGTAATGATATAAGGTCTAAGCTAATTAGGAAAAAAAATTCCCCATTTGCTTTTCCACTTTGTTACATGTTGATTTTTCTTCAGGACGAGGTCACCAACCTTGAAGGTTCATTCTTGGAAACATTTATCGTATGCACGTTTGATACGTTTTTGGTAGATTTGAAGGTGATCGAGAGCATTTAGACGACATTCGTCTAATAACTAAAGCAATGTGCCAAGGGATCTTGGAAAAAATCATCATCGTTGAGCATATATTTGAGTGAGATACTAAGAGATGGAATTTTGATTTCGAGAGGCAAGACATCCTTTGTACCATAGACTAAAGAAAAAGGTGTGGCAACTTGATTGAGGTGAGAATACTAATGCAATAATCCCATAAGGAAAAAGGAATGTGCATGTACCAATCCTTCGAGTATCGAAAAACAGTTTCATAAGAATTTTTGAGGGTTTTATTAGTCGATTCAACTTGGCCATTTGTTTGAGGATAATAAGGTGAAGAAAACCGAGTTGAATGTTGAAGGCATCACAAAGTTTTGATAGGGTTTTTTTAATTGTTTTCCATTATCGTGATGAGGCTGCGAGGAACACCAAAGTGACAAATGATATGATGGTTAATGAATTCATATATTTTATTGGATTTTGTAGAAATAAGAGGTACGGATTCCACCCATTCAATGTAATATTCGGTAGCGGTAATAATCCATTGATGATGTTGGGAAGAATGAGGATTAATTTATCCAACTAGATCCAGACCACATTGAGATAAAGGCCAAAGGTCTCGTGTGACCTATAAGACATGACTATGGGTGTGGTGAATATTATCATGTTATTGACACTTCACACAACGCTTAACATAGTCACAACAATCACGATTTAGGGTTGGCTAGTAATAACCAAGGTGAAGGATGTGCTTAGCGACAACTAAGCCACTAAAGTGACCCCCAAAAATCCCATCGTGAACCGCATTGATAGAATATGGGATTTCAAAACTCCTAAGACATCGTAAGAGGATACCATCAAATCCCTACTTATAGAGAATACCACCCATGATGACATAGTGAGAGACACTTTTAGGAAGGCTTGTTGTCCATTCCAAGTAACATCTGGAGGTAGAATTGAAAGGGAAAGGTATTCAACAAACTACCTATACCAAAGGTCACGTGGGTCAGTTTCAATGTGTCCTAAAAATTTAACATCTTGGAATAGATAATAGGGGGATCACAATCTTTGTATTGTAACAAATATTTTTCAGTTGGAGGGTAAAGTGGGTATTTGAGAAGCGAGACAAGCCATGGTGTCCGTAAATTTATTAGTGGAATGTGAGGTGGTTTGAAGTGCATAATGGTCAAAGGTAGTCAAAAGCATGTCAACATGATGTTTATACTTTTGAAGTATCTCATTATGACACTAGTATATACCATTAACTTGGTTCAAAACTAGTTGAGAGTTGCCAAAGATATTAATTGATTTAGCATTTAAGGCTATGGCGGTTTGAAGACCTAACACAAGTGCTTTATATTCAATAATATTGTTAGTAAAATCAAAATCTAGTTTGAAAGATAATGGCATAGGCTCACCATAAAGAGGAATGAGGATAAGTCCTGCACCACCTCGACATCGAAATTTGGAACTATTGAAGAATAAGGTCATCGGTAAATGATATCATCTAGGGAGAGGGTAACAATGGATTCATCGGGAAGTCGAAGTTAGAATGTTGGTTTTTGGAGAGAGGTACATCTGCAATTTGGTCAACAATGGTTTATCCTTTGAAATATTTTTATGGATAAATTCAAGATCTAAGTCTGCAAGAGGCATGAGCTAATATGTAGCATGTTGATGTTGGTAACGATTAACATACGGTAATGTAAGGGGTCATTATTGGTGACAACAAAGGTTTTGTGGTTGAGTAGGTAGAGGCAAAGTTTAGTGGTGAAAATGACTAAGGATAGGCAAAGTTTTTGGCGTGAGTATCTAGTCTCGTAGTTTAAAAGTGCACAACTTATTTAATAAACCAATTTCTCCCTATGTTGCTCATCGTGATGAGTGTGCATGACACCTAGGGAATGATCAGTGCAAAAATGTGAAGGTAAAATGGTTGGTCATCCTTTGGTGGAATGAGAAAATGTGGTTGGATGAGGTATAGTTTTAAGGCATCAAAGGATTTGTGGAATTAAACATCCCATTTGAAGGAGACATCATTTTCGAGAAGATGATGAAATGGATGGAAGCGGTCAAAAAGATAAGAAATAAAGTGACAAATAGATTACAACTTTATTTATAAACTACGAAGATGACAAAGGTTAGTAGGTGTAGGAATCTTGAGAATAGCCTTGATTTAAGCGGGATCAACTTCAATTCCATGCAAATAAATGATAAAACTAAGGAGCTTTCCTGAGAGAACAACGAATACCCACTTCTTAGGTTTAAGGAAAACACAATATTTGATGATACGATCAAAGAAAAACTTAAGGACTACAAGGTGTTCGGTCAGATGTTTATATTTGGAAATAATATCATCGACGTAATCTTCTAATATGCTATGCATGATGTCATGAAAGATATAATTCATAGCCCACGATATGTAGCACCAACGTTTTTAAGGCCAAAGGGCATGACATGATAGCAGAAGGTCCCCTAAGGAGTGATGAAGGTAGTTTTGTGTTGATATTCAGAGTGAGTAATATTTGGTTATAACCTAAGAAACCATCCATGAGTGATAGCATCTCATGGCCGATGGTGAGATCAACTAGTTTGTCAATACTAGGTAGAGGAAAGTCATCTTTGGGGCAAGCTAAGTTAAGGTCATGGAAATATATGCAAATGTGGAGTCCCCTTATCACTTTTGTGACATGAATAATGTTAGAGATCCATTAGGGATAATCAATGGGTAGAATGAAGGAAACTGAAAGGAGGCATTGGAGTTCTTCTTTGAAAATAAGAGTAATGTGAGGATGTATTTTTCATAGCTTATGTTTCACGTGTTTGACATAAAGAATGGTTATGATATTGTGGACCACAATGGTTGTGTCAATACTAGGAATATTAGTGTAGGACTAAGAAAAAGTGTTGCTATGACCCTAGAGGAAAGAAGTGAAAGCTTCTTGTTCAAGTATCATATAATGATTGGCCTATTTTTAGAATGTGCGGGTCTTCCTAATCTGTGAATGTTGATTTTGATGGTCGATTCATTAAACATGGTTTACATCTTAGAAGGTAATGACCGGTGAATATAAGAATCCTCCACACCAAGGTAGGTGAGAATAAACTCATCATCTTGAAATTGAATGACGTTAATAGAAGGCGTATCATCATCGATCATGTTAGGATACATGAAGCAATGATAAGAGGGAGCCTCACCATCATGCCGATAAGTCGAAGTCATAGGAAACAATGTTCATAATTTTTTTTAAGAGGAATGGATTATAGATCCATAGACTCTATAGGTGAAGGTGGTGATGTAGATGAATGGGGTGGGGAATTTTTATCGTCCTCAATGAGTTTGAATCAGGCCTTCTTGTATGGTGATTCAGAAAATCCAATACCACTACGGTCTTTATGCTTACGAGTAGTGCAAGGAATGACAGTATGGCGTCCTTATTCAAAGAAACCAAATCCAAAGCCCTTCCAAGCACAACGATGGAGGAATGTGTGGGCAAAGTGATGATTAGTGAGAGATTAAAGGTTAGATGAAAATGGTCAAGTTTTGGAAGGTGGCTCAAGTGAGTAGGTAGAAAAATCAAGTCCCCCATACGTTAAGTTGGTGTGAAGGTGGGGAGGACCATATGGGAAAACCTTTCCTATGCAGTGATCATAGTGGGGATGTTGGTGAAGGTTACCATACTCTTGAGGAGTAAGGAATGTGTCAATGTTATAAAGGAGGTACTCCCCGAGTGAGGTGTTGAAAAACACCTTCTAAGGGATTAATAGTTAGTATGTGGGTAGCGGGAATGGATGAATCACTGGAAAAATGGGAAGAAAAAGAATTGGATGTTTGCAAAGTAAATGGGTTATTTTCAAAAGTTACAACAACAGTGGGAATAAAGGAGTTAGTTGTGGAAGATGTAACGATAGAAGTGGTGGATGAGGCAACAACTGAAGAAGAAGTGGTAGTGGTGGTAAATGCCTTAACTGGTATAAGGACATCATTGGGTTGATATAACATGTTACAAGTCTTGAATGGTGAATGGTTGGATGGAATGGTATATTTATGTCCTTCATGTTTGAATTTTAAACAACAGTAAGGTTAAAGGAACAAAACCCATGATAGGAATCCTAAAGGTCAGCTAAGAAACATGTTAAAATATAATTCCCCATCTAAGACAGAATAATTCAGAATGGTACTGGGGGGCCCACAAAAATGTGGAAAATGATGGTGTCAAGGGTGATAGTCATGGCCTCGTTAAATGAATGTAACATAATAGGGTTATTATGCATGTAATTGGGAAGGATGTGCATTTGGTTGTATGCATGGGAGGAAATGATGTTGATACTGGCACCTCCATCGATCATAATGCATCGAACACGTATATTATCAATGTAAATGGAAATAAATAGGGTGGGGTAAAGATCATCTTATTGGATAGGTATAATCTCATCATTAGAGAAACTGAGAGTGACTACTTGATGAGTGGTAGTAGGAGCAGAGGAAGGGGAGAAGTGGTGAGAGAGGTAACATGGTGAGGAGTGATAATGGATGTAACAGGCATAGGGTCATTAGGTAGAACCTCAATAGATTGTAGGACCTTAATGAGGGCTTGATGATGAGACTTAGAGGTTTGGACAAGGTCATACAAAGACATTTTGATAGGAGATTGGTGTGATTTTTAAGAATTTTACGATGGGAAATCCCATCGAAATAGGGTATGTAGGTTCACGGATGGTGATTTTGGGTGTAGGTGCAGATGGAATATTGGGTAAAAGAGTAGCGGATGAGCTGGTTATTTTCTCCTTTCCTTTTTCCTTCTGGGATCAAGTGACAACTTGAACCATATTGATTTTCTGCGAAGGATAAGGTGAATCGTGAAAGGTATAACAACAAGATGGGAAAAAAATATGGCGAGGGTATATAATGGTTTTGTGAAAGCGATGCCATGCATTGGCATTTTGGTGGAGGTTTGGCTAGCTCTCTTATGCAGACCATATTGATCTCAAATTTTGGAGGAGGATAAAATGGTTGTGGAGGTGGAGATGGAGGTCATTGAATACGTAAGGAATGAGGATGTGTGGTGATGGGAGCAGATGGAATATGGTCCTCATCTAAAATATCATCATCGTTAAAGTTTTTTTCGAGAGAAAATAGTTGGAGAAGAATAGTCCTAAGAGCCTTATAGTTTTCCATGTCATGCCCTAACACATGATGATAGTCACAAATTTTGGTATCATCAAACCCTTATGGTTTAGGTTTGAGTGGGTTGTAAGGTCTAAGCAGTGGCAATGTGATGAAAGAGGTTTCCAAAAGGTTAGCTAAGATGTTTGCATAAGACCCTACTAATAGATCACAATGTGAAGTAAGTGTGGGCATGTATGAAAGCGTGGGTGAGTTTTGTGGGAGAGGCATCACTAGAGGTGGAATCAAGGGTTGAGTAAGTTTGAATACTTGTTTGGTAGCTAGTACGGTTATAGGTTTGGATTACACCTTCTTGGGTAAAGATGTAGCAGGTGAACTAGTTATTGAAGATAATTTAGGTTTAACCACATCTTTGAAGGTAGTGGGTTTTGGGCTTTGGTTACTCTTGGGTAAAGGTGAAGAAGTGTGTGATGTATAAGGGAAGGAAGATGGTATAAGGGGATGAGTTAGCCAAGGTGATAATGGAGGTCTTTGTGAAGGTTGTGGTAAGAGGTAATGTGGAAGGGACCGGCCGAGGAGAAGGGAATGGTATGGGTAATGATGAGGATACAAGAAGTGGTGTAGGTATAGGAGGTAGAAAGGATGTAGGTGACGATGAAGGTGTAATTTTTGTAGGTAATTTGGGTGTAACAAAGGATCATGATGAGGTGGGCTGCTGTGTTTTTGTTTTACTTTGGATAGGGGGTTCTTGACCAAGGTTGATGGGTGGGGGCCTAGGATAGATGAAAGTGGTGAAGGTGAGAGAGGGTAATGGGTAAAGCTGATGTATGTGGCCTAAGAGGTTGATTATTCTTCTTAGGTAAGGGAATAGTCTTTACGATGACATGTGAGGATCTGGATAAATCCAATTTGATAGGAGGATTGACTAGGCTTGATGTCGGCATGACTCCTAACTGTAATGGGTTTAGACATGGAGGACGATATAGATGTAGGAAATGTTTTAGGAATAGGAAAAATTTCATTTGATGGGAAAGGTTTAGGTGTGGGTTAGGATGATGAAGAAGGGGTTGCTACAACTTGCATGGGCATGCTTTGGGTTTGGTTATCCGAAATACCTTTGGATAGATCATGGAAGTGTCACAGACAACATATAAATTTGAGTTGAGATGGGAATTCAAAGGCATCCCCAAAACATGGAATTGTTAGCATAATCCAAGCAGTCAGAAAAACATGAGAATGACACCGATGTAGGGGAGATGATGTTGATTTGGTAGTAATCCTTGTAAAGAATTTCTACGAGATACGAAAATGTTCTACTTGACAACTTGTGGGTAGAAGAGACTAGAGAAAATCAACAAGATCCTTGAAAGCCAATGAAGAATTATCACCAATAGAAAGGGACGCTTCGATGGATCTCCGTGGGTAGGGAAGATGACAAGCTAGATGAGGTAATTTCTTCTTTTGGTGAAGAATAAGGTAAGCATGACTCTCCTATGGGTAGAAGAGTAATTACTACGGGTTGTTTGTCAGGTTGAGAGGTGAGTGGGGAAACTACATCGACAGATATGGTGGACTCCTCCATGGGTGAAGGAGAAGATAAGGGAGACTCCTATGTGGGTAAAGGAGTAGATGAAATAGGTCCCTCCGTGGATGAAGTAGCTCATGCAAGAATCTCCTCAATAGATAGAGTGGGAGGAAATTGAGAAAGAAGAGTGGTATGATGTAAAACAACACAAAACTCACGAATGTTATTATCATTGGTCGAGGTTTCACTAGTTTTGTTAGATGATGGGGTGTGGTTTGGGAATGGTTTATTGAAGATGTGAAGGTTCTGATTAGCCAATGCATTAGGGTTATCAAAGATGAGATCTCCATTATCTAACATTTCTTGTATGATGTTTTTGAAAGTTATACAATTATCATTGCTATGACCTCTAACACGATGATAGTTGTAGTAATCATTTTCTTTGTACCATGTAGGAATAGGATGAGAGGGGTTAAAACCAATATGTGGTTTGATGGGTGGAAGAGTGACTAACCAAGATTTTAGAAGTTTTTCTAAAACTAAAGAGTAGGGTTCTGCTATGGGAGTATATTTTCATTGCTCCCACTTGAATTAAAAATCTTGAACAGGAGAAAGATTGGAAGAAGGATTTGATTAGTTGAATGGATGAGATGGGACGAATTTCAAAACTACTATGTTGGTAGACCTTTTTACTTTAGAATAATTATTTTTGGTTTGGAAGAAGAAGAGGTATCATTTGATTTAAACACAACATTCTTGTTACGCAATTGTATCTTCTTCTCTTCAATGACATAAATTTCAAGTTTTTGGGCCATGGTGAATGCCTTATCAAATGTGCAGAAGGTTTTAACTTGGAGAGTTGGCGAGACGTGTCTAAAAAAATCTCTAGTGAACAAATCTATTAACTTAGTTTGAGGTAGTTGGAATGTGAGTTGGTTGATCAAGCTCCGCCAATGAGTGACAAAGTCTGCGATAGATTTGTCTTCATATTGGCATGATGCGTACAAGTCGGTCATGATGACCTTCTTGATAATGTTGGTAGAAAAGTGGTCTATGAAATCATGTGCTACCTAATTAAATGAAATTATGGAATGCCTAGGTAGATCACTATACCAATCTAAAGTCAGTCCTATGAAGGACATTGGAAGTGTCTCGCAAGAGAAAAGCATCGTCATGAGCGATCAAATAACACACATGTTTAAAAGACAAACAATGTTATTACGGGTCTTATTTTTTGTTTAATTGTTTGAATTTAGGCATTTCACAATGAGGAGGGTATGGATTAATCTGAATGGACGGGTGAATAGACTCATTGCCAATCTCATCATATGTAAGAGAGTTACGTGAGTCGGAGATAGATGATTCTAATGTTTTCATCTTGTCCATCATCATATTGATAAGATCATTGGTAAGTTTTGATGATGAGGCACCCCTATAGTAGAAGGGGTAGATAAGGTGGGTATGATATGGATGACATCCCAAAGTATGTGCTCATGTCACATAATTTTTTTATGAAGGACCATGGGCCGGAATAGTTTTAGAAGGAAAGTGCCTTGAAGAAGTGGTCAATGAAATAGAGGGTTGTTGGTGATAGGTGTAGGTAGGTGGGATGGATGTAAATACCCTCGTATCAATCGAGGAAGAGAGGCTGTGGGATGGATAGGATGATGTTTTAGAAAGGAGTGTGGGATGTCAACACCAATGATGGCTAAGATGCAATAGGTATATGAGAGGCGGTGTGTGTAGATAGACCTACACTCAAGGTGGTTGAGAAATGCATGGTTGAAAATGGAGGAGCGATGAGACCTTAAAGGTGTGACAGATGCCGAGGTACAACATATATCGATGATGTAGGGTCAATATGGAAAACCACAGGTGGTAAGGTGGAAGAGGGTAAGGCCAATCTAGTAGTAGCTAATGCAGAAGTGGGTGTGAGGGTAGGAGGAATGGAAACATACATGCCATATACAAGTTGCCTTAATGAATCACGGGTAGATGAATGAGCAAGATAATACTGTAGAGCGACATGGTTGTGATCAAGGAGTCTCATGAACTCCTCATCACCAGTGGGTATGGAAAGATCCTGATTAGGGTCCATAGGTGATAAGATGGAAGGGGGTGATGGGCTAGGTGGGAGTGGCTGGTGGCTAGCATGAAACATGAGAGCGTTGGCTTGTCTACGAGTCAAAACCATGTGACTGACAATAGAATAGGTATTCTAAGCTTTGTTGATAATGTAGAAACATAGAAGGAATGGAGAAAAATGGGTCTAAAATGTGTGATTTGATCACTGTTTTGATTGAAAAATCAGAACATAGAGACCGATGTTGGTGGGGTAATCGATGTCGGTATGAGGGGGTAACCACCACTAATCGGATAGACCAATGTTGGTGACTATGGGAAAATGTTAGATTGGTAACTCTGGTAATAAATGGTGAAAACGAGATAGAACTGGACTTTGAAGGTAATATCAAAGACTCAGAGACTAGTAAGATGACCAAGGAAGTCACGAGAAAGAAAAGAAATGAATATTTGATGTTACTTTGGAAAAAATGACCAAAACAACCTAAAACCGATGGCAGTTAGTGAACTAATGATGGTAAGGTGATGAAATTGATTGCGGTCATTGGACCGACACCACCATGTGAAATCTGTGAAAGATGGAAAAAGTGAAAGTTTGGTGATTTAGGTAAGATAAAAAGACCAACTCAGAGACTGAGTATGGCAATGATCAGCCCTAACACACTTAGAAATAGTTAGAATACACCAACTATGATGGTGGAGTGTGTAGGGAGAGAAAAATTAAGAGAACAAACTCGCACCTCAAAACACAAATCAAGCAAAAGCTAGCAAAACACGAAATCCTATGATGTAGATTTTTATGTTGTGGCTTATGCCATTTAGGAATGACTTGTGAATAAAGTAGAGTTTTTGGTTACCAAAGGTGCGCTACAAAAATTGATAACTATGGTTGGTTTCAGGTAAGTTTTGGCATTGGGGATCCTTCTCTAATATGATAACTAGCCAGAAAACCAGTTGGAGCCCACTGTCAATCCTCTGATCATGTGATCATTGATAGCTTCTTCCAGAAAGATGTTGTTTAAGAAATGTGTAGTTTGTTTTCAATGATTTGGTATAAAGAGTGTGTAAAATGTGAACTACGGTTTAGTTTGTCAACCATCATCTGGGCATGACTTCTAGCATATAGGTTGCCCACAATTTAGATGAGCTAGAATGCAACATACATAAATGAGATGCAAATATTTTAAACCCAAATCCACAATGAAATTTGATGAGAGAAATAATGAATAGGCAAGAGTATGTCTTTCAC
The DNA here is from genome assembly GCA_018340775.1 of Taxus wallichiana var. yunnanensis. Classification (NCBI taxonomy): domain Eukaryota; kingdom Viridiplantae; phylum Streptophyta; class Pinopsida; order Cupressales; family Taxaceae; genus Taxus; species Taxus wallichiana. Next base: position 560,205,910 of record CM031234.1, read on the forward strand.
TAATGCAATACAAAATAAAAAGAAGTGTTCTTTTTAATCCAAAATACAAGTTTCACTGAGATCAGTAGGAGAAGAAGAATGTTTTCAAGGGAGAAGATTTTAATGTGAACTTTATTTAAAAAAGAAATAAACACACAATGATTCCCTAAGAATGAATAATGCAAAGAACCCCAAATGGGTCCCACCGGGCATGCCAAAAATTTTCACTGAATAGATTTACACTATATAGGACGAAACCGATAGAAGGTAAATAGTTGAGGAATACCTGTGAGGTGAAAGTGAAAGGTAGAATGTGTACATTGTTGACATTATCCAAGATGATCGTAGAGAAATCCTTTTTTCCGGGAAGGACTACATGTAGATGCAAAGCAAGAAAATAAAAGAGTATTAAATAACATATGATAATGGATTACCTAGCGTATGCTAGATCCGGTGAAGTACAATGCTTCCTAGAGAGGTTGTTAATCCACTGTTTGATAAAAATTCAATTTGAATAAGAAACTAAAATAAATAGGACCTCTTTGCAATGTAATGATTTAGGTTTCTCATACACACAATACACTATATTTTATGATAGATATCAAAATAACACTAAATCTAATTAGAACCAAGGTTTTTTTAGGTCGGGAAGGTCTCACAAAGGTTTGGTAAGGGTTTGGGGATGATTGGTTGAGATCGGGTTGGTTTTGGGTGGACTGGGAACTTGCTGGTCTAAGAATATAAAATTACACAGAGACCGATATTGATTAGGTCACCGATATCAATTTAGGGATGAAACCGACAACGGTAGGGTAAACTAACATTAGTAGTGAGTAATTTTTATAACTTAATAAAAATGGTTTTTGGGATTCTCTGTGATTACATAGAGAGTGAGGAGGGTGTGGTTAGGTTTGTAATATAACTGAGAAGACTCAAGAATATAGGGGAGAGGTCACAAAGGGTGAAAGGGATTGAAATGGTTGGGTTGGTGGATTGGTGAGAAGATGGAGATATCTAGATAATAGTAGAAATTGAAAATAATGAAGGAGGAAAGAGATCTGTAATAAAGGAAGCACAAATGATTAAGATCACATTACTTACTTATTGCTATGAAGATCTCGTGGTTGGATGGAGGCTAGTGATTGATTGGTGAGGTGGTATCTAGTTCAGTGTCACAACAATATGACTTGTGTGTTCCCATGAATGCTCCAATGATTTGGAAGGGAATCCTTGGCCTGTGCTACTCTTTGGTGGTGTGTAGACGTCATTTGGATGAAGAAATGGATTTGAGATCTTTGCTTGATTGCAATAGCACTCTCAAAACTCAAAATGACCAACTTAGGTAAAAGGTTGTAAAGTTGTATATAAAGGAACCAATGGTGGTTTAGGTAACCAATGTTGGCCAAGGAAAAATTGGCATCGGTAGGGTGAAATAGTCCTATTTACCAAAAATAGGCAGATCTTCCTAGATTTGGCATGCTTTCCTCATTGAGTCCACTTAGGAAAGTGGAGTTCACGTGAGAGAAGGTAGGAAGAACTTAGGAGAGGTCTAGTTAGGTTTAGGAAAAAGTCTTAGTTAGTTAGGTCAAGTTAGTGACTCAAAGACCGGGAGTAATGATAGATACCGCCTAGAATTTACTGAGATAACACCCTAGACGCGTTGGAACATCATTCACCTAGGACCGAGTGCTCACCCAAAGCATGCAAAGGTATCAGGTCCCTCTTTAGGGTTGCTGTAGTAGGATGTTAGCGTGATGAAGTAAGAAACATATAGATCCATAACTAATCCATCATTCTATAATGCATGCCATATTCAGATCTAGGAAATAACAAGCTTAAACAATAATCATGATTGAATCAAGAACATGCACTACTCAATTACACACAGAATGACACTTAGATTTAGCCAATATCTTCCATCTATTAATAAACATAGAAGCTCCTTACAATAATGGCAATCTATACCGATGTGCGCATGGATCTGATACAATAATCCAGTCATATGCACATATCTCTTTATGCTTACCTCTTACGCTCTGCATATACCTATATATCTCCACTACTATGTGATTCACATCATATATATAGGGTGGGGACTTTCCCTTCACCGCTTATCTATTCCAAAAATAGGCTACATGCTATTAATAGCCACACACCATTTACAAGCATAGCCACACATGCAAGTGTGCTATCTATAGACCTCTTACAATTAACTGAAGTGACAATCCTATTCTTAGCTCGTCTCCATGAAAAATGCTTCGATCTAATCCTCTAAAGATAGACAATGTATGGCGCGCATGTCTCTACCTCATTTATGTGCTCTGCACGCCATCTTCTAAAAATAGGTCTTCATGCTCAAAAATGACTAAGTCCCAAAAGCCAAACTTTCCGTCCTCACACGGGTTCTTCCTATCCCTCTGCACCCTTGATCCTAGCCTTCTCTCTCATGCATACTTCTTGTGTGATCTCTATAAAGTATTTTATGATCAACAATGAATCGTTTTGAAGGTGATGACTCAGTCACTGTGAGTTAAATGCCCCTGGAATGGGTCTCGGGTGAGGTGTCATGATGAGGTGGAGGTGTGAGGGTGAAATTAATTTAATTAAAATAATTAAACTAATTAATAATGTGAGGGTGAATATTAATATGGGGTAAAGGGGCCATGGTTAGTTAAATTCATTACGTTAATTAATTGAAAGGGGACCAAAGAGAGTGTGACCAAAATTTGGTTTCTACACCACCTGTTAAGGAGATACATGCTTCATTTATGTGCTCTGTACGCCATCTTCTAAAAATAGGTCTTCATGCTAAAAATGGCTGTCCTGAAAGCTGAACTTGCCCTCCACATGCAAGTTCTTCCTATCCCTCCACGCCCTTGATCTTGGCCTTCTCTCCCATGTGGACGTCTTGTGTGATATCTAACAAGTATTCTTTAATCAACATTACCCCACACTAATCTCATTGTCATCCCGACAATGGTTATCTCCAAAACTGAAGTAAAGAATGTTGAATGGAAAGAATAAGAAAGAATGTAGATGAATATAGAATGTTTTATGAGGCAGTCTCATCTGTATCAGTTTGAAGGATCAAATTTGGATACTCCTTTATTTCAGCTACCAAGGCCTGCCACTCGGTGAATGCTTTCTATGCCTTCTCTGGTATGTCCACAATAATAGAATCCAGTTCATCTTGGGAAACGTCACCTTTTTCATTTTGTAATACCAACATAAAGCTGGACATAACAATATGTTTTCCTTCTAGCGTGTCCATATTTTTTGCGATGAGTTTCCCAAGCTCATCTAATCTTTCCTTGTGTGGCTCTTGTGTGCTATTGTTAGGGCCTCATGCTTTTTCTTTATGAGTGTTAACCATTCTATGCGGCCCAAGGTATCATCCTTCATAGCCTTCTAGACTGCATTATCTTCTTCCAAAGTCTTTACCTTGATCAGCGCCTCTGGAGTTGTGCATATATTTAAGGCATGATCTGCCTTTTTCAATTCTTCTTGGAGCACTTGCAGTAGGCCTTCATATGATGCAATCTTTCTGACTACTGCAGCCTTATCCCTTTCCACCTCTTCTTCAGGATTCTTTGGTTTTGGCATTCTGATTGTGTCCTCTTCCAATACCAAGTCCACCAAAGCTCTAACATAATGCATTACCAAGGGGAATTGTTCTGGTACCTTAGATTTCAGATGCGGGCATGCTTTCATCACATGATCTCCAATGGCCTCTGCCATGCCAATTAACACACTATTATTTTTCTACTCCAAGTCCTTCTCTTGGGTCAAGCGCGCTATCACTACATCCTTTGTCTTCAACTCCTCATGCAACGCTCTGATTGTTGTGGCCTTGTCCATGTTTCTTCTTGCAACCTCAGTAGAAACCTTTACTACAGTGCATTGCTAACCTATTCATCTGACATAACAATAGGTTTAACTGTTATGTTCCTGGCTTGAGGTGTCTTCTTCATTCATCTTGACATGCATGACTCCTCGCATACATCAAAATCAGGCTCATCCATGTGGGTGTGCATTGACCATGAGAGTTTCTTTCTAGTAATGGTCACCATATCCCCATCCATTAATTCCTAGCCAAATAAATCCTTTTGTTCTACAGTGCTTTGGAAATAGGCACGGATGATTTTTTCGGTGTCCTCTGCATAGCCCATGAGTGGTGCAATGTGTTCCCCACTCATCCTCTTCGATCTAGGACCCTTGGGAATTATAGCTTCAAGGTTAGGAGTCTGTCTCATTACACCTTGAGTAGTCACATGCATAGATCCAAAGGTTTCCTTCTCTCTTTCTTCTCTGTCCTTCATCTCTTCATCTTTTTGCTCTTCCTTGTTTTGTGGCTCATCTTCTTTCTTGAGTGGGGTAGGAGATGCACACTCACTCTCCCCTGATTCCTCCACTTCTTCATCCAACTTAAAATTTCTTCTCCTCTTTGGCTCAATAATCTCCTTGTGTGGAGAGAGACAAGGTGATTTCCTTACCATTTGTGGGGTTCCACCTTGAGTCCTTGTGCATCTGAATGCTTTCTTAAATTTGTGCTCCCCCTACTACACCTCCATATCCTCCTCTTCATCTTATCCTTGAGGTGGAGTGGTCACATGTTGTGAATCTTCTTTGTTATGTGGTTTCTTTCTTCTGCACTCTAAGACTCCATTATCTTCATGCTCCTCTTCTTCATCCTCTACTTCAACAATTTCTATGGGCCTTTGTGCTGGTATGTTTTCCATTGTGTGCTTACCCTTCAACAACCCTAGAAGCACGAATTCATTCTCCACATACTTATTCTTCTTCGTCTTGGGCTTCGATTGAAGATACACTAATGTTGCCCCTATATTTGCTATAGCTAGAATTATTGGCTTGATATTCAATACCTCGAAATGAGCCTCTCGACATAGCCACTTATTCCTAGATACACATACTTCTTCCTCAACATGTGGTAGTCGCATTCTACCTTATCTACATTGAATACCAATTAGTGCATGTCTATGAATTTGTGAACAGATGCTTGGAAATACCTCGTAGTGAATGCGTAAGGAAATTTACACCAATACTCGGCTCTTCGCACTTATCTCTTTCCTCAAATACTCTTAGTCACAACAAGTAAAAATGAATTCGCATCCCATCCTTATATAGTTTTTCAAATTTTGATGCATTTATTTCTCCTTCACCTACTAAATATCCTCTCATTCATTGACCAAATTCATTCATTCTACGCGGTACATCTTTGCGCCCCAGCTATAACCTTCTAGCACGCCTTCTACCCCGGTTACAAAATTATCTTTAGTGTGTGCCCTTGCACCCAAGTACCTCATCACTATACCTTCTCCTGGTAGTTATCATGGCCTCTTCTTACCTTGAGTTATATTGTCCTTTCATTCATCTCCATCCTTGGTCACTTTTGAGAAGAAATCTTCTTTTGACTTAAAGCACACCCATAATGGCTTAATCCTTTCACCTTTCAATTCCCACAGCTTTTTACTTGGATAACTACAACCACACTAAAAGTATGTGCAGTCCTTTGCCCATAAACATTATTCACATAGTAATTAGCTTCATACACAAGAACAATAACTAAATTGACAAAGCATAACGACAATGAAGGAAATACAGAATTGAAAACCTAATCTAAATGGAAATACTGCCTTATTACAAACACCAAGAAGACTTATTTATAGTAGGGCTTCACCTACTTTGGTTAAAGTAATCTAGTAGCCATGTTCCATCTAGTGCTTCTAATTTGCAAGCAAATGAATCAAGTATGTAAGTGATGACATACTACCCCAACAAATGTGCTTTGAGCTTGCCTAGATGGCGCAAGAACTTAGAGTCATAAAGAAGTACCATTTGTCCAACCGCCAACTTCTTATCCTTTATATTTCTATCATGCCATGCTTTCTACCGGCATTTTCTTGCTTTTGACTCCAATGTGCTATGGCTCGTCACTCATCCAACTAAATCATCTTTTCAATCCACTCTTCTAAAGCATGCTCATCAGCTAGACCTCTAGCACACGCAATGCACAAAGAAGGTAACATGAATTCTATAGGAAGAATGGCTTCAAGACAAACACACATTGAAATGGTGTGGCCTTGTTCAATCTCTTATAAGTGGTTCTATATGCCCAAAGAATAACTAAAACTTTATCATCCCAATCCTTTCTTCCAACATCAAATTTTTTTGTCAATGTCTAGCTCAAAATCTTGTTAAAAGCCTCAATAGTTCCATTTTCCGAGGGTGGTAAGGTGTAGTCTTATGGTGGGCAACCATAAACTCATCTAATAGGATCCTTATGGTTTCATTTAAAAAGTGTGTACCCCTATCACTTGTCAAACTTAAAGGACATCCATATCTTGTAAGAACATTCTCCCATAGAAACCTAGCTATTGTAGTTGTTGTACAGTCCTTCGTAGGTGCTACTTCTGCCCACCATGTGAGATAATCTATGCAAGTAATGATATAGTGCGATCCGAGCCCCACGCGTGGACTCGGCAAAAAGGTCCTACAAAATCAATGGCCCATTTCTCAAATGGTTTTGCACTGATAATAGGTCTCAATGGCATTTCATCTCTTTGTCCTGGTTTTCCTAGGCACTGAAAATGATCACACACCTTACAATATTCTTTACAATATTTATACAATGTCACCCACCATAATCCAACAAGTAGGATTTTGTGTGTTGTAGCATCACCTACATAGTGATCACCTGTAATACGACTATGAGCCTTGTTTATTATATCCTTTCACTCATGCTCTAATACACAACGGTGTAATACTTCATCTCTTCCTAACTTGTATAGGTCACCATTGATCAACATAAAAGGTGTCACGTGTATGGAAAGCTGTTTCTTTTCCAATTCCTTCATTCCTTCTAGTGCCATACCAGTCCGTAGAAAAAAACAACAATGTCGTCAAGTTTAGTTGGTGCGCATTGTAACCTATATAACTGGGCATCTAGCATGGTTTCTTCAATCATCTGTGCTTCTTCTCCTGAGTGAATTCTAGATAGGTGGTCTAGTCTAGAATTACTTTTCCCTGGCTTTACCACAACTGTGAAATCAAACTCTTGAAATAAGAGTACCCATCTACATATGCACCCCTACAAGACGGGATTGTTTACCAAGTACTTCAATGCCATGTGATCTCGTATAGAATACAAATGGTGTAGCTAGCAAATACTGCCAAAACTTGTGTAATGCATAGATCATTGACAAAGCTTCACACTCTGTAGTTGTATAATTTTGTTCAGCAGGCGTCAACTTCCTACTAGCAAAGTAGATAGGATGATCAACAATACCTTCTCTAGGTTGAGCTAATATTGCACCAATGGCCATGCCAGAGGCATCCATGTGTACATGAAATGGTTTGTCCCATGAAGGAAAACACAGGATAGGCGCGGCAGTAAGTTTCTCTTTCAATGTTTCAAATACACACTGCTACAATTCTCCCCAATAGAATGTAACTTTTCCTTTTAGTAACTCCATAGGTGAAAAAAAAATTCATATCCCTTGATGAATTTTCTATAATATCCTATGTGACCTAAAAATCCGTGAACCTCACTCTGACTGGTAGGCACTTCCAACCCTAAAATGAATGCAACCTTAGTTGGATCAACAAGCAATCCTTCCTTATGATTATTTTTCCCCAAGTATTCCAAAAGGTGCAGCAAATATAAACTTCTTGATGTTCAGAGAGATACTCAACTACCGCATCATTCAAAAAAAAAAGCTCGATTTTCCCATATACTATCCAATCATTGAGGTAGACCTGTAAGAATTTGTGAATAAAATATTTAAATTCCTGAACAACTATACATGAGAATACAACATACACATTTTTCAATCCAAAAGGCATCATAGTATAGGCAAAGCTACCCCATTCAGTAGTAAAATTTTTCTTTTCTTGATCCTCTTGGGCAATTCAAACCTGATGATACCGAAAAACCCATCTGTAAAGGAATAGATTTTGTGCCCTACTACTCCTTCCAATATTTCCTCAGTGAATGGTGTAGGAAAGGGATCTGTGACACATGTTGCATTTAGCTCCCTGTAATCAACACAAATTCAAATTCTACCATCCTTTTTGATACTGATCACCATAGGACTAACCCATTCTGACTCATCCAAAGGTCGAATGATTCCAGACTTCAACATTTTATCAATTTCTTCTTTTACCTTTTCATGTAAATTAGGATTCATTCTATAAGGTCTCTTTCACACTGGATGCACACCTTCCTTAAGTTTTATCTTCATTTCCCCAAGTGATTCATGCACACCTTTAAGTTCATGATACCCTCGAGGGAATAAGTCCTAGTAATCTCGTAGTAACTCAATAATATTTTCCACCTCCGATTTTGACTAGTAGTCTCCAATTATGGCCTCCTTAGGCTCAGCCTCCGATCCTATATTGACCTTCTTTGTCTTCATTGGTTCATGGTATGCACGTGTATCCTTATCTACACTATCCAAGACCTCACACGCCCCCTGTGAATGGTCAATATCTAGGTTTTCAACTTCCTTATCATCCATGATGTACACCATCTTTCCCTTTTCTTTCTCAAGGAAAGCACATTCAAGCAATATGGAGTCTTCTTCTTCTTCAAAATGTGTGCCTGATTCTGTCTCACTAAATAATTCCTGTATGAGCTCCTCTGCCTTTGCACTATCTCCCATGGTTAACTACTTGAAAATTTGTAATGCCTCTTCTATTGGAGGTTGGAAAGAAAATTAGTCAAAGGTCTAGATCATTCCTGTAGTCAAATTTTTCCAGTTTTCTAGTCTCTCGATGTAGTTCTGCGTAGACATACCAAGCGCATGTGCACCCTTGTAGAGTGGAATACAATTTATGCACCCAGAGTGAAGGTGGTAATGTTTCTGTCTTGATGTCCGAGTCTCTCACACTACCGAATGTGGTGTTGAACATGTTGATCACCATTACAAGTGTAGATCTACATAGGTGTATTTCTTATTACAAACCTAGTAGATAGGGGAATTCGATCTCCTTCCACTCCATAAGATCATCTCTATGAACTACCCACCAAAGACGCTATTTTCCCGCTCAAGATATATGCTAACATGTCTCTTCTCCTAACCTATTCTATCCACTCTACCTCTATGGCTTGTAAGAATGCGGGAAGATCTTCGCTCTTGTATACCAAGGTACTGCGCTACTTATCCGTCGGACATAATGAAGTCCATTATTGCGCGTAACCACACTTTTTACCTCATGCCCTACTAGTTAATATGTACCAGAGCCCAATCATCACAAGTAATACTCATAGTATCACTAATAGAGTGAGAATCCTCCCACCGTAGGATGCCTTCCTTTGATTGCTTATTGATCTCTCGGGTCCCGAATAACGAATACATACATTCGTTTAAGTCCTCCTCACTTAGAGGCTCAACATATGGTGTAGACTTCCCATCTGTCAAAGGTATCACAACCCTTTCCTCATTATTATCAAAGCTGATATACCCCTTATTTAATCTCAAGTCAACATTGTTCACATAACACCAAGGGCATCCAAGAAAGGTGGAAAACTGTCTCGCTTCTACAAGTGCTTATACCTCAAAATCCCCAAAGTGAATTTTTCCCCTTGTATGGTTATAGAAGCATCCTTCAAAAATCCTATGGGAGTGGCCTTAGTCCTATTTTCCATAAAAACACATTAGATGATGGCTGTAATGGAGGTATCCCCATTCGTACTCCATGCATCTAAAGTAAGCACATTGACTTCCGCACTTGTATCAATCAAAATATTTCTCAACAGCCATCCATCTACAACAACATTCAGAGTGGTCTCTTTATCATAGGTAATGCTATTAGGGGGAATATTTACATGTATGATTTTCCGTTCATTCTCAGTACTTTCGCACATAGTGTTCTCCTTCAACCAATTCCTTAATAATAGAATAATATTCTCCTAGTGTAGCATTTTACACACTTCTTTGATGTCATCAATATTAGAGGGGACCTTCCCTGCTTCTTTCTTCTATTCCATTTTTTGGACTTCTCTTTTAAACATTGTATTTCACCTTGAAGATTTATGAGGACCTCCATGGTCTCTTGATAGAATTCCTTTTAATGGGTAGGATCGGGTACCTTGCATGCAAAACCTCCTCCTTAATGATTGTAGGCTTCTAGTACGATGCCTCTCTTGTGCGTGCCACTTCAGCACATGTGGTAATATTCATAGTTAAGGCCTTAGGTTCTAGTGCTATCTTTGGAATCCACTGATTTTCCTCCACGCACTGGATCCTAACCGTCCCCGCGCCTTTGTTTTCCTACTTATTATTGTAAACAAATAAGATTAACTTAGGAAAAACCACTATTTTATGAGTACTGAATTATAATAATAATAAATGAATTCATTCGAGATGTTCTATTCAATAGAGAGGTTACAATAAATAATGCTTTGATCTCCTATAATGATGGAGTCAACGCATATCAAATAGATCTCCCCACAATCTCTCACCTTATCCCTTTATTCCCTCACACCTAAAATCTCTCTAAAAGATATCTACATGAGTTATAAATACAACTCATCACACAAAATAATATTATTTAATGTTCAAAATAACTAAATATTAATTCCTAACATTCACTGCCTTAGTGTGAACATGGGGCAAGTAGCACCTGAAGACATGAGTATGAAAAATTTCTACAATTGCTATCTGGATCTTGCATCTGGAACTTGCTGCACATGATGAAAACAATGCAAAGGAACACATCTTGCATTTACTCCATGAAAAGAATGCACTTGGCATTCCACTGGTGGATCATCTTCATAAAGAAGGAAGGCAGTCAGAGGATCTCTGTAGTTAGAGGATCTCTAGTCAAGCTTCCCTTCTATAAACAAAGTCTCATAGTTCTGCATCTTCCATGCCACATCACAACACCTAAAGGAACTACATTTGGAATTTCAATCTTACATGTGAACACATAATCATATGTGTTTTTATTTCTCAACCACACATGAAAAAACACGGCCACCAAATCATTTTTGCGGCCTCGTCGATGGTGCCTAACGAGAGGTCGTGAATTTTCCTCCTGCCTCCATTGCCTCCAGCCTCCATCTTGTCGCTACTTACTTAGCAAGTTTTGCAATGAAGCTCTTTAGAGAATAATACACCCCCTCAATTGAGACGTCGGTTTCAACCGATAATGCGTTTTTTTTTCTCTTTTTTTAAAGGGTGTCGGTTTTGACCGATAATGCACCTGATTTTACTTTATTTTTACGATACAATAGTTCAATTTCTAATATAGCCAAAGGCTATTCATTAGAAATTATATCGATTATAGTGTTTTGGAATCTATAGTTTCACCTCTAGTTTGAAATAATCTAATTTAAATAATTTTTATAAGCTAAGCACAATACATTTGCTTTAGACTTATAATAAACTATTTAATACTAGGTTTCTAAACACTCAATTGACATAATACAATGTCAAATAACTATAGATCACTATAGTATTGTATGTTATAGTTTCACAACCTATAGAATATGTAAAAATATAGACTATGCCATTAAAAAACAAACATATATCCCTGTGCACGTGAGGATTGACATTACCTCCACGGTCCTCGTGTGTCTAGCTGAGAAGAATTGAGACGCACCACCACTGACATACACGTGCATGCAGGTTTCAAAATCAATATTCCCAACCACAAAATTTCATTGAATACTAAGACTCGGGATTGCAGGTTTCATAATTAATTACTATAGACTCAGATCAAAGAAGTGTACAGGCTGTATTTGAATGATGGAAGCCCACGTTTGCTAACTGGTCCAAACTTTGAGTCGCTCTATATGTCAGATCCAATATGCATTCCTTACTTTGGCATCCGTAGCATGTCGAATCTGCATGTATTGGTTCTGAGCTTAATGCCTAGGTGCTTCAATCATTTCCGTTTTTGGATATTTTAAGATCTTGTGTGCATCGTGGCATCCTTCAAACATTATACTCTCTGGTGCATTATTTATTCTATCACCCGTGTGATCGAAGTCCACGTTGGTTCGTCAGATTTTGAAGGGTTGGCCGTAATCATGCATCCATTAATTTCCATGAGGGATTCTTTGAAGCACCATAGTTTTCCAGATCCACATAGCCTTCTTCAATGCCGAGCTTTAATCATTCAAGGTTTGAATTTCCGACTCGATCTGTATACTTTGTTATGCCGATCGCCAAGATCTAATACCAAATGTTATAAACAAATAAGATTAACTCAAGAAAAACCACTATTTTATGAGCACCGAATTATAATAATAAGAAATGAATTCATTCGGGATGTTCTATTCAATAGAGAGGTTACAATAAATAATGCTTTGATCTCCTATAATGATGGAGTCAATGCATATCAAATAGATCTCCCCACAATCTCTCACCTTATCCCTTTATTCCCTCACACCTAGAATCTCTCTAAGAGATATCTACATGAGTTGTAAATACAACTCATCACACACAATAATATTATTTAATGTTCACAATAACTAAATATTAATTCCTAACACTTATGTTGTTTATCGAGATGCTTATATAAGTTTAGGCACTCCTCATAGCTATGATTCTTTCTACAGAAAGAACATGTAACATTCTCGGGGACATTCACACCTATAACGATCGGGGATCTGCATGTATAGAATGTTCTACAAGGAAACTCGATTCTTCCTCCACCTCAATATCCACATCCTCTTTTATGACCTCCTTCAAAATGGCCCTCATTCCTGTCATAGTGCATTTGATTATGATCCCGATCCTGGTGCTCATTCTTGTTCTTAGAGTTATCTGTTACACTTGTCTGTCATACCCCAATGTCTATAGCATCATGGATCTGACCAATCAACTATAAATCCTCGTATCATGGGTTGTGTACCAGTAAATCTTGCAAAAGTAGGATACATTCTTCCTTATCACGCACTGTAACAAAGGACAGTGGCTAGCATCATGATTTAAATGACATATTTCATAGTCTAACATCAATGAACATATAGATCTGTGAGGGAAACTATCCTTGGTGTGACCTTCCACTTCAATTTCTATACACCAAATCCCTGAGCGCATTTCATGAGCTGAATTTTCTGATAATTTTTATAGCTACTTTGCCATGGCTATAATCGTGCCTCTAAGAATGGACTAACACTGGTGTCAATTCCCTAACTACCTCAAAGACATAGGGATGCCTCCAATGCTTCACAAGAATCGAGTGTATGTCTTACGTGATATTTCCCTTCTAAACGATGTAATCAATCCTCCAACAAACCATTTTGCATGATGGATGGCGTGAATTTAGATTGAAGTGTCTTAAAGTGGGCGTCATACTCACATACACTCTCGGTAGTGCCTCTGTTTGATATATTTGAGTGCGTTGATACTCTTTGGCTCAAACTCGTGGATATAGAACTCTTTTAAGAAAGCATCTGTCAATGCTACATAATCCACACAAGTTTGATCAGTGGTCAAACTTTCTATACCAACTATGTGTATGTCCCTACAAGGTAATGGAAAATTGACTTACCTTACACTTAGAAGTCGTGATCCCTTTCGTGTGCCATAAGATTTCACACGTATGCACATGTTTGACAACATCCTCTATACCTCTATACTCTGGAAGATGAAGAGACATCTCCATATAGACATTTTGTGGTTGTTGTGGGCCTTTACCACCGATCCAGAACCTCTTATGTTTTCTATGCCTCTAGAACCACCAGATCCACTAGAACTAGAGCCACCTATATGTCTTGATTCTCCACCGTAGTTAGAATATGACATGTAGATGTACTCCCCTATGCTTTGACATAAGTACTATACTAAACCCCTATAGTCTGTGAGGTAGTTCCACTTCCAGAGGTGAATCCAACATTCTACGCACTCACGTTACGTGCGATGATGTACCTAAAAATGTTCCTACAAATAATGAAGTCGTCGACCACTCATTGATGTGCTTGCTTCTTGAATTACTCCTACTCTCCTACTTCCTAAGTTAGCTTATTTGTTGGTTACTTGTCGTACTAGATCTTTGGAATACCAAGTGCAAAGGATAGGTCACCAGGTGGATTAAGATACACGCCACGGCCTAGGTAGTATTTGCTAGTGCAGTGCATCATGTGTGAAGCCAAAGGGGGATCTCTATCATGCTTTCTAAGATGGGGGAGTTCTTGATGCTCTGGTTCCATGTATTCTATGTGAGCTTCAAATCCTTCACGATCCATCTCTCTCCTCAACGCCATACTTTCTACAATGGTGCATTACTTCTCTATCTCTATCTCACGTGCCTAATTATACTTAAGCTATCTTTCCTCTCTCTAACTTTCTACCGCTAGGTCTACCATCTTTCACCAAACCTGTTCCTTTCCTTACGCGTGGTGAGGTTTAGTTAGCCATTGGTTTACTCTCTAGGTTCAAAGTTACCATCAAGTTCTTGAATACCAGTGGAATACCTTTCAGATATGATCCTCTAGGATACCGTAAAAACTAGAATTCAGCTACCTCTGAGCAAGAATACGTCAAAATTGAATATTCCAGAATATAACTGTTTATAACACCACTAAACCACGTATCCATAACGTGAGTTCGAGATCGATCAGCATCATAAATGGCTTGAAATTATTCCTATGTCCATAAAAGTGAGAGATACCTCCAATTCTACATAGATGCATAAGAAATCAGCCACTCATATAATTATACTAGAAAGATGGTGAAAAATCTCTCATATAAGTTGTCATATAGATTCTATTCTACCAAAATGTGTGCATTAAACTCAGATCCAATGTTGAACTGTCATGCATAGTCTTCCTCCAGATCGTGTATCCACTCCTCAATACTTGCTAGAGTTAACCGGTATGTCTTCATCGCGAACCATCTTGAAAAAGAGGTCCCAACAATGGAACCAATGATGCAGCCTAGAATTTACCAGATAAAACCCTAGACACGCTGACACATCACTCAGCCTAGATTGAGCACTCACCCGAAGCACGCAAAGGTACCAGTCCCTCTTTAGGGTTGTTGTAGCAGGATGTTAGCATGATGAAGGAAGAAACATATATATCCATAACTAATCCATCATTCTACAATGCATGTCATATTTAGATCTATGAAAGAACAAGCTTAAACAATAATCATGATTGAATCAATAACATGCACTACTCAATTACACACAGAATGGAACTTAGATTCATCTAATTTATTCCATATATTAATAAACACAGAATATCCTTACAATAATGGAAATCTATATTGATGCGTGCATGGATCTGATACAGTAATCCAGTCATATGCACATATCTCTTTATGCTTACCTCTTACACTCTGCATATACCTATATATATCCACTAATATGTGATTCACATCATATATATAGGGTGGGGAATTTCCCTTCACCGCTTATCTATTCCAAAAATAGGCCACATGTTATTAATAGCCACATGTTATTTACAGGCATAACCACACATGCAAGTGTGCTATCTATAGACCTCTTATAGTTAACTAAAGTGACAATCCTATTCTTAGCTCATCTCCATGCAAAATTCTTCGATCTGATCCTCTAAAGATAGATAATGTGTGGCATGCATGTCTCTACCTTGTTTATGTGCTCTACACGCCATCTTCTAAAAATGGCTAAGTCCCGAAAGCTGAACTTGCCCTCCACACGTGGGTTCTTCCTGTCCTTCCATGCCCTTGATCCTAGCCTTCTCTCTCGCGTGGAATTCTTGTGTGATCTCTAACAAGTATTCTCTAATCAACAATGATTCAGTGTTGAAGGTGATGAATCATTCACTATGAGTTAAATATCCTGGAATGGGTCCAAGATGAGGTGGAGGTGTGAGGGTAAAATTAATTTAATTAAAATAATTAAACTAATTAATAATGTGAGGGTGAATATTAATATGGGGTAAAGGGGTCATGGTTAGTTAAATTCATTATGTTAATTAATTGAAAGGGGACCAAAGAGAGTGTGACCCAAATTTGGTGTCTACACCACCTGTTAAGGAGATACATGCTTATAGTATCGAAACATCCACTATGGAAGTATCTTTTACACAAAATTTTAGCTACATGAGTAAACTTGTCTTGGGTCCTCTTGTTTCTCCACCTTCTATTAGTACCTTCAATTGAGTTTAGCCTTTTATTGAGATCAAGAAAAGGAAGGCTCCATCGCAAATTGTTTCTCCCAAATTTGATGCTATGGCTGCTCTCTTTGGCAAAAATCCAACACCCAAGAAGGCCAAGACTACTTCAAGGTTAGTATCTAAATCTAAGAGCCAAAAATATATAGAAGTTTCCAAACATAGGATAGAGAAGGATGAAAGGGATCTAACTTCTAATGACCTAGAATTGATAATAATTCTACTGGGTGAATCCACTCCTGAGAGTTAGGTTCACAATCTAAAATAAACTACGTCTAAAGTTATTGAAAGAGTTGAGAAGGGGAAACAAATGCAAGAACAATTGCAGAACCTTTCTAATTTAATCAAATCTCTATTGGAAAGTGAAAAGGTACTAAATGCATCTCCTCGAACTTTAATTCTCCCTCCCATTGTCTTGACTAATGAAGAGGTGTAGACTATCAAGGTCATACATAAGCATGATTCTTATAGAAAGGAAATTGAGGTTATGGTTAATGGAATGTTGTTATCTAGACTTAATTTCATTGAGGAAACATACAAAGCATATGACAACATTTCTTTCATACATTAAATATTTGATTCAAGTGTCACTAGCTTGGAGAAAGAACTCAAATTGTGGACTGAATGCTTACTAGATCTTAGGCTGATGAGTGACACATATGAGCAAGTACTCATTACAAATAAATTTTTTTATGATTCAAAGAACAATCTCTCAAAGA
Organism: Taxus wallichiana var. yunnanensis; assembly: GCA_018340775.1. Lineage (NCBI taxonomy): Eukaryota > Viridiplantae > Streptophyta > Pinopsida > Cupressales > Taxaceae > Taxus > Taxus wallichiana. Next base: position 560,222,740 of record CM031234.1, read on the forward strand.
AATGGGTGTTCAAAGTGTAGAGTGGAAAATGAAGGTCTTTGGAAGAAACAATAGATGAATTAAGGAAAATGGTACAAAAATGAGAAGCTTTCAAAGATGCCATACTAGTTGAGTTTCAAGATCTTTGTTGTCATTTCTTCAAAAAAATTCCATAGAGAGAAATAAAATGCATGATGTAAAAGAAAAATTTAGAGAACTTATCAAGGAAGACTTGTTCAAGCCTGACACCGCAACCAGGGAGAAAATGGAGGAGATCTGTGCACTTCAAACTGTGGTTATTGAAGAAAACAAAGTCTTCTTACAAAATGTAGACTTTGGAAATGAAATGTAAGATTGTTTAAATAGCGAGAAAAATGCAACTATGAATACACGTATTCTAGAGGCATGGAAATTGTTGGAGAACTCGTGAAATTTAGGAATCAAATTCTCAAAGTGAATACTGTAGCAACATCTTCCTCGAGTTTTCCTTCATCTAGTGCATAGGCCTTTCTTTTAATTAATGTATTTTGATTTGGCTTTATTATTGATGATAGTGTAATTTGTAATTAAGGCCAAATCAAATTTATAATACATTTGATTAAGTGCTAATGTTTAATTAAAAGAAAGGAAACTGAAAAGACTTTGGTTGTAACCACCCCTGTGGCTATATAAGGCATCTTTGTATCATTGTAAGGGGTTAGATTTTGATGATTGGAATGTAGATACACAGAAATTTGATCAATACAGAAGAAGTTCTCTCCTCTTGTCTCTTGTCTCTTTTGTTCTTTCTATTTTATTATTTAATCTGCATATGTGTTTTCGATATATTCAAATAAGAAAATTTGTGTTCAATTCATTGGATGTAGTGTAAAGAACTTTGTGTCTGAAACATCTATGTCTTATGGATTAATTGAATATATGTGAATTCATATAGTTCCTAAAGTTACATGCAAGCATTAGTATGACATTTCTCTGTAATCTATATGTCTAAAAGTGTTTCCTTCTTCTTTTCCTTCTACTTGCAATAGTGAGTGATCTTGGGTAACCAAGGAGAACACTTGTGTTCTTGATAGGTGAAAAGTGAACTCAAGATTTCCTTTCAACCAGTCTTGCTTGTTTAAAGCTATTTTTTTCTTCTGATAAATTCTTACATTCTCCATATCTTCTTTATTGAAAATATTACTGAATATGGGAACATTTTCAACATCAAAATCCTCATTCAAATACTGATGGTCTCGTACATTTGTGAATAAGTAGTTTTGTTTTTCCATGCATGTTGAATAAGTGATCCTCTCCCATAAAGAGGAGGGACTGTTGTCCCTTGAACTTTCACTTGTATTAAGGTAAAAATTTCGCAACCAACACACAAGATCCATTTTCTTATAATGAATATATTTTGGAATCCCTCACAGAAATTAGAGGCTTTATCTCTAATAATGCAAGTGATCATCAAGTATGGTTCAACCAATGTAAAAACCTTGACAACATTCATGATACTTAGATCAATGCTTTGGGTTGTGTTTTCATTCAACAAGCGAGAGAAGGCGGTGCTCACTACAATTCATTTCAAGTAAGGATTTAAAAGGTGAAGAGATCATTCTAAGAGAATTCACTTAGATTTATCTAGGAGCTAGGTCTTCATCATCAAAATATTCTTCATCCTCTAATTGATCACTCTCTTCTTCTCTCTCTTCTTCCTTCTCTCTCTATGTTCTAGTTCTTCATTGGGAATGTACTTTTTGACTTTTCCTCTTATTCACTTATATGAACTTTTATTTTATTATTGTAAGATTTCTCTCTCATTAATAAGAAAGGGGCTTATTTTTATTCCTATATGAATATGGAAATTCATAAGTGATGGGAATGTGAAAATTCATGTGGGGAGATGATTTTTTTGTAAGGATATATAATGTGGTGTCTTCTCCATTCCAAGGGGTTGATAGATATTGTTCTCTCACTACAAGCAAGAAGTTATTTCTTCTTTTTCTTATCTATGTTCCTCTACTTCCTATTTTCAACTTTGCAAGCATTGTAATCTTGTACAACCAAGAAGGAACTTTGTGTCTTTGATTAATGAATCCATGGAACTTTTTGTCTCTAATTTATTAGTCTTTTTATTTCTTACATGGTTGTTTTATTCCTGTTGGATGTGGATCTACTCTAGTTAATGTCATTGAAATTTACAAGTTCCTATTCATTACATTAACCCTCCCTCTCTATATTCTTATCTCCCCTCTAGCTCTCTAAGAAAATTCCTCCCTTGTATCCTATACAAGTAATTTTCAAGAGTTTTAGTGAACTTTTCTTGTGTGATCCATGGCCTAATGACCACCACAATGTTACATTTTCTGCATTCAATAAATGTGAGCATCTTTGTTCCCAAGAGGAGGGACCTAGTCTCGAAGCATTGGTGAAAATCACTAATTTTCCCTTGCAAAAAATTATTTCACCAACTCCATAATTGATTATGATCCACATTCCAAGATACATATTATAGAGAACAACATGAAGAAATCTCAAGAGATAATTTAACAAATGAGAGATAGACAACATGGTTTCACATAACCTTGTTCATGTGAAGATCCATCACCGAGTTGGTATAACCATCAATAGAAGGCTCAAATCATGGGAAGAAAATTGATGAAAATGGAGTTGTTCAAAGAGATAAATGTTAAGGAAATTAGTCCAAAGTAACCTTATCTATGTTGTGATATTTCACCAAAATCATATGTTCCTCGTACTCAACCATATAAATATGTAAGATAATACTTAGACACTCGACCTTTTCTTTATTCCTTAGATCCACATCCATACAACTATACCACTGATTCCTTTACTTCTCCAAACATGTAGCAATACCCACCCATGTGTACACATATATTTTAACCTATAGAACCAAATATAATGAAGTTGAAGTATCTATGGAGAGGTAGCACTGAAGAGTTAGAAGTTAAACATGAAATATTACAACATTTTAAGGGGTGGGATAGAATTTTTGAAATATCTCTTGTTTCTAAAGATCAATCCATTGTAAAATAATTAAATGAATAAAAACATGAGGAGAAATAGGTATTAGATTCCTAATAGGATGGTTATTCATATCTAAAATATATAGATAAAGAAATATTTTCCAATCTTGAAGATATAGATAAAGAATAAGGTCCAGTGGAATTCATAAGTATTCCATTTAAACTCAACAAAAAATTTATTTCTAACAAGACCTCATATTATTTGATGAGGGTCATCAATCCTATTCATTAAAGAATGTCAATCTAGGTCGGTGTCTAAAGGTTGTATGCAAAAGGAGAAAGAGATATTTGGAAATGGTCCTTCTACCAAATCCACACTTTCATAAATGTAAAAGCATGATTGTAGGAATTGAAACACACTTTTCAAGAATTAGAAAGCACACTTGTAGAGAAAAAAATTCACACTTGCATGGAATTGAAACACACGGGCATAAATTTAAATTCACTTGCATGAAAGGAAACACACTTGAAAAAAAAGTAAACACAATTGGTGAAAGGAAATAAAAATTGCATGGAAGGTAAATAGATAAATTAAAAAGAAAGGAAAAACACAACAAACACATGTAGGTTTACAACAAATTGTACATTAAAGGACTAATTACATTGTACAAAGAAAAAGACAACAAAAATAATTACATAATGGAAAAGATAAATAAATATAAACATACATATCCATATTACTTGGAATGAGTGGCCAACTCATTCCTCAGAAGAGGATTTTAATCTACACTATTTACAAATGGACGGAATGGAATCTCATAATGAATTGATTAGAAAAATGGAGATTACATTCAATGGTGTGGGAGGTTGCATTTATAATTGCATGCTTCCAACCACCTCCTTATTTTAAGGAATACATCTTTATCAACTAAGATTTCAATATATCCAAAAAACATCAATCTCCACAAAATATGGAGAGAGATTATCTAATGCTAACTAACATCCGACTCTCATATTTTATTGTTGAGAATAAAAATGAATATTGATTCTTATTTATTTTACAAATAATAAAACACTTATAGAAATATCTATTTTTAGAATGAATTCCAAAAATAGATAACAATGTCACCCTTGGAGTTATTCTCACATTTTTAACTCTAGTTTAAATCCCCATAACTCTAATAATAAACTCCGAAGTGATAAATGAAGACTCCAAAGTGATCGGGAAGACTTTGAAACATTCTAGGAATATTTTGAAGCAATAGTAAAACCTAAATTTTTCAAAAAATATGAGAGCTATAGAAAATTTGGTGGAGTTTTTTGTTCAGCATATTGTTAACACCAAAACCTCTCTCAAATTTTCCCTTTGACCTTTTGTTCTCTGATTATGCAACTTTTGGTGTTGACTGATACACTGCTTGTTTTCAAAACCGCCACACAAGTAAAAGTCAAATTTGTTCTAAATAGTGAAAGGTTTAGAAAACAAAATGATATTTTTGTTCAAATAATTTTTATTAGTAATTACATCTCTTAGAATATCTATTTGAAATTTCTTGTTTAAGTTATGCGACTATGTAACTAGACCTGCAGACTCGAAGCTAAGCCTACAAACTCCAACATAAAAGTTAGATTTATTTCAAATGGTAAAACTTGTAGAAAAATGGAAGGATGTTTTTTTAAACTCATTATTATGACCAAAACCATCCCCGTAATATCCATTTGAATTTTTGTTGTAAGTTATATAGACTTCAAGCAATACTAAAATAGCTATAAATTTTACATATGAACTCGAACCAAGATGGTTTTTTTGAAATTGCATAATTTTTCTAGAGAAATATGATTATGTAATAAGATTTAGGTTTGGACATATTATTGATAATTGTTTTTACTTTTTCCCGATCATAATCTTAATGAGCTACTCATAAAACCACCGAACACTTTTGAGCTAGTATATGGAACCTTTGAAGTTAATGCAATGATGAAATACCAATATCTAGAGATGATATGAGAGACTTTGAAGATCCTCTAAGGATATTTTTAGCTAGTAGTAAGTGTTCAAACTACATTATTCAACAATTATAGCAAATTATGAACTGCATATGCACAAATTGACATCTTTTTCGTAGTAATAATGAGAAATAACTAATGAAAGATAAAAATGAATTCTAAAGAAATAACCATGATATATACTCTCTATTTTATCTTAAATAAACCATAATTTCAGAAATTACACTTAGATCCACTTTATGTATGTAAAGAAAAAGAATGTCAAATCTTGTATAAAATGGGCCATTTTGGGCTCATCATCTCCCCCATGCCTAATCTCATGCATGCCATTATCCTCCTTTATAATTATGATTTCTTATTTTGAAGGAAAATTTCTTGTGTGGAGCCCCTCCTACTGCTTGTTTTTCTTTTTGCATTGATTTATAAGCAGGTTCTTGTGTGGAGGTTTTCCTATTATCCTTTCTTGATAGATTTTAGCATAGGTTCTTGTGTGAAAATTTCTCTTGCTACTCTTTTCTTTATTTTGTGAGAGTAGGTTCTTGTGTGCAATTTTTGCTTCTACTCTTCTTTTATTTTGTGAGAGTAGGTTCTTGTGTGGAGAGTTTCCTACTATGCTAACAATTTTCATTTTTCTAAAACAACATTTACTTGTGTTTCCTTTCTCTTTCTTTTCATAGGAAATGAATCCATATAGAAATAATCTTCATAACAAATCTTGTTGTTTTGAAATTTTCCAACATAGGCTTGAAGGAATGATTTCCATCATCAAAATCATATACCAAAAGATGTTTTTAATATGCCCATTTCTTTTTCATCCTCAATCTTATGTATGTGATGTAAAAGTGGATCCTTATGTAATAACAAAACTTACAAGTAAATTTAAAACTAAAATAGAAGAGTAAAATACCTTGGTATACTTCAGTCTCCATTGTCTCTTCCATGTCAACAAAAGTGATTTGTTTTAGGAAAAGTGCTGATAAAATTGAAGTCTTGCTATGCTTTGAGAGATAAGAGCTTGAAAGTGAGCACCCAAGTACTTTATTACTTATTTGGAGCAGTGACCCTTTGTTGGTTTCAACTTCTCCATTTTTAATTTTTATTTTATTTTACCCTCGATCAATAAGCAAGTTGGATTTCTAATCAAGGCTCATTTTTCTAGTACTTGGCCCACTAGCAAGCTAATTTTGAAACCAATACTTCTAACCATAGTTCATTTTAAGACCCCACTCCAAAACATTGTTATAGAATGGGTTCCAAATCTTCCGAAAAGCAATTCACATTGGTGGCGAATCTAGGAAAGGAGGGTTTTGGGATGGTGGTGAATGCAGGTTTTTTCAAGCCGGTGGGTTTCGACACTGCATATTTTTTACTATTAACCAATAATTAGAAAAATTTGTCGTACAGTAACAGAAACATGTTTCCACCTAGTAACACACTTCACTTGTCATTCGACAGTTCCAACATGTTCCCATATGTAAACTAAACACATGATCTTATTATTGATTGGTATCGCGAGTCATACTAAGGTAGGATATTTTTAGTGTGTTGCCGAATGTCTTCACCTATATCGTTATATTTGGTAACAATATGGGATATATGAACAAGTTGGTAACACAAAGGTGTTACCGGGTGGAGTTATATTGTGTTACCACATGACACTCTATTTGTGTTTTGCTTGGTAACATTCCCAAGCTAACGTGCATTTCTCGGTTCTTTGTTCCCCCCGCCTTGACCTGTGGGCCCGTTCTTTCCTATATATCCATACCCAATCATTTTTTCCAAAGATATCCACAGAATTCCTTCTATGATCCTCATATATGGGTATCTCACCAACACCTCTTTTTTTTCAAAGATTCAAAAGATCAAGATTCAAGAATCATGGCACCAAGAATTTTTTTATTAGCACTCTGTCCTATGTTTACAAAAACCTATTGTATCCACAGTTACTACAACTACTAGAAGACCCAAAAATTAAGAGTCAATTTGATTAGATTGGTAACTTAGGGTTCTATGGAATTCTTTACATGCCTCAGTATGAGACAAAATATAAATTAAACAATTTAATGTAAATGTATTATAGTTCTAAAGGATTTTTCATAGTTGCATTACCATCCCACCAATTTTTCATCAAAATAACCCCTGATGATATTCCTCATCTAACGAGGGATACCCCATCAAAACACATTTCCTATATCTAGAAAAACCATTCTACTTGATGAGAAAAAGAAATTTTTAGAGTCTCATTACAATATTTTTATTGAGGTGAGGTTAATAATCCCTCCAAAAGAGGGATTAACACACAATCAATCAAAGACCCCTTTCTCCTAGCCATGGTGGAATTTTTCCCAGGCCCACATTGTGTTACAGGGAAGATACAATGAATTTCCTTAGTGGGTAGTGTACTACCTTCTCCAAACCCTTTCCGGTGTTAGATTCGATTGGTGTACATTTTTTCAACAAGGATTCACTTTGACCTTGACAAAGCCATTGTGAATCCTAGTGCAATTATTTCTTCTTCTTGTTTTGTTCTTGCTTTCTATTATGAGGATTTTCATGCACTCAAATCAACTATTCCAACTTCTCTACACAAGAAGATGGAAAAATATGCAATGCCTCTAGACCAATAGTTGTTGAGTATTTTATTTTAAAATTATTATATCTTTATTGTTTTCATAAACAAAATCATTTTTAAATCAATTCTTGAAAATATATAATATATTTTCAGCAAGTCAAAACAAGTGAAATAATGGCTCGAAGTAATATGTCATTTTGCACACATAACCCTATTGGAGTCCGAGGTGTCTTGTGATAATGTTGCAGTTCATCTCACCATGATTGATGTTGGTGTGTGTTATTTTCCACATCATTAGGCGAGTCATCTCACTTAGGTGAGATCTTAGGTCCACGTGTCATTTAGGGGTCATTATGAGATTATCTTATGTGTCAATGCGTTATATGCATCATTAGGGAGTTACACTTATATTTTGGGAATGTAACTCCCCCTCTCCACTCGAGTTGTCATGACTGCAGCATTGGGGGTTACTCAACACCTCCTATATGTACACCCTTTTGGATCTATGAGATAGAGGAGAGTTTTGTGTCTTATCGAGGTTCTACCCATTTTTCGAATCTTTGCACGCACATTCGGTTGATGCTAGCTCCTCTCGAGATCTCTTCATGATTTTGTTCGCACATCCGTTGATATGCACGTTGTCCCTTGTGATCCTTGCTTGCGGGTTTTCGTACCCTCTTACATGGTATCAGAGCAGATCTTGTGGATCCATGCAATCTTCGGCATTGGTCGTGCATTCTTTTGGCTTCTAGCATGATATTCAGATCTCGATGTGTGTGTCATAATGGATATTCCATTTTGCACTTCAGTTCTTTAATTCAAGGTTTTATACCTATATTCAGTTTTTCGTGTGTTGGTTCATGTTCATGGGTTTTCTGCCTTACACGTTTTTCTTCGGGGTTTGTGTTTGCAGTCTTCAACCTTTGGTTTTGCTTCTTCTCTGCATTGTCTAGTGAATCTACATCATGACTCCCTAGAGCCTAAAACTGGTGTTGCACACACACTAGGCCATTCGCTATGCTTGTTTTTGACCTGCACTAAATTCTCCTCCTGCATTGGGCTGTTTTAGCTCAAGGGCTCACATTCTGGCTTGAGTTTTTCTCCTTTTGCAACATTTTGTGCTAGTTTTTCATGCTTTGCATTGGCTGGTCGGTGTATCAATTCAACCTGGTGCCTTGGTCTTTGAATCCCTAGTTTTCCCTCTGTGGACATGTTCAGTGGTTTTCAACTCTCACTCCAACCCGACCATTTCAACTCGGCACAACTTGGTCCCTGCTCAGTCTCGGCAATTTTGTTTGACCGCTTCATTGCCATCCAACACCTGACATCAACGTGGAGGACCTGTGTTTAACTCTTCACCAACGTCTCAGTGTGAATCTCACAAGTGTTCTGACTGCAGTGACTCACCGTGTCCACCAGTTAGTGCTCGTTGCATGCTCTGTGTAACTCCTGGCATCATTGCTACTCTTTCCAACTTCTTGCACATGTTGATCTTCCCAGTGCTAGTTCATTGTTCGCATTGAATGAAGTTTTTCACTATGTCGAGTTGTTCGACCATTTTCGTGCCTTCTTCCTAGCTCTTGGTGACCTTCCCTGTGCACCATGTGCTCTTTCATGATTGCGACACTCCATGTCTGAATTCTACGCGGCCATTTCTCTACAGCGTGGCCACCACGTATCTTGTTGGGCCGCTTTAGACCTCTGCACAAGGGTCTAACATGGACCTCGGTGAAAACTTCTTCACAGCCTCCGATGCAGACCAATTTCACCACAAAGATCGACAAGTGGCCTACTCATTCGCCTACGTTTAACCGGCTCAGAACATGAGCTCTGCAAAACAACTCAGGTTTCATTTACCTGCAATGTTAACACTTGACCACATGGTTTTTTTTTTCTCGGTCAACACAAACTCAACTTGGTGGATTCCCTTCCCTTTTAGAATTATTTACAGGTTAAAACAATCCTTGTTTTTAATGTTTTGAGGTAAAAACATTCCATGTATGGAATTGTACTAATTTTTGGGCTTCATTTTTTCCTGTATTATGTCCTTCATTTGTATGTCGAAGACGGAGGGAGAGGTCTGGGGTTGGCAGGAGGCAATCCCCCCTTGCAAGAAAAAAAAACCTTGCCTAAAATTTGATTTCATTTCCAATGAGTACCCACATGACATGCTTTGCACCCATTTCGGGCACTTTTTTAATCAATTTGCAAAGTTTATTGGCATTTTCCATCAGTTGCGGGAATCATTTTTTTGCTATAACTTTTGAATCACTACTTGTTTTTGAGTGCTTCTTTAGTCAAAGTTGTATGATTTCTCACATTACGTGATGACATTGTCATTTTGTAAATGCACTACTTTATAAAGTGCCACATTCTAGGGGTTCACTAGTACTCTTGGGTTTTCACACGTAGATGCATTATTGGCCAAGTCTAATGTCTTGCTTTCATGCACCTTGCACTTTTTGATTCTCGCATCATGGAGGGTGTTCTTTCAAGACTTGAGCATCGTCGATCACTTTGCTGAGACTCCACCACTTCTCACCGAGAGAGGGAACTATTCAGCTTGGCGTGCTTCCATGGAACATTACTTCACTCACGAGGGTCTTTCACCCTTCTTACTTGGGCCAGTTCCTACACCCACTGATCATCGTCATCTGGAGGACTTTCTTAACACTTGCGACCATGTTTTTGGTCACTTAATGATGCATGTCTCTAAATATCTCGGGTTTCACATGGAAGACTCAGATCCACCCCACCTTGTGTAGAGCATTCTTCAGTCCCTCTATGGAGACCCTTCACATACTTCCACTGTTGTTGTTGCTACTCGATTCAGCTTCTCTACTCTATTTCTTCATGTGATGATAGTTTCACCGACATATACTCGCTTGGTTCTTTTGATGATTAGGTTTGTGCACCCAGTTTTGATGTTGAGAGTACTACAGAGGACTCTTCTCCTCCTCTCACTATTCTAGAGAGTGTTGTCACCCCTCCCATCTCATCAGATATCAAGCAGTCTCCTACTGGGCCTCATATAGTCATCACACCCGCCTCCTTTCCACTTTCAGTGTGCAAGGCCCCTTTCACTCCTATACCTTCATTGGATGAATCATACCTATCTGACATCACTCTTCTATTCATTGAGCCCCTCATTGGGACAAGTATCTACCTGACCTTAATCATCTTTTCATAGAGTACACTTGTGATGTACTATAGGTTCCTCATCCATCTACAAGTATTTTAGAGGAGTTCATTATCTCCATTGTTGGGAGTGCCCCTTCTAGGACTCTTACCACTTCCACTTTTTCAGAGACCTTCATTGATCCACCCTTGCTTGTGGATCCCTTTTCTATTGTGGGGGTTTTGTTACCTTCACATCACTTGGACATCCTTTCTGCGGGTGTTCACTCTTCACACTTTGATAGTTCTGCACTTGTGACATTACCTTCGGTTCCTTTGCACTCACTTGCTAGACCTATGTCACACTTTTGTGGACTAGACTCAGAGTTCTTTGTGTCTGCTTGCCTTTAGTTTCCTTCACGGAGTGGGTAGACTTCCAACACGTCATTTATGTCCTTCCTAAGGGCAAGCACACAGTTTGGTGCAGGTGGCTCTTCTTTAGTCTAGAGGCAGAGGATCTCATCATTGAAATTCTTCTGGGAGACCTTCTAGAGCTACAGAGTTCAAATCCATCCATGGCATCTTCTGCATTCCTCTCATCTCCCTCTTCTTCTCTCTTCTTCTTTCCAATAGATTGCCTCTTGTACACGGGTACCTTTATAGGCTCGTCTGTATGGAGGCGTACGATGGAAAAGTGACATGAGAGGATGGGAATCTACAAGTAACTCTTCCTCACACCCGACCTCCCAAGGTCGTGCCGAGACAATCTGGTGGGGATGGAATACACATGGGATGTAGATAAACTAGTTAGGTAATCTTATGTCTTCAACACGCAATAATGGGATATGTGAATCTAAGGCAAAGAAGGCCCTCCTAACCTGAATTGGTGTGATAGATCGTTCGGTGAGGATAGCTGCTCGAAGGCTCCAATCAATATCAAGCTCTATCGTGATCCGATCTATGGGTTGTGGGATACGTGGAAGATGACTTGTGGGTGCTTTGTATATATCTCGACAAGGTCATGAAAATGGAATGGCTAAATGTGTAGTGGATCTTTTGGTGTTTTATGGACGATTCTCTGGTCTAGTCCAGAAATCTTTAGCTTGATTAGCTGCTATGTTTAATAATGATAGTTGTGTGATGATGTCTGGTGGAAGTGGAGAGGACCTAAACACCAAAGCATTTGCAAGTTGGTGTCAATATTTGATTGATTTATAGGCCCGTTGGGTTGTGGGACCTGTGGATCACAACCGTAAGTTCGTGGTTGCTATGGACCTCCTATGGTCATATGAAGAGTCAACCCCTGATTCGAGTATCCAATAATCATATGCCTTTTCGGCCTCTATGTTTAGAACTAGAAGTTGCACAATTTTCTCGGAGTACCTAATGATGTTCTGGAAACTTGGATACATAAGCTAGTGTCTATATTAACGAGGAGGTCTCCTGGGTCTAGTTGTGGGACTAGTGGATCACGCTGAATGTTTTCTCTCTTTCAGGTCCTTCTACAATCATACGGATATCTATTAAGGCAGTCTATAATTTGGCTGATTTGACTAGAACATGTGTGCTTTTTCATCTTCTATGTTTAATCCTCTTAGTTGTGTGCTGATTTCTTGTAGGTCTGTTGTTGTTCGGAAGACCTGAATTCTGAGATTTTGGTCTATGTCAGTTAATGCTGCAACAAGATTGGGTTGAGGCACGATTGGCTCAAAAATGTATTCCCTAGGCTCCCTACGTCCCGTGATTGTCATACAAGATCAATATAAACCTAATTGAAACAAAATAAACTAATTATGCAAGATATATCTACAACATATATATATATATATATATATATATATATATATATTCCTCTATTTTTGTATTTTTGATAGAATTTTGAATAGAATTGAAAGAGCAACTAATCTAATATATTCATAAAATGACAACTAATCTAATAACAAAATTAAAACAAGCAAGGTAGCCCGGTGTAGCTACTTTCTGTGTAGTTGTGAGTTTATCCTAAATAACTAGATAGCTGATTAACTTAATTGAAAGACTCTCAATCCTACCTCAGAAGTGAGGAATAAATCATAGTTTCTGAGAAACTATCAATCCCCCCTGACTTCCCGGTAATATTGAAAATGAAATTTAACTGAAATGAAATATTTCACTACTCTATTTGATATGTTTTAACTAGAACTTTGACAGATAAAACCTAGAATTTGTAGAACAGTGGCGAATCTAGTAGTGTATGAATTTGTCCCCTTAGAATGATCTCCTCATTCCTTCGTGTTCACGTGAATCCAGAAGAGCATGTATATGCTAGCAAGATAGAATAATGTATTTGAAAAATGGTAGCTTTGGATATAAACCGAATATAATGCGAGTAGGAGAGGGACAACGCAAGTGACAGAGCTTGGCGTATGCAATTCCTAGCGGGATTTATTATGGGAATACAACACAAGTGTACCGAGAGATTCTGGAATCTACCTTATGTGAAGAACACAACCTACAACTCTAATGGATTCAATCTACAAATGACACTACTCTACTCTAAACTAATTTGTATGAACAACAATGAACAAGACTGAAGCAAGAAGATCGAATGGCTTCTAATAGTAAAGGAAAAACTAGCATGGATGCAAACATGAAAACAAAATGAGTTCTAAGCAAGAAATTGAAAGACTAAACAATGGAAATGAGAAGTTGAGGGGCCATTTGCTTGAAAACAAGCTGGCTATTTATAGATTTCACATTCACCCAAAGGTGATTCCTATTAGAACTCTTTTACCATTAAACAATGAAGAAACACTATTCCAGGGAACATAAAACATTAATACGAGCTAAGGCGGTTGAGAAAAGCTAGTAAATGTTGAAAAATTATGCAAGTTGCGATCAAAGGAACATGCTGGAAAATGTGTGAAGGACCGCCGCCCTGAGAAGGGTGGCGGTTTCATTACTGAAGGTCAAAAGCATTTAAAAAGGGGGGCGAGGGATAAAACAAAGCACAAGGAACTTGGATAAAGCATTTGGGATGCTAACATATACTTCGTGAGCTTCTCTGGATCCCGAACACCTTACGAGGCGACCTGTATCATCATTGGGGCATGTGTAACATCGTTCGACGGTATAATACCCTACAATTTTGGGTACGTACATATTGCCCCTTGGTGAAGTGTTTTAACCATGAAGAGGCGTAAACAAAGTTGGTGGAGTGCAGTATGGCGGTCCCAAAATGGGAAGCTAGAAGTTATACTTGATACACCCGTGTGTCGAAATGTTGCCATCCAAGTTCCTGCTACCCGTAAAATAAAAATAAGACTCAAGTGCAGATAGATAAAATAAATGAAATGAGGACTTACCATTTGCAGGGGATAAAAACTTACCTCCATCGATGCTCTAAACCTATGAAAGGGGCATTCAAACGAGTTAAAACACCATACATACATACATATATATATATATATATATATATATATAACGGGATTATTTTCCTATTCATTTTCATGTGTCGATTTGATAGTTTTTGAGCTCTAGGACCCACGGTGATGGTTTTCAATGAGAGTATAGTCAAAACATTCATATCGAGATAGCGATCATGCCTCCGCAAGTAGAACCTTGACCCGCGAGATCCCAGGTTAGTTCTTCTTGATTTAACATTTTTGCACCCAAAATGTTAAAATGACGAAATCTTTGTTATGGGGGTTATTTTTAAAAATTTCAATTTTAAATGTCTCTTAGGGGGGACACCTAATGGGTAGGCTTTCGTTTTAGCTAAAATGGTCAATTTTTGCATTTTAAAGCATTTTTAGGGCATGCGACCCGTTTGTAGTCGTGGGACAGACCGCCACCCTGAGCAGGGTGGCGGTTATGAGACCGCTACCTTTTAAGGTGGTGGTTATGGAACCGTCGCCCTGCTCAGGGTGGCGGTCCTCTACATAGTGTTAAAACAACACTATTTTGAGTTTATTTTTGCATTTTTAGTATTCCTACTTGCTTTAATGATTTTTCCAATGCAATCTTGGCACTAACTTGCTTCTTTTTGCATGTTTTTGGGTGTTTTGTAGAAGAAGGAAGAGTACATTAGATGGATCCAAGAGAGGGAGTGTGATTGGCTTCTAGCAGTGTTAGATGCACTCTCTCAAGCTGAGCAGGATACTCTCTAGAGGGCAGGTATATTGAGGATCGCACGGGTCCCCCACATTGAACCTTCTAATCACATACTATGTGACTTATTTTCTTATTGGGATGTAGATCGGAACACCTTCCAATTTTCAGGTGTTAGGGGTGAGTGGACTATCACCCTAGAGGATGTCTACCACATTTTGGGAGTCCCAATTATTAGGAGGAGACTTTCATTTGATACAGCAATATCTAGAGCTCAGGGGACTCAGTGGGCCACCTATATGGGAGACGTAGTTGTCTCCACTAGTTCGAAGAAGGGGGTGAAGGTTCGTTCTATTCCTGGTTTTCCCATCCCTCTGATCCGTCAGGCCATTATGGGCATCCTTTCTTCGAGATTGATCGGGGACAAGGGAGAGGATACTTTGCTCTACTGCTTGGTCCCCATCATCACATGATTGAGGCACATGGTCGATTTATGCCTGGGGAGCCTATATACTTGGGACTACCTATCATGACTTATACAGGGTGATTTGATTATAGAGATAGTCGTTGAGCCATCCGACCTTAGTTATGAGCTGGGTCTATGAGCGCATTATCCCTTATGGGAGAGGCGTAGAGGTGGAGGATCTCGGGGCCGTGAGGGCAGCGAGGTGGATATGGATGATAGTTCTTAGAGCACCCCACCAGCTAGTTACTTCCCTAACTACTGAGGATATGGAGGCCACACCTTATCAGGCCATGGTGAGGTTGTGGGGCGAGGAGACCTTTACTTTGATTTCCTACTCTACTACAGGCAGCTTGTGGACAGGATGGGGAAGGTAGAGACACACCCCTTCGATCGAGTGCCTCAGTAGTTTTGGCCATGCTTATATTGATATGCTTCCCCTAGTGGTGTCAGTGTTCAGATCAGTACAGGAGGCTAGGGGAGGTCCTAGAGGCTGGGGTTGGACTATTGTTTCTCCTGGCGCCCCTATTGCAGCCAAGAGAGTGGTACGCACTTAAGAGAGAGCCGGTGCTCCACAAGCACCTTTACTTCAAATTGTTGTCGGTCTTGCCCATAGAAGTGATTATCCCATTGATATAGACTATGAGTCCGAGGAGTTCATAGGGGAGAGATGGAGGAGGAGACCGACGACATGGAGATCAATGAGTCGAGGTGGGGAAGAGGACGGTGATCTCGAGTCGCATGACACTTTGTAGTGCCCAAATTTTTATAGCTCCGATTATCTGTTGGTTCCTTTATTCCTATACATGTTTTGATTTAGACTCGATAGACTTTGGACATTTTACTATGATTTTTATCCTCATGGACATTATGTCATTTTGGGCGCATAGCTCCAATTGGACTAGATTCATATACTGATATATTTCTTATGATGTTGATGACACTAACAAAGTTATATGATAGACTTATTGGTTAGATGTTAGTCTCTTGTGGTTGATTTGATTAATGATATAGTGTTTTGGATTTAATGATGGTAATTTTCATGCTAACCTAAGTGTATGTCGTTGTAATTTTATTTGTGGATGATTCATGGCAAACTATGTGGGTAATTGTATGCATTGCACTATCAATTGTAAATTATGTTCAGACATTATAAGTTTGATTGATATTGTGATGTATAGATGATGTTTATTATATTGGACAGATGCGGTTAATGTGTGCAATGAGTGTGCAGGTGACAGGTATAGGAGAGCATGGGTGTCAGGGCAGCTACGCAATTGTGCACAAGCGGCCCATGGGCTGAGTCCTAACCATGCTAAATGTTTGAGGCCTTAGAATAGATGTATTTAATTGGGAACCATGGGTGAACCCCTCAATTGTAATGTAATATTGTTTTGTAAAACTAATTAGGTTTAGGGTGTGTTTTATTAAGTAATCTAGCTTAGGGGTTTAATGATCTTATCTTAAGTTAAGTGTTGGTTTTGGGAAGTGTGTGTGTGTTGGTAGAAGAGATTGGGGACCACATGTGAACCTTGGGTGGACCCCACACCCTCTACCCTTGTGCCCAAGCATGCTAAACCCGAAATTGGGTTATTTTGGGTATTTTTAGGGACCCCTTTTTAGTTTGGGGTTCCTTAGCATGAAAATGGGCCCTTGGACCCTACCTAATAGGTAGGGGGCTATTTCCAAGGTTTGAGAGGGTTTCCTCCCATTTAGCCCTCTTTAGTCACCATCCATGTAAGATGGTTAGGTTGTGTGAAATTGTTAAAAGTAGCTCCTTTGTGTTTTATTTTAGTTTTTGGTATTTTGGGTGAAAAGGGGTAAAAGGTGAGTTTACTCTTACTTATTTGGTTTTTGGAATCTTTGACTCTTGAGAGGAGAGGGGGTGACACTTGTCACTTTCCCATTGGTGAGAAAACTTTTGAGTTCCTCTTATTATTCTTCCTCATGTGGAAGGAACGGGTCTTCTTGGTTCATTTTTTTGGAGCACTTGGAGAATTTTGGAAGCTTGGAGGAGCTTGGACAAAGGAGAAAAGCTTAGAGTCTTAAAAAGCATTATAGAGGTAGGGTTCTTAATTTTTTTCTTCTTAGTTGTGTCTATCTTGTTAACTATGCTTACCCAATGGATTGGTGTGTGTGAAATGATGTGTTGTGAGTTGTATGGTAAATGTAGTTGTTTGCTTGTTCTTGTTGTTTTCTTTGTTTTCTATCCACCATCATTTGGATTGATGGTTTTGGAGAATGTATGGGAAGAGAGAGGGATTTCCCTCTCAAACCTCATGGTTGTTGGTTAAGCCATGAAGGTCCCTTCTCATCCCCTCATATGGTTTGAGATGGGAGAAAGGTTCATATGGCTTGAACCTTTCCCGAGTCTTGGTGAGGAAACCCTTTTGGGTTTGAAAATCCCCCAAGAAGGATTTCTATAACATAAAGGAGGAATAGGGAGGATGAATGATTAGGAGGTATAAGGAGTTTTGTATTCATGATTTTTTGGTGCTCCTATGGTTGGACACCTTGATTTGGGCATCCTACTTCCTCTCTTCCCCCTTGTGAGGTTGACATTGTTATCCTCATGTTGTTGTTTTCATGTGTAGTAAGTGGTTAAATGGTCTCATGTTTTTCTTGTTGTGTGTAAATCCCCTTTATACTTGTGCACATTGTGGAAGCTAGTTCCTCTCTCCCATGGGCTTGGGGGAGGCTAGCATGACTTCCAACCATGGAAAGGCATGTGATGATGCCTATTGGTTGGGTGGTAAACAAGCCATGTTCTCTTGGAATTGGATCCTTGTAAGAGTATTGGAGTTTGGAGTTCAAGTTGAAGATAGATGGAGTTCCCTATTCATCTTGGTTCTTAATGTATATTTATGAATGTGACTATGTGAAGCCTTCTTTTTCTTGTAAAAACACCCACTTTGTATGTGATGTTACTTGTAAACTTAAGCCATATTGCTTAAGAAAGTTTCCTTCAATAGTGCAAGGATCTTGTAAAAAGGTTGTTTTGAATAGCTATGTAGTTGAGCATATTTTTACAAATGTGAACCCTTGCCTTGGAAAAGTAAGCTTGTAAAATAGATATGAAAAATCTCTTCACAAAGAAATTGTTGCAACTCTATTTTGGAATGAAAGTTGTTTATTGGAAACATTGTGTTACAAAAGAAATAATGTGAAGTTACTAGCATTAAAAGTAAACTGGTTTTTATCCCTTGTTGAAATATCTCTCTTGTAGAAATCTACAATAGTTATCTAGTTATGCATTACATGTTAAATCTAAAAATTTAGTGTGCTTGCATTTAAAAAAAAAAATTATGGCATTACATTTTGGTATCAGAGCCGTGGTTCAAACACACGGACTCTTTGGGTAATTTTGTTTTCGTCATCTTATTGCCTTGTTTCAAAAAAAAAAAAATCTATCTTTTCTTGTTGTTGTTGGATTCCCCCTTGTTGAAATCTGCATTAATTATTTAGCTATTTTGCATTGAAAGAAAGTTAATGTTATTGGGTTGTAGGATTTATTGAAATAATGATGTTAGTTGTTTTATAATAGTTGTTGGAAATAATGTTTGTCTTAGCCCTTTGTTCTTGCAATTATTGATAACAATGTGCCAAGGAAATGAAAACAGACTTTATATAGTTACATTTTTATTTTATTTTTTGGTTTTCTATTTATAACTATATTTTTGCTAGAGTAAACAAAAATAAATAAAAATAAAAATTCAAAAAAAAATGCACACACACACACACACACACACACACACATATATATGGGTCGTTTGTTTTGTATTTTTTAAAAATAAATTAAAAATAAATAAATAAATAAAAATAAAAATAAAAGCGTGTTGTGGGGGCCGAACCCCCGTAGCCCCAAACGAACCCAAACAACCCCCGCAGCCCCTGTCCCTGTTCCCGTCCCCGCCTGCACCCGCCCCGCCTAACGCCCAAACCCTGCCCCCTGTCCCGCCCCGCGCCCCCCGGATCCCTGTCCCTCCCCACGGCCTACCCCAATGTTCCCCCAAACCCCGCACCCCACACCCCACGCATTGCTCTGCGCCCCCGCCCCACCGCGCACCCCGTAAACCCTACGCACACCCCGCCCTCTACTTCCGCACTATTTCCTCCCGCGCCTCCCATGCGGGCCGCCACCTTCCTACAAGGCAAAGAAACAAAAAAAAATTAATAAAACCCAAAATATATACAACCGAGCCCCTCATTTTCCGCAACACAAAAATATATATATATATATATATATATATATATATAAACAACAACAACAATATATATATGTATATATATATATATATATATATATATATATATATATATGTCCATTCAAAATATGAGTTTTTCCTCAATAAGTTTTACAAAAAAAAAAAAAAAAACAATACATGGATTTCACAAAAGAAAAGGAGACTCCATGAAGCTAAGATTCTATAGCTCCTCCACCTGCACAAGAGGAACAAAATGAAAACAAAAGGAAAATCAAATAAAAAGAAAAGAAAATAACATAAGGATGTTTAGGTCAGAATTAGGGAAAATGTAGAAATCTAAGGCTCACATGGGTTTGATCCTATGGTTCCTATTTAATCTTAACCCTCTTAAGTCATGGGGATTTTAAAATAAATAAATAAATGAATAAATAAAGGGGCGGATTGTGTGTGTGGATAAACTAAGTTAAAAGGGGGGGAACAAAATTAAATTTAAAAGAGTGTGTAAAAATAAATAAATAAATAAATTTAAAAGGGAGGAAGACTATTCACTTGCTAAGGGTGTAGATATTTAAACATGGCCCTAGGGAGCTTAATAGAGTAAAATAATTAAATTATTATTAGGATAGTGTTAATTTATTTCAGGAAAATTAATTATTAATAAAAGGGGCATTGCATTTGGTGTTATAATGATAATAAAAATAATAATAATATAACGCTTCCAACAAACGTTTAGAAAGTTTATAAAACATTTTTTTTTTTATCGGGGTTTAGGATGGCACCCAAGAGGGGACGATCAGCTCGAGGTTCGGGACATAGTGCACCTACGCGACAACCGCCGGCCCCCGATTTTGGGCCTTAGATATTGGAGACCCTGCAACAGCTGATAGGTGTCATACAGGAGCGTCTTCCACCACCGTAGGTGCTGATAGAGGAGGACATTCAGTTGGGAGATGAGGAGTTGTTTAGCGAGGAAGCACATCCAGCACCACCTGAGCATGACATTCTGAGACGAGAGAGGTCACGCAGCCCTTCCATCCTTGGCGAGAGGGTGGCCTCGTTTCATCACAGCCGATCACATAGTTTTGAGGGACCATTTGGAGATAGGTGACCTCTTTCACCTGTTAGACCACATCGCAGGATCGAGACACAAGCAGTGTGATTCGAGACCTTCTTCACCTTCAGCCGCCTATGTTTACTGGTTTGACAGACGGCTTTGGGGTAGAGTCTTGGCTCCTTAGCTTGGATAGTTGCTTTGGCTTGCACTCTCATGAGAGAAATGTCAAACCCAGGTTTGCCATACATCTCTTCCGAGACGCAGCAGGCATTTGGTGGAGGAATGAGGAGCGAAATCTCCATTTGACTTGAGATACAGTGACTTGGGAGTTGTTTGAGGAGCGATTCAGGGCCCGGTATATGTCAGAGCTTTTTGTGCAGAAGAGGATCGATGAGTTTCACGAATTACGATAGGGTTCTGGCTCAGTGGTGCAGTATGAGAGTAGGTTCTTGGATCTCTTGCAGTATGTAGACTACCTGCAAAATGAGAAATTACAGGTAAACAAGTTCATTCGGAGCCTGAATTCAAATATAGCAGGAGTTGTTAGGATGTTATCTCCTCCCACGCTCAAGAAGGCCGTTGAGAAGGCCTACTTGGCTGAGGAGAATAGGACCAAGGCTCAGGAGCACAGAGAAAGGAATAAGAGCAAGTTCCAGGACACGATTCAGGCATTCCAGAGTCAGAGAGCACGGGGAGCAGTACCACCCCCTAGAGGAGGATTCTGGTCTTCTCCAGCAGCATCGAGAGCTCCTCCACGCCCATCACAGTAGACACAACATCAGGGACACTAGCATCAGAGGGGTAGACAGACTCAGAGTTTTCAGTGAGGTGGGTCTAGAGGTGGTTTTGGTGGGTCTAGAGACAAGAGGCCGGGTACTCATCACTCGGCCCAAAGACGCTTGCAAGGCAGCCGATCTACTAGGGTTGGGACTGGCGGAGTTCGATTCGCAGAGCACAGGAGGGACCCCATCTCAGAGGGGTATAGGAAAATGTTTTATTTGTGGGGCTCCAGACCATTATGTGCGTATGTGTCCGCACAAGCCCACTACTACGAATATGTAGAGAGCTCTTAGATACGAGTAGACGGTGGGTGACGTGGGACGCGCCTATCGTGTGTATGCAGCGGTTGACAACGCTGGGATGAGCATCAGAGCCTACTATCATTGAGACGAAAATTACTATCGGGGTATTTGTCTCGATTTTTGATTCAGGTGCTTCAGATTCCTTTATATCACCTTCTATAGTGGACCAGTGTGGGCTAGTGGTGGCTAGGTAGCCAGATAGTTAGTAGGTTGAGTTGGCCTCGGGGATAATCTCACCATGGACTCGTATTTGGAGAGTTGTGTACTCAATTTGGGAGTCTTCTCCACTACACTTGACCTCTGAGTTATTCCTTTAGGATCCTATCAGGTAGTGTTGGGTATGGATTGGCTCAAGGCTCATCGAGCCAAGGTGGATTGTAGAGAGAAGGTCATTGAGTGTCAGGATGATTTGGGTAGTGCAGTTGTGATTTCAGGGATGCAGAGACCCATTTCCTTGTGCATGATCTCAGCTAAGCAACTCAAGCGGAGCATGCATAAGGGTTTCTAGTTGTTTTCTATCACTATCAGTGATTTTTGGACAAGACTACTCGAGCATTCACCCCTTGATGATCACGCAGTTTTGAGGGAGTATGCAGATGTGTTTCTAGGGGAGCTTCCAGGTTTACCACCTAGTAGGGAGGTGGACTTCACCATTGACTTAGTGCCTGGATCTACACCAGTTTCTAGGGCACCCTATCGGATGATGACTTTAGAGCTTCATGAGCTCAATATTCAGTTAGAGGAGTTACTAGAAAAGGGTCTTATTCACCCTAGTGTATCTCCTTGGGGAGCGCCAGTCATATTCGTGAAGAAGAATGGTTCTCTCAGGCTTTGTGTAGATTTCAGACAGCTCAACAAAGTCACAATAAAGAACCGTTATCCACTCCCTAGGATTGATGACTTGTTTGATCAGATGCGGGGAGCTAGAGTGTTCTCCAAAATCGATCTCAAGTCAGGATATCATCAGTTGCACATTTCAGATGCAGACATTCATAAGACAACGTTTTGCACACGTTACGGGCATTATGAGTTCATAGTGGTTCCATTTGGTTTGACCAATGCCCCAACTATCTTCATGAGCCTCATGAATGGAGTATTCAGGACATTTCTGGATCACTTTGTTTTAGTGTTCCTTGATGACATATTGATTTATTCTCATTCCGAGGAGGAACATGAGGAGCATTTGAGGTAGGTACTTTAGGTTTTGAGAGAGCAGAAGTTGTATGGGAACTTGGAAAAATGTAGCTTCTTTCAGACAGAGATTCAATACTTGGGTCATATCATATCAAGTGAGGGTATCTCCATAGATCCCTCTAAGATTCAAGGCTATCTTGGATTGGCCAAAGACCACCCATCACCACCGAGGTGAGGAGCTTCATGGGTTTAGCAGGGTATTACCGTAGGTTTGTACAGAATTTTCTAGGATTGCTCACCCTATTACTTCTCTTCAGAGGAAAGGGAAGAAGTTTGATTGGTCAGAAAAATGTGAGCAGGACTTTCAGTTTCTTAAGGAAAGGCTAACCACGGCTCCCATCTTAGCAGTTCGCACCCAATAGAGGATTTTCTTGTTTGCACTGATGCATCACTAGAGGGTTTGGGAGCAGTTCTTATGTAGGAGCGTCGGGTTATTACTTTTGAGTCCCGTAAGCTTAAGGACTATGAGCTTAACTATCCTACTCATGACTTAGAGCTTGCAGCAATTGTTCATGCACTTGTGCATTGGCGACATTTCCTTTTGGGTAGACCTTTCATCTTGAGGACGAGATCATTATAGCTTACAGCATATCTTCTCTCAGCCGAACCTCAACGCTCGTCAATGGCGTTGGATGGAGTTCCTATATGAGTATGACATGGAGGTGTAGTATATCAAGGGAAAGGAAAATGTTGTTGTTGCAGATGTGCTTAGTGGACGACGGAATGTGCTTACTTCTTTGACACTGCAATGAGATTTGAGAGGCGAGGATACTTGAGCATCTTAGAGGACGGGTTTTATGAGGGTGCTAGCGAGATGTTGGATTCTCGAGGAGATATTCGGGATGCATGTTAGAGTTACATGGTTTGATTCGGTTCCATAGGCACATTTATGTGCCTAAGGCAGGTGATCTCGTGTAGTTTCATCCTTACTGAGGCTCATCGATCCCCATACGCAAAGCACATCCAGGAGTGAAGAAGATGCATGCCAATTTGAGAGAGTTATATTATTGGCCAAGTCTTCGTCGAGACATAGAAGATTTTGTAGCGCGGTGTCTTGAGTGTTAGAGAGTCAAGGCAGAGCATTCTCATCCCGTAAGACTCTTATACCCTTATGATATTCCCGAGTGGAAATGGGATGTGATCTCCATGGATTTCATAGTAGGACTTCCTATGTCCTCTTATCGTCATGATGCCATTATGGTCACTGTGGATAAGTTGACCAAGGTTGCGCATTTCTCACCAACAAAGGTTACCTATAATGCATAGGCCATTGCCAAAGTGTTTATGGAGGATATTGTCAGATTGCATGGGATTCCGAAGACGATCATCAATGATAGAGACACCATCTACACATCAATTTTCTGGACTTCTTTTCAGGAGGCCTTGGGTACACAGATTAATTTCAGTTCGGCATATCATCCAGAGACAGATGGGCAGACAGAGAGGGTTAATCAGGTTCTTGAGGACATGTTGAGGATGTATGTGATGGACCAGCAGAAGAAGTGGGAAGACTATTTGCATTTAGTTGAGTTTGCCTACAATAACAGTTATCATAGCTCCATTGGCATGGCTCCCTATCAGGCTTTGTATGGACGACCTTGCAGGACACCTTTGAGTTGGGACAGACTAGATGACAGGATTATTTTGGGGCCAGCTTACCTTCAGGATTTAGAGTAGCAGGTTGTTCTGATTCGGCAGCATCTTGAGCAGGCTAGAGCACGCCAGAAGGCGTATGTGGACACCAAGAGGATCGATCGTCACTTCTC
Organism: Taxus wallichiana var. yunnanensis; assembly: GCA_018340775.1. Taxonomy (NCBI): domain Eukaryota; kingdom Viridiplantae; phylum Streptophyta; class Pinopsida; order Cupressales; family Taxaceae; genus Taxus; species Taxus wallichiana. Next base: position 560,247,237 of record CM031234.1, read on the forward strand.
AGTGGGTGACAAAGTCTTCTTGAGGGTTCATCCTCATAAGAGTCCGATCCGTTATGGAAAGGGTTCTAAGCTATCACCTCCTTTTGTGGGGCCTTTTGATATTCTTGAAGTCATCACCCAGCTTGCCTATCATCTAGCTTTGCCACCATGCCTTTCATAGGCCCACGATGTTTTTCATGTTTCGTACTACGTAGATATCTACCAGATGTTTCTCATGTTTTGGATTGGTTGGCATTACAGGTAGATGACGGAGGGCAATGGAGATTGGAGTCCTAACCATGCTAAATGTTTGAGGCCTTAGAATAGATGTATTTAATTGGGCACCATGGGTGAACCCCTCAATTGTAATGTAATATTGTTTTGTAAAATTAATTAGGTTTAGGGTGTGTTTTATTAAGTAAACTAGCTTAGGGGTTTAATGATCTTATCTTAAGTTAAGTGTTGGTTTTGGGAAGTGTGTGTGTGTTGGTAGAAGGGATTGGGGACCACATGTGAACCTTGGGTGGACCCCACACCCTCTACCCTTGTTACCAAGCATGCTAAACCCGAAATTGGGTTATTTTGGGTATTTTTAGGGACCCCTTTTTAGTTTGGGGGTTCCCTTAGCATGAAAATGGGCCCTTGGACCCTACCTAATAGGTAGGGGGGCCTATTTCCAAGGTTTGGAGGGGGTTTCCCTCCCATTTAGCCCTCTTTAGTCACCATCCATGTAAGATGGTTAGGTTGTGTGAAATTGTTAAAAGTAGCTCCACTTTGTTTTATTTTAGTTTTTGGTATTTTAGGTGAAAAGGGGTAAAAGGTGAGTTTACTCTTACTTATTTGGTTTTTGGAATCTTTGACTCTTGAGAGGAGAGGGGGTGACACTTGTCACTTTCCCATTGGTGAGGAAACTTTTGATTTCCTCTTCTTATTCTTCCTCATGTGGAAGGAATGGGTCTTCTTGGTTCATTTTTTTTTGGAGCACTTGGAGAATTTTGGAAGCTTGGAGGGAGCTTGGACAAAGGGGAAAAGCTTAGACTCTTGGAAAGCATTATAGAGGTAGGGTTCTTAAATTTTTTCTTCTTAGTTGTGCCTATCTTGTTAACTATGCTTACCCAATGGATTGGTGTGTGTGAAATGATGTGTTGTGAGTTGTATGGTAAATGTAGTTGTTTGCTTGTTCTTGTTGTTTCCTTTGTTTTCGTCCACGATCATTTGGATTGATGGTTTTTGGAGAATGTATGGGAAGAGAGAGGGATTTCCCTCTCAAACCTCATGGTTGTTGGTCAAGCCATGAAGGTCCCTTCTCATCCCCTCATATGGTTTGAGGTGGGTGAAAGGTTCATATGGCTTGAACCTTTCCCCATTCTTGGTGAGGAAACCCTTTTGGGTTTGAAAATCCTCCCAAGAAGGATTTCTATAACATAAAGGAGGAATATGGAGGATGAATGATTAGGAGGTATAAGGAGTTTTGTATTCATGATTTTTTGGTGCTCCTATGGTTGGACACCTTGATTTGGGCATCCTACTTCCTCTCTTCCCCCTTGCGAGGTTGACATTGTTATCCTCATGTTGTTGTTTTCATGTGTAGTAAGTGGTTAAATGGTCTCATGTTTTTCTTGTTGTGTGTAAATCCCCTTTATACTTGTGCACATTGTGGAAGCTAGTTCCTCTCTCCCATGGGCTTGGGGGAGGCTAGCATGACTTCCAACCATGGAAAGGCATGTGATGATGCCTATTGGTTGGGTGGTAAACAAGCCATGTTCTCTTGGAATTGGATCCTTGTAAGAGTATTGGAGTTTGGAGTTCAAGTTGAAGATAGATGGAGTTCCCTATTCATCTTGGTTCTTATTGTATATTTATGAATGTGACTATGTGAAGCCTTCCTTTTCTTGTAAAAACACCTACTTTGTATGTGATGTTACTTGTAAACTTAAGCCATATTGCTTGAGAAATTTTCCTTCAATAGTGCAAGGATCTTGTAAAAAGGTTGTTTTGAATAGCTATGTAGTTGAGCATATTTTTACAAATGTGAACCTTTGCCTTGGAAAAGTAAGCTTGTAAAATAGATATGAAAAATATCTTCACAAAAATTGTTGCAACTCTATTTTGGAATGAAAGTTGTTTATTGGAAACATTGTGTTACAAAAGAAATAATGTGAAGTTACTAGCTTTAAAAGTAAACTGGTTTTTATCCCTTGTTGAATATCTCTCTTGTAGAAATCTACAATAGTTATCAAGTTATGCATTACATGTTAAAATCTGAAAATTTAGTGTGCTTGCATTTTTTAAAAATTATGGCATTACACACTTAGGAGATCCTACAGCCGAGAGGGTAGAGCAGAGCGTGGAGAGGGTGACTCTAGTCTCAGAGGAGTTACTTTCTCAGGACCTAGGCAGAGAGGACGAGCCCATGGTAGGACTCTATGTTTCTTCAAACGTAGGAGGGGGACACCAGTCAGCAGCGGTGTCTGTGGCAGGCGCGGATAGTAGAGATCCTTCTTGGAGGCCCGGAGATCCGAGTGAGTTATCACTCTTCTTTTGATATTTGTTTTAACTAGAATTACCTTATTTGCTACCTCTCTTTTTGTTCATCCTTGGTGTCACCTTTTCATTATTTTCTAATTTGTTTTCTCCTTTACTTGCAGAGACTATTGATGAGTGGCAATACTTGATTCACCGAGTATGTACTGACACCCTGTTGCTCCCCATAGATAAGACTCGTGATGAGCTATCCATGGATGCAGGGGAGCCTTCAGCAGTCGATAGGCATACCAATGTTTTTGCCCCTATCTGGCATGTGGCCAAGATGGTGACTTCCCTCCGTGCCGAGGTAGCTGGGTATAGGGCTATAGGGCGCCATATTAGGAGGATCCACTCTCATAGCGAGACTACAACTATTGTTCGAGACCGTGAGCCCTCGGTGTACTCAAAGCGCCAAAGTAGCGATTCCTAGACGTGATCATACACCTTCTGAGGGATCCCATAGGGATTGAGAGGCCACTTGGCTCTTTTTGTAGTGACCTTTGTTAGGTTGTTTATACGAGTATTTTTGTACTTTCGGGCTCATTGAGTGTTTTGACCATGCCTAGTGCATGATGGCATTGTATACGAAACCTGATTTGTATATATATATATATATATATATATATATATATATATATATATATATATATATATATATATCTTTGGATCTAGACTCTTGGTATCTTGAATTTTGTGACTCATTTTCTAAATGTGTTTTTAGAATATTTGCTTTTCATGTTTCCAGAATGTATGCAATGTACAACAAATGATAGTAAATAGAATGTTTTACTATATATGTTTTTACAAATGTTGATATGAGATGATACTAACATATGGTAGTACTAAACTTTTGAACTCTTTGGGCAATGTTTGTAATTCGTTCTTATATTGGCAAAACGTGATGAATGCATAGTGATAAAGAGATGAAATTTCCCAATCCCAAATCCAACAACTAGTAAGACGCGAGGGCTCAACACCAAGAATTAGGAAGGGCACTAATTGTATGAATTTGATTGAATGGAATGATGAGAGACAGAAAAACCAAGAACAAGAACCGATTTGGACCTACACACCCACCCTACTGGAACTACTACCAAGCTTAGAAGGCCACTTATTTTTTAGTTTATCTAGACTTAGATTCATAAATGACAACTTTGGTTGACAAACTATGGTTTTGAGGATTCGATCTCTTTGGAATTTGGATGTTTGGATATTTGTTTTCTCTTAACATAATTTGACTTCTGTTTTTAGCATACCAAGATTTGTTAGTTTGTGTGATTGGACCACCCACACTCGCCTCATACCACTAGTAAGAAGCATGGGTTTGTCACCAAAGACAAGATACGGGTGAGTAAGGGAACTTATTTCCTCTCCCAACCTCACATCACTGGTAAGAGATGTGGGCTTATCACCGAAGGTTGATGGGGCAAAGAAGTGTGTAAAATAAAATATTTGGTTTGGTTGGTGCTTTTGATTTCATTTGATTTTGACATTTCTGATCTATGAATTTGGGATATCCTTTCATTCCAAGATATTTTAAGAGGGATAGATGTGACACCAAGAAGCTTCCATAACAGACCGTGGGCAAGGATAGCTTCACCTAGTAGAAAGAAAGAGCAAAGCCAAGTATGCAGGTCTTGGTATGGTTTCCGTCAATGTTTGTCTGTTGAAATTGATGAGAAGATTTAAAAATATTTGATAATGTTTGAAGAGATGTGATATGAATATTTTTGCCAATATCTTTGAAATTTCTAAGCTTTTTAAGAGTAAGCTCTTGAACTATCATTTTTATGAAATGGACAGAATGAAGCAGCTAAAAGACTAATGCAATGTAGGTAGCTATAATGTACTAGCAATGACTTTGACGTTTTATGCGTAAAACCACTTAAGGTGCAAGGAATTGGATTTCACCAAATTCCTCACCTTGTAGTGTGCACAAGAGATACACACCGTTTCCGTAGTCCTTCATGACTCTGTATGGGCCCAACCATTTGGAATGGAACTTTCTTCCTTCACCGGTTTTCTTATTGATCCGGTTGTCTAGTTTTAGAACTAGATCTCCTTCATATATTTCTCACTCATAGACCTTTTTGTTATACTGCCGGCACATCTAGTCAGCATAGGCTCTGTGCCATTGTTCGGTGTTTAACCTGGCCTCGTCAAGGCTTTCTAGTTGAGAGAGGCGTGCCTCCCTGTAAGCTTCCTCGTCTAGAATCCCTTGTAATGAGATGTAGAGACTGGGTATTTCAACCTCAAGTGGGAGAACTGCTTCTACTCCGAATACCAGTGAGAAAGGAGTTACTCCTGTTGGTGTTCTTATTGAGATTTGGTGGGCCCACAAGGCCGGATATAATTTTAAATGCCAATATCGTTTATTTTCCTTTACTATTTTGAGGAGAATAGCTTTCAATGTTTTGTTTATCGCTTCAGCCCACCCATTGGCTTGAGGGTAGTAAAGAGAGGTTGTGTGATGGTTTATCTTGAACTTACTACATAACTCATGAACCTCATCATTCTTAAAGTACGTGCCATTATCTTAGATAATGACTTGTGGGAAACCATACCAAGAGATAATTTGGTTCAAATGAATTTGGTAATCACCGAACACAGTACAGTGGTGAGAGGCATGGCCTCCATCCATTTGGTAAAATATTTCGTCATTTGTGATTATAAAATTATGGCCATCGGTTGATGAGGAGAGAATTTCCTATTAAGTCTAGACCCCAAGTGGAGAAGGGCCATGAGTCGCTATTGGTTGTAGGGATTGTCTTTGGCATGTGAATCTCATGAGAGAATTCTTGACATTTTTGGCACTTACGTATAAATTTCACCGCATCATGTTTGAGAGTGGGCCAAAAAAGCCCATCCGATGTATTTTTTGAGCGGTGGCATGACCACCGAAGTGGCCCCACATATCCCACTTTGTGGGATTCATGAAGAATCCTCTTGGATTCTTCTATGTCAATGCATATTAGAAGCATGCCGTCGAAGGCTCTACTGATAGAACACTTGGTCTAAAACAACATATTTAGTGTAATAATGCGTAACCGCCTTCTTTTTGTGATGTGGAACTTTTCGGTATGTATGGTCCATGATAATATTGATTGTATCAATATACCAGGGACATGTAGAAATGGGGGTCCGGTTTCGACAAAGTATACACATTCATCGAGAAAGTCTAGATTTACCAAGACTTGCCTCCATCTAGTGGATTGTCAACCTAACTGTGATCTGCAATGATTTTTCCTTTAATGGATTTTTGGTTTATGAATGTTAACTCAAATTCTCCCATTAGGGTTATGAAATGGCCAACCTTTTTAGATAAAGATCCTTGTGTGAGAAATTTTCGTAAATGGTCTGTCTTTACAATGACCCTTGTTTCCTGGTTTAACATGTAATGTCTCAAACGTTTTGTTGCAAAAATTATGGCAAGGCATTCTCTCTCTGCATGTGTGTAACATGTTTCATAATCGAGCAATGTTTGACTAATGAAATAGATCGCGCATTCTCGTTTGTCATCGTCTTCTTGAGCCAGCATGCAGGGTAGCGAGACATGAGTGACTCATGGTATAGGATCAAAGGACGGTCTAGCTTGGGAGGCATTAGCGTGGGTGGTGACAATAAGAGGCGCTTAACTGCTTTGAAGGCCTTATTGCAATCTTCAGTCCAATCGAAGCTATAATATTTCTTGAGTATATTGTTGATTAGATGAATGGCAAAGCTTAAATCTGATATGAACCTTCGGATTGCACTGAGTTTCCTAAGAAATGACCTGATTCCAAACTCGTCCAAAGGTGGGATCATTTCGAGAAAAACTAATATTTTTGCCGGATCAACATCAATCCCTCGTGAAGATATAATGTATCCTAGAATTTTTCCTTCTGTTACACCGAACACGCACTTCTCTAGGTTTAATGTGACACCATACTCAATTAGTCATGAAAGGATGATACGGAGAACTTCCGGATGATCACAATGTTTCTTGGCTTTTGCCAACAAGTCATCCACATATGATTCCACAATTTTATGGATAAGATCATGGAATATATAAGTCATTGCCCACTGATACGTAGCACCAGCGTTCTTAAGACCAAATGGCATGACAATATAACAATAAGTTCCCCAGGGAGTTATAAATATGGTTTTGGCTTGATCTTGTTCAGATATTTTAATCTGATTGTACCCTGAGAACCCATCCATGAGGGACAGTAGTTCAAATCCAGCTGTTACATCAACGATAATGTTAATGGATGGTAATGGGAAATCATCCTTGGGACAAGCTTTGTTAATATCCCGAAAATCTATACAAATGCATATCTTCCCATTCTTTTTGAGGATGGGAACGATATTAGACAACCATTGTGAATAGTCAACGGGCTTGATGAATCCTACTTGGAGAATTTTTACTACTTCCTCTTTTACCATGAGAGCCACTTATGGCTTCATTGGTCTTGACTTCTATTTAATTGACTTCGCATCTGGTTTAGTGACGAGATTATGTACCGAAACTTGTGGTGCGATACCCATCATTTCTTTATAATTAAATTTAAAAGCCTTTTGATGTTTTTTGAGGATTTGGGTGTGTATTTCTATTTCTTCGAAGTTAACGAGGATCCCAACTTCAAAATTCTTGGTTCTTCCTCCGTTCCAATGTTTATGTCAATGGTTTCTTCTATCAAAGAAGCGTTACCTTCTTCAAATTCAGTTGGGGCTGGAGGTAGTTCCAGGATTTCTCCATTTTCTATCTTGTAGATATCGAGATCCTTCTATGGAGGAGACTCTACCATGGGATTTAAAAAGTAGGAAGAGGAGTGTGGTATTAGGGAAAGATCAACTATACGGTGAGCAAGGTGTAGCTCTGCATAGGCGTTTAGATATTCAAGAGTGACTTTATCACTATCAACATGATGTAAGATAGGAGACTCATTCTCAGCTGTATGTGTTAGAAGAGGGTTCGTTGATATTTTCTTCACCAATGGTTCAGTATGAAGTGATACCTTGAAACTTGTATCTTCCAACTCATTACTTGGGGTAAAATGTGAATTTGAGGTTGCTATTGAATCTATGAGAAGGTTCTGTTTTCATGGGATTGCCTCAATGGATATGAAGTCGAATGCTTTGCTTAGATATAATACTATTGTTTTATAGAGCTATGAGTGCTCAGCTCTAGTCTCATATACTTCAGAGACTTGGTTTATAACCAATTACAAGTCTCCTAACACTTTGATGTTATTAACACCGATCCTTTTGGCTACGATGAGGCCAAGTAGGAGGGCTTCGTACTCAGCGTTGTTGTTTGTACATTCAAGGTTTAACTTAAAAGAACAAGAAAGGATCTTTCCCTCAGGGGAAGTAAAGATCACACCTACCCCGGCTCCATAGTGACATCTAGCTCCATCGAAGTGGAGAGTCCAATATTTACTAGGAAAAATGGATGTTGGGACATTCTTTGCATCTGTTTCTTCTATTTTGGTTACTTCTACCATGCAAAGTTCCTCTGTTGGAAGAGAACCAACTCCTAGGGTACATCCCATACCTGTGGAATCAAATGGTAGGAAAATTGGTAGATCTTGTTCTAGTAATTCGACAATTTTTGTAGTAGTTCCTAATGACACTGTTTCTACAACGTTAGCTTCATCCTTGAGGGTTGGGATGCCCTTGACTAGGTTTGTAATTTCTAGTTCTATTGTAGGTATTAATTTTTCTTCCGGTTTTGAGTCAATTGGTTTGTTAAGTTGGTTTTTTGGGAGTTCAAACTCAAAGTGAACGCCTGGTCTTTTCTTCAGGTCTGCTAGGTGTATGTTGAATGGTTTTGGGTCACCTTTTGCTACGAATATCTTTCCTAGGTGTAAGAATCTTATTTCCTGGAATAATGTAGAAGGGATTGCTTTCATGCGATGTATCCATGGTCGATCGAGGATCATATTATAGTTGGTTTCCGATCTATGATATAAAACTTTCGGTGAGGATTGTCTTTGGTCCTAAGGTGACTGTAATATTATAGTCTCAATTGAAGTAGCTTTAAGGTTGTCATAACCTCTTAGCGTATTTCTTGTTGTGGAACAGTTTGTTTCTCCATATCCTAGATTTTGAAGGAAAGAGAAGGGGACAATGTTAACTACTGCCCCATCATCAACCATTACACATTTAACGTAATTATTGTAAACCCACACTTGTAAATGCAAGGCCGGATCGCCTCTACATGCAATTTCAGCATCTGTTGGCATTTTGTTTATGTCGAATATAAACTCGGTATCCCTATCTAGCTGCCCTAGAGGGTGGATATCGAAGTCTATATGGTTTACTTGTGTTTTGAAGGTGGAGTGATGTTAATTAAATGACCTAGACCTAGTGCTTCTAAAAGAGCAGCCCTATGGGCAGGAGAATTTTTCAATAAGTCCAAAAAGGAGATGTGAGAGAAGGTCTTTGTTAAGTCATTAATTAAATCATAAGCACCTATGGGTTTTACCAACATTTGTTGAATGTTATATGGCTCTAGTGGATAGATTGGATTTGGTTGAGAAGAATATTCTCGTGCTCTTGTTATGGCTTCTATGTGCAGCTCAGTATCTAACTCCACTAGACCAACTATCTTGGTTCGTGGTTGATTTCCTAATTGTGGTGCGACAGGTGGATTTAGTGAAGTTGAGGCTTCATGATCATTATTTCCTGTCATTACACCTTTGTTCATCCCATTTGGATTTAATTTATTATTGTTATTGTGATTTGGAAGTGGATCATTAAAGATCTTAAGAGGTGCGTTTTGAGGGAAAGCCCTATGAAAGTATTTGGCATAGGTGTCACAGAATCTATTAAGAACATATCTATGAAGAGTTGTCTTTGTTCTTCTGGAAAACATTGCATGAACTTATTGTAATCACAGAAAGTCCTAGTGTCATGGTCTCAAATTTTGTGGAAACCACAATACGAGTTGGGATTATAACTCCTAGGTTATTGGTTTTGGCACGTGTTATGGTCCAAAACTCGATTAAAGCTGTTGACTATTAGGATTAAAGTTTTGTGTTTGTTGCCTTTGGTTTTGGTTCGATATCTAGTTGAGTTTTGACTTGGACCCTGTGTATGGATCTTTCATTGTTGTTGTTGTTGTTGTCATCGGGGATGATTAAAGTCCACCGCGTTGATTGTTTGGGTAAAATTGTTGTTTCGTTGATTGTTAACTAGTGGTGGAACATTTACAATGTTTACTTTTTTCATTTGGTTAGTCACTCCATCCGGTGTCACTCCACGCTTTTGTTAAGGATTTTAGGTCCTTGATTGGAGTTTGTGGTAGTAGGATAAGTCATAGTGTTTTTCGTTGGGGATGATTAACCTCCCATTGTTCCATATGTCTTGTGACCACTATATATTGCAGCTTGATCTATTCAGAGAGCGCTCTCGAGCACTTCATCATAAGTTCTTTGTGGGAACTTCGGACTTCTTCCTTTATCTATCTACCGAGAGAATGAAGGAATAAATCACATAGTTCCATCTCGATCCATGTTTGGAGTGCTTTTTGAAGAATAGAGGACTCTGTACACCATCTTTGGATGAAATGAGCAATGATTCATTGTGTTCTTGTTTAATATACAAGAATTCCCTGATTCTGTTCTCAACAATTTGTTCATGTCGAACGCTTTGATGAACTCTGAAATGAGTTGTTTAAATGAATGTATTGAAGCTTCAGGTATTCTGTAATACCAATTGAGGGCAATACCCTCTAAAGTTTTGGGGAATATTTTAGCAACAACTCCATCCCAAGGGAGCAGTTCTCGAATGGTTGTGGCATAGGCCTTAATATGTGCATTTAGGTCTCCCTCCCCTTTGTACTTGGGTAGATCAGGGAGAGGTCTTGGAAGCATGACGCTTCATATAGTGAAGTCTAAAGGTTCTTTCAAATATTCTGAATAAGTCCCTATCACATAGGTTTCGACCATTGATGGTGTTTGCTGAGGGGGTGGAGGTGGAATGGGTTGTTGATATGGTGTAGCATATGTATTTGCAAGGGCATAAGGAAATCCCTGTGTTTGAGCAAACATGTTGGGAGAAGAGAACATATCTCCCTATGGTGATTTGGAATACATGTTTAAGTATGGAGGAGCATTGCTCAGGAATGGGTTGTTTTGTACTAAACCGGGAGGTATTATATTCTCAACTGGAGCGGCATTAGAAAACGTGGTTCTAGTTGGCATTTGTTGTAAGTACTGAGGAGGCATACCCAACGTGCCTATTCCTATGAGGAGGTCTACTTGGCTGGGATGATGTGGAGGATTGGAAGTTCCTACTTGTATGAACTGTGAATTTTGATTTTCTTGAGCAAGTTCCAACCCTCTAACCTTCTCAACTAAGGCTGAGATGACCTCGTTTGGTGAAGACATGGTATTTTGCCTTAGTGGCATTTGTTGTATATCTTGAGGTTGTATAGGCATATGGTACCCTGCTATGAATTGATCGGTGCCCTGCTAAGTTTCACCAAGGGAATTTCCTATAGGTGGAGGAATGGGGGTGTTTTCTTGGAATGAGACCTTGGGTTGTGTTTACAAACCTCCTATAGGTGGGTACATATTTTGAGAGCGTTGTTCACTCCTAGCATAACGTGCTAAGTATTCGTCATCTAAAAATAGATATAGATCTGGCTGTCTACTAATTTGTAGTCTAAGAAACACCTGAGGAGATGAACCAAATTCTCTAGTGAGCGTCATGTTGTTTGAGCCTGAAAATCTGTAGTTGTTGCATTTGAGTGAGCTGATCCAACTCCTCTATTTGGAAAGAAGAACTATATCTAGTCCTTTGAGGTGGAGTTTGTGTTGAAAATTAGTTAGTTGAATAGTTGTCACCCCATGCTGAGAGTGAGGGTGATGGTTGTCTATTTAGTTGATCGTAGTATGCTTCAAGACCTAGGAGAGGTCTTCCATATGCATCGTATCCCGACATATTCGGGGGGTATATGAATACCCGCAGAATAATGGGAAAGAGTGAAGGTGGATGAAAGAAATGAAAATAGAAAGAGGAATATTAGTTTGTTTCATGTCGGGTTCACCAATTTTGTTGGTGAAGCTGATGTGAAGGCTAATGAGGTGGAAAAGATGAAAAGTAAACTAATTGGAAGAACAAGTAGAAATAAGACTCCAAACCAGAAGGTAGGAAGTTCACGTTGGGTTCACCAATTTTGTAGGAAGTTCACGTCAGGTTCACCAATTTTGTACGATGGAAAAGTGACATGTGAGCATGGGAATCTACAAGTAACTCTTCCTCGCACCCGACCTCCCGAGGTCATGCTGAGACAACCGGTGGGGATGGAATACACGTGGGATGTAGATAAACTAGTTAGGTAATCTTATGTCTTCAACATACAATAATGGGATCTGCGAATCTAAGGCAAAGAAGGCCCTCCTAACTGAATCGGTGTGATAGATCATTCGGCGAGGATAGGCAAGCAAAGGCTCCAATCAATATCGAGCTCTACCGTGATCCAATCTATGGGTTGTGGGATACGTGGAAGATGACTTGTGGGTGCTTTGTATATATCTCCCAACAAGGTCATGAAAATGGAATGGCTAAATGTGTAGTGGATCTTTTGGTGTTTTATGGATGATTCTCTAGTCTAGTCCAGAAATCTTTAGCTTGATTAGCTGCTACGTTTAATAATGATAGTTGTGTGATGATGTCTGGTGGAAGTGGAGAGGACCTAAACACCAACGTTCACAAGCTGGTGTCAATATTTGATTGATTTGTAGGCCCGTTGGGTTGTGGGACCTGTGGATCACAACCGTAAGTTTGTGGTTGTTGTGGACCTCCTATGGTCATATGAAGAGTCAACCCCGATTCTGAGTATCCAGTAATCGTATGCCTTTTCAGCCTCTATGTTTAGAACTAGAAGTTGCACGATTTTCTCGAGTACCTAATAGGTGTTTTGGCAACTTGGATACATAAGCTAGTGTCTATATCAACGAGGAGGTCTCCTGCGTCTAGTTGTGGGACTAGTGGATCACAGCTGAATGTTTTCTCTCTTTCAGGTCCTTCTACAATCATACGGATATCTATTAAGGTAGTCTATAATTTGGCTGATTTGACCAGAACGTGTGTGCTTTGTCATCTTCTATGTTTAATCCTCTTAGTTGTGCAATGATTTCTTGTAGGTCTGTTGTTGTTGGAAGACCGAATTCGAGATTTTGGTCTATGTCGGTTAATGCGCAACAAGATTGGGTTGAGGCACGATTGGCTCAAAAATGTATTACTGGGCTCCTACATCCCGTGATTGTCATACAAGATCAAAACCTAAGCTGAAATGAAATAAACTAATTATGCAAGATATATCTACAACATATATATATATATATATATATATTCCTCTATTTTTGTATTTTTGATAGAATTTTGAATAGAATTGAAAGAGAAACTAATCTAATATATTCAGAAAATGAAAACTAATCTAATAACAAAATTAAAACAAGCAAGGTAGCCTGGTGTAGCTACTTTCTGTGTAGTTGTGAGTTTATCCTAAATAACTAGATAGCTGATTAACTTAATTGAAAGACTCTCGATCCTACCTTAGAAGTGAGGAATGAATCATAGTTTCTGAGAAACTATCAATCCCCACAACTTCCCTGGCAATATCAAAATGAAATTTAACTTAAATGAAATATTTCACTACTCTATTTGATATGTTTTAACTAGAACTTTGATCAGATAAAACCTGGAATTTGCATAATAGTGGCGAATCTAGTAGTGTATGAATTTTTCCCCTCAGAATGATCTCCTCGTTCCTTCGTGTTCACGTGAATCCAGAAGAGCATGTATATGCTAGCATCAATAGAAGAAGGTATTTGAATAATGGCAGCTTTGGATATAGACCGAATATAATGCGAGTAGGAGAGTGACAAAGCTTGGCGTATGTAATTCCTAGTGGGATTTATTGTGAGAATACAACACAAGTGTACCGAGATATTCTGGAATCTACCTTTTGTGAAGAACACAACCTGTAATTCTAATGGATTTAATCTACAAATGAAACTACTCTGCTCTAAACTAATTTTTATGAACAACAATGAACAAGATGAAGCAAGAAGATTGAATGGCTTCTAATAGCAAAGGAAAAACTAGCATGGATGCAAACATGAAAACAAAATGAGTTCTAAGCAAGAAATTGAAAGACTAAACAATGGAAATGAGAAGTTGAGGGGCCATTTGCTTGAAAACAAGCTGGCTATTTATAGATTTCACATTCACCCAAAGGTGATTCCTATTAGAACTCTTTTACCATTAAACAATGAAGAAACACTATTCAGGGAACATAAAACATTAATACAAGCTAAGGCGGTTGAGAAAAGCTGGTAAATGTTGAAAAATTATGCAAGTCGCGATCAAAGGAACATGTTGGAAAATGCGTGAAGGACCGCCACCCTGAGCAGGGTGGCGGTTTCGTCACTGAAGGTAAAAAGTGTTTAAAAAGGGGGGCGAGGGATAAAACAAAGCACAAGGAACTTGGATAAAGCATTTGGGATGCTAACATATACTTCGTGAGCTTCTCTAGATCCCAAACACCTTACGAGGTGACCTGTATCATCATTGGGGCATGTGTAACATCGTTCCCATGGTACAGTACCCTACAATTTTTGGTACGTATAGGCACCCATCCTTGGCACCTTTCTTAGATTAGAGAGTGGACTTGTCTCTCTTTTGGGGGGAGTTTTTCCCACTGTGTTTTCTCCCTTTACTCCACTTTTTGAGAGTTTCTTGTATGTGGGTACCTCATCAGGCTTTGTGCCAGGACCCATTTCTCATTTTTGACTTGCTACCTCATCCTAAGTTACGATGAAGGGGGGGTGTTGGTGTGTGCTATTTTCCACATCATTAGGCCAGCCATCTCACTTTGGTGAGATCGTAGGTCCACATGTCATTTAGGGGTCATTATGAGATTATCTTACGCATCAATGTGTCATATGCCTCATTAGGGAGTTACACTTCTATTCTGGGAATGTAACTTCCCCTCTCCAATCAATTTTCACGACGGCAACATTGGGGGTTACTCAAGCACCTCCTATATGTACACCTTTTGGATCTATGAGATAGAGGAAAGTTTTTTGGCTTATCGAGGTTCCAACCATTTGTCAAATCTTTGCACGCACATTCAATTGATGCTCATTCCTCCCAAGATCTATTCAAGTTGTTGTTCACACATTCGTTGATGTGCACATCGTCCCTCGTGATCGCCGTAAATTTACGGTTTTTTGTACCCTCTTAAAATCGATGACTCTATGATTGCCACTAGCACCCAACATCCTAGAAGTAGAAAATAGATGCACGGTTCTTTTAAATCATCCCACAACCAAGAAAAAACACATACTAAGGCCATTCTAGGTTTTAGTTAATCCATAATGCACAATATTTTTAATTTTGATTAATGCTTTTATAGACTAATGATAACATGAGTCTTGACAATGAAATATGTCATTTTCCTAATGTGCATCCTTGCCAGAACATTCTTGAGACACATGGTTTCTGGTGCTGCATACACTACATGCATACCTAAGCAATAAGAGATTTAGTATGCACCAATTATTTTCCCTTCAAGTTCAGGTATGAATAAATAGTATATTTAAATTTTATTAATATTATTATTTCTTGTAGGATTTTCATTTTATCATTCGATTTAATTGGTTTTCCTTAAGATTAGGTCTTGAAATTCCACCACCCTCTTCCACCTAACTTGTCATAGTCTATTGATTATGGAAAAAACATTTACTACATAATAAATCTATATTAATTGCATTATTTTTAAGTTCTTAATGTTTTTTTGTTTGAATTCATAAATACAACATACCAATATTGTTAAATTATTGATCCTCGCATAATTTTTGCAACCTCAATATCATATTCAACCTATCGCCACCCCCATTTCTCAATTCTTAAGTATTATAACATGCTCACCTCCCCTTCCATCTTATGGGAGGGGAAAGATGATATTTTTCTTGGGAACGAGTACGGGGACATATAATTTTACATCTTCAAAGTTCCCCAAATTTTCAAATGATAGCGTGTAGAGTGTTAGAGGCACTTGTTTTTAAATAATATCGATATGGATGAGGATTATCTTTTTTTTGATGTCATTTATGATATTGCTTTAGTACGGAAACATAGAAAATATCTTATTTAGTTTACACATAAGGAGGTGTCAATGCCACAAAGAACAATCCAGTTCAGATCCTCCTTCCCCAACTGGGAGGAAAATTTGGATGATGATGGGAAAATAAAATTTTTAGTAGACACCCTTGTGGATGATAATGCTACAACCCTTGTGATGGAAAATATTATTCCTTATATAAAGGAACTAAATATATGGGAGATCAAAGTAAAAGATCTTATTAAAGAAATTAATGAAACATATCATAATTTTGAACACACCGAAAAAAATTCATTGATTAAAAATGAACCGGTGACGATTGATGCTTTAATTTCTCAAGCACAATTTGGTAATTCTGTCACCAAAAATATTTATAATAATGATAATGTTTTGACTATAATACTTATACAATTATAAAATTTGAATGCCGAAGGCTGTGATCTTATTACAATAAGTGGAATAGAGACAAGAAACTTGTCACTATTGCAAATGCAAAGAAAGACTTGGCCTTGGTAAGTACTTAATATTTTGAAGATTATAATTTATGTTGTTATCATTTATCTACTTTCTAACTATGATATTTTTTATTTCATTCAAATACTATACATTAAATACGAAGTACACGTGTTAGATGAGCACATGAAAAGAGCAAGAGAAAGGTTACGAATGCAATGGACTTCAAAGAGAAACTTGTTCTGTTAAATAAAAAGAATAATAAATTGTGTAATATTATAAAGGAACATGGACTGGATCTGGATATTCTGTTGAAGAAAAAAATGATGAGGACCCTTCTCTCCTTTCAGCAGGAGATGTAGCTAATGAGGATAGATAAAATATTGAAAATATCAATGTAGCTGCAAAAGAATTAGTCCAGTCTGGTGTTATAAAATATAGTTCAAATGTTGATGTTATAGAAGCATTTCAAGGACAAGGATCCAAATGAAGGAAAAAAATTAATGCATTTTTGTTTACTCTTGCTAGTTGATTCTTTATGTATAGATAGATTATAATTATAGTGTATTTTCAAATTTGTTGAATTAAATACGGAAACATTATCTCTAGACTCCTATGTTTTTAATTAATCCCCAAAATCTTGATGGGATATATGGATTATAATATATTTGCAAACATATGTGGATTTGATATTGAGAAATAAAATATTGAACATACTTTCCTAGTAATGAAATTAAATTTAATTACATCATCTAATTTGTAGTTTTCACAACTATTTACTATATGTTATTTCCAAACATTATAAAAACATAAAAGTGATTTAAAATTTCCAAACATTATATAAAAATATATGTAAAGGAAAAATAACTAAATGATGAGTCACAATATATATATATATATATATATATATATATATATATATATATATATATATATTATATTTCAGAAAATGAATACATTCAACTATCTGGTAGCTGAAACAACCCTATCCTAAATGATCCTTCATCACATATTTTATCTTTTGTAGTTTCTGGTCCACCAGATTCAAAGTCACTTTCACCATAATCTAAGTCTCCATTTCTTATTATCTAATTAAAAGCTCTCCAATCTATAAAATATGTCCAAGTAGCTAATGCTCTTTCATATGGAAATGTGTCCACTCCATATCTTGAAACATACAATCTCAAACAAGTTTCCATATTTTTGTCTAATCTATTACAAAGTTTTTATTTAACAAATGTTAATGCGCTAAAAACTCTTTCATCTTCAATTGACCCAAGAATCATTGT
The DNA here is from genome assembly GCA_018340775.1 of Taxus wallichiana var. yunnanensis. Taxonomy (NCBI): domain Eukaryota; kingdom Viridiplantae; phylum Streptophyta; class Pinopsida; order Cupressales; family Taxaceae; genus Taxus; species Taxus wallichiana. Next base: position 560,264,604 of record CM031234.1, read on the forward strand.
CTGTATGAGTTCATATAGTTTGAAGTATTCACTTATAGTTTCTCTTAGAATGTTACTATGATACAACTTTCTCCACAATAGTGTGATAGCTCCCATTTCTGTTGGTTCAACAAGAGTCTTATATTGATCACTCATTGTCAATGCAAAATGTGATGATTGTGATATGAGTAATTTTATATTCAATATACCATTCAATTCTCCTCCATTAACATCTAAATATTTGCAAAATTGATCCATTAGTGTAGACATGTATTTCATAAAGAGTTGAGCTCTTTGTTCTTCACCAATCATTGGATTTCAAAATTGGGATTTACAACTCTCATGGCCTCAAGCATAGCTATTCTTGAATAGCTATCTCGATCTCATAATATAATGTTTCAAATATATTCATCAATTTTTTTCGTGTATCGGATAACTTTGCATAATCAAAAAGAAGGCTTTTCACTTTGGTAATTCCTCTATTTTAGAAGTTAGGACATGAGATTCTCTATGGAAAGTGTGCATTGGTAAATTTTTCACATCAACTGAGATACAAAGATGACCATTAATATTGAAATTCAAATAGTTGTTGGGATATTTTGTATCTGTCAAATCCTTCCAACTACTAAATATTGGCTTCTGAAACCAGTCTTGGCTAGAATATAAGTTATCCAAAATCATACATACATGTTTCCTTAATTTAATAAAATCAACAATGTATATAGATATTTCTTGAGTTTGTTTCACCAAGCTATTTATTTCCTTCCATATTGGAAAAATAATGTATGAAGTTAATAATATCTTCAAATCAGTCAAGTGATACATCAGATCTTTAGCCTTGTCATCTTCTCTACAATTCTTGAACATATACCCTGCTAATGACTTGTACTCCTCAAAAATTCTGCAAGCTAGATCATATAATGTTTCAACAATTTTTTACCATTTTTTATTCCAACAGAAAATCTCTGAAACTCCAAAAATATTTTCAAACTGTTTGACATGTATGAATACAAATCTCGTATAAACTCCTCGACTTCAGTAAAATTTTAAAAATTACTTACAATCTTGTAAGAGATATTCATTTTGTGAACCATACAAAGTGTATAAGTATCATGTACGAGGTAACATTTATTTGAAGGTGAATACAAAGACCAGTTTTGTGACCTTACATGATAGTTTCCCCATCATCTCCAACACAAATCATCTTTGTAGAGATTGAATGATCATCCATACCAACTATTTCTTTCAAAATTTTAATAACAAGTTTATAGAGGTTCTCAGAATTACAATTCTCCATCATTTTGTGCATAGCTAGTAGATGATTTTCCCTCAAATGGTTATTGAAATTAAAAGTGTAGACATGCATGCAAACCCACTTTGTATTATCTACTCATATGGCCTCATCATTCAACAATGCGATAAAATTCACATTTTTTACCTTCTCTCTCAAATTAATGATTTCAATTTCTACCATACACTTTGTCATTTCCCATGCACTGGTATGTGACCAATGTGTTATTTGAATGTTTGGAAACCCATTACATTGAAATAATATATTATAATCAATGAGATCTAAAATTGATCTTCCATTTTATAAAATGTGAAATATTGTTCAATTGTATAAGTTTTCTTGAAGACTTGTATTAGTAGCTTTTAAAAATTTAGAGTTTAATGGTCTACCTTTTTCAACAAGGTCTTGATGATGGTTATGATGATTTTCATATTTTGATGCATATCTCATATGTAAACAATCTTCCTCAATTTTCCATCTAGTTGTTTTTATTACTGTTCCATCATCTTACTTTTTAGACTCATATAATTTCCCACAATGCTTCTCTATTGTGTCCAACTTCAATTACATTTTGTGGTCTTTGCCTAGTTTCCAACTACATATAGTACATCTACATTATGTAGGAGTATCAATAGTGTTTTTATGGTTCAATGGGTTCAATGAATGGATATTTGGTTGACCATTCAAATTTATAAGTCCTTCCTAAAGTCCACTTCCCACTCTTACATTTATGATGTATGTTTCTGGAATATTTATTTGAAGTTTGAGTTGGATGACAATTTAAATTATCAATTACTATCAATGTGAATTGAAACGATCTCGCTAATTAGAATTTCATCTAGAGTAAGGTCATTGCTAGGGTTTTCTACATTTGAAATAAATTGAGTTGCTTATTGCATCCTTAAGTAAATCAACATATAAAGTAACATTAACATAATAAGATTCAAAATTACCTCTTGACACTATGGGATGAATGAAATATTTTGAAATTTCCATGTCGTATTTTCTTTTTCCTTGAGTTATTTTCTCATTTGCAACAAGGGCCATCGTATGGGTGATTTTGAAGTCTACACATGTGACAAAAATATAGAAGTTTCAAATAAGATCTGTAAAAATAAATGCAATACATTATGAAAAATAAAGATCATGCTACATGATAACATGGTAACATGGGTTAGGCTATCGAACAGGGTTATGCAAACATGATATCGAGAAAATTATATGATTGAATACTTGCACACTATCGAACAACAACTCAAATTATGGTTATCATCCAGTCCACATGTTCTTGCTACCATTAGACATTTCATAATCATCTTACAGGTGACATAATGTATTTAGATTTCCATCCGGTAAAAGTTCGTAAAAAAATCTTGTGGTGATCGACAATTCAATCATTTTTGCTTACCTTTTTTCGCTTATTCCTTTGGATTTTTGGCTTATACTTTTGGATTTTTCATAGGATTATTCACTTTTACCTTCGGCAGCCTTCGACTACATATCGAAAAATCAATGTATTTTTAAATTATATTGTATTACTATATTATAACAAATTAATCCTATATATAAGAGTATATTATAACATACTAGCGAATGTACCAGATTGGTCGACCCTTAGTGGAATCACTAAGGAAAAATTATGGTTAAATTTATTTAGGACCCGTAAAATTTTGGCGAGCATGCTACTATACGATAGTTAAAAAATTTCCAATTTTAAAATTCAAAAACCTAATATTCGGCAATTTACAAATATTCTCCCTAAAATAAACCCTACTGCCAACAACGCCGAAGGGTTTTCATTATTGTTTTTTTTTTACTATTTTGAATTTTTGATAAATGATGACATGGGAAATGTTAGTAGTAAGCTAAATACATCTTTGTATTGCTTCCAAGTGTATTTTTTAATCTTCCATATGTGTAGCAAAATTCTTAATATTTCTTTATCCTTGGTTCAATAACTCTTGGTTAATGTATGTTGATACTCCTCATTTTTTCTGTGATACATCAAGATAAGGTGCCCTCTACTTGATGAATTTATGGATAGAAATCTATCCATTATGATCTCTAAAAATATTCCTTATCATGAGATTATCCTGCAAAAATTTGAAACAAACAAAACCTTTCCATACAAGCATAACATCAACCATATAAAATAATTATCAACAATATAAATATTAAGAGGAAAATTGAATACATATGGAAGAAATTATTTCAGCTTACTTTAGAATGATTGATGGTTCAAGAATTAGTATTATTAATAATGGAATATTATTGTGAAAAATAAGAACTCCCTCGAAAATTTATCTTATTATGATGATGTATATGGTTTCAACTAATTCCTGAATATGGGTGGAATGAAAGTGAAATGAAATGTCATCAATTATTTTATTTATGGATCATGTAGAAAAACTAACTATTATTTGTACAAGGAAGGTGAAATCTAGAAATATGGATGCTAATGTTGGGTGGTGGTTTCTAATAATGGCTTGAAATTTAATTATTTGGAATAGATGGTTGGTGGAAAAGAATAAAGTAATTGTTTCACCATTTTCTTTATGTTATTGAGACAAAACAGATAAGGGTAAGGGCCAAGGAGGAATACCTATTTATGTTGGTCATTGAGGGTTGTTTGCGTGCATTCTGACTTCTCAATCCAATGTTGACTATGAGAGCTTCCTTTTGGCTAGGAGGAACTACTTGAAATAGAAAAAAAGACCACCAAAGAAGAGTTTAACAATATAGGACAGTGGACTACCTAGCATATGCTAGGTCTAGGAAGTGTGATACTCCCTAGAAGGTTGTCAATCCACTATTTTATAAAACAAATATGAAATAACTGAAATATGTACATAAATAAATGAATCTAGTGCTAGTATTCTAATTTGGGTACCTCAGATCACTATCAGCGTCGATATAATTAAATACTAAAAAATATGCAGAGTCAAGGTCTTTGGTCAAAGCTACGGAGTTAATCAAGTGGTGCGTAGGTGATAGAAAAGATCTTAACAGGATTAAATAAGGTGTTTGGGTTGTTTTGGTAGGTGGGTGGTTGTTGGTTTGCACAATGTTGAAAAACACAGAGACCGATGATGGTCAATGTATGACTGACCATGGTTAGGTGAAACCGACGATGGTTATGAGTAACCGGCGTCGGTGTAGTTGAGTGATAAGACTTAATAAGATCTAATTATGGGGATTAAACTCGAGCTAAACAGAGATATAAGGGTATATGGGGAGGTCCGCAAAGGTCTTAGGTATACTCATAGATGTATAGCAGGTGAGAATGGGAGATTAGATGGTGTGGGTAGGGGAATGGCTGAGTCTACAAGCGGGTAGGAGGTCAGAAATGAACATGGAAATTATAAACTAATAGCAGGAATAACAAAGGCTATTATCTTTGAAATAGACTATGCTTTGGTAGAAGGTACATTTCTTGTGATGTAGGTTTGATGGATGAATGGTGATAGGAGTTTATTAGAAGAATGGTGTTTAGTGCCACGATAGTTCTTCCTAGAATGCTTCCATGAATGTGATGCTTCTAGATTTGTCTTGGTGCTGGATGTGGATGTCTCGGTGCGTGAAAAGACTCTGGTTTTGGTTGCATGCAGTTCTCTTCTCATCTCTTTGATCTCTAAATGTGCCAACCCAAAAACAAGGTTGCTAAGGTGAATAAATGGTAACCGATGATGGTTCTTGTTTACCGATGTCGGTTAAGGCAGGATTCCCTTGGTTTACTAAAAATGGCAGATCTCACATCTTTTAGATCAAGTTCGTTCCTTTATCCATGGATTAGAATGAACGTTACATTTTTATGAGCAGGGAAGGTCGTTAGAGGGATAATAGGCATTGATTTTTAGGGTTGAGCTAAGTCTTAGCTCATTAAGGTAAGTGGGACCAAGTCTTAGTTAGTTATGGAAACATGCCAAGAATAGGTCTAGGGTGAAGTGGCTAGGTGAGGTGGCTAGGTGAGGTGGAGGGGTGAGGTGGAAATTAGATTAATTAAAATAATTAAGTAATGAATATTATGAGGATGGGTATTAATTTGATTAAGTTAATTAAATTAATATTAATGTGGGGTGGAAGGGGCCATGGTTAGGTGAATATATTTGAGTTGGCTATTCGACGGGGGCCAAGGAGAGTGTGACCCAATTTTGGTGTCTACATTTTTCCCTTTTTTGGGCAGCCTGTATTGGTAGGCAACATTGAAAAAATAAGATATGGGTGCCCCATGTGTGGGTGATGGTGATCCCCTCAAACCAAAACCTGGTGAGTGTAGGACGGAATCGGTGAGTGGTTTGATAAAATAAGGATGTGGTGAAAATGAGTTTAGATGTGGGCTAATGTGGTAAAGGATAAAGGTCAAAAAAAGTAAACAGGTAAATGGGCTAGGGTCAAAGGTAGTGGCAGTCTAACGCACATAGACGTTATAAACTATGAAACGGTACCAAAGTTGAAGAGCTTGCAAAATTTACGTCATCTAAGGTCAATAGGTTTATCCAAACAAGGTTAAAGTGATTTTGGTATCCAAGGTATAGGATATGGTGCGGAAACACAACGTAGCCGAGGTGCGGGAATGTTTAGGTATGGCCTGGTACACCAAAGGTTGGGTTGGGATAAATGCAGCATGACAATAGGCAAGGTATGGTCGAGTAGACAAAATGACACAGTAACAACATTACAAGGTATAATAAGCACATGGGTTCAAAGGTCACAAGCAAGTGTTCGGGTCCGGTATATAGGTCACGGCACGGGTAGTGCCAAGGTATAGGGAAAAATAACAGGTCCCTAAATACAATTAAGGACAAGGATAGGTAAGATGGGTGGGTAGGTAGGTGGAAAGAAGGGTGGGTAAGGTCAACAAGAGGGCCGTAAGGATAAATGTGAGTCAAAATGGGTAAAAGATGGTAAAAGGGGTATGGCAAGTAACCGATGTTGGTTAGGTAATGACCTACGTATATTGGTTAGGGCACAATTTGACCGATGTTTGTCATGTCGATTTAGGTATATAAAAATAAAAATCCGTATAATACGGATTCATTTGTACATTTTGGCTTTTGTGAAAATGACGAGAGCATGAGACATCGTGCCTTTTCAAGAGGAAAGTATGAGGGACTATATCGAGCTGAGGTGGAGTGATCTGGTTGGTGAGAGTAGCTAGGTAGATGGGTCCACGAGATCGGTGTGGTTGATTTGATTGGGTAGAGTGGAGGATTGGATTTGGTGATTTGGACATGGAAGAGGCGGGAGAAGGGTCGGGTGGACCACCAATAGCAGATAGCTAGATGTTCCCCCATGGAGACAACATCGCGATGAGGTAAGATTTGATCCCATTCCATGTTTTTTAGGTAGATATGTTTATAGAAATCGGGTTAGGGTAAAATGGGTTTTGGGGGGTATTTTTAATTTGGGAAAAAAATGGGTGAAATCGTAATGAAGGAAGGGGTAGTTAAGTGAATGAGGTGGGGAGGGGTATTTTAGGTAGGAATGGGTGGGTAGGGTGGGTGATTAGGCTAGTTTTGAAATTTTTGGAAAAAATGCGGGGGGTTGAGCAGTTTCAACTCCGCGATAGTGACCGACGCCGGTAAAGGTTTGGATGACAAAGAGTTGAAACTTCCAAAGATCGGTCATGTAGCGGTGACCGATGCCAGTTGGCTTTAGAGGAGAATAGATCAATAGGTAGAAAAGGATGGAAAAAGAAGGGTAAAGGATGGTGATAGAAGCAAGGGGAGTGATAATGGTAAGGGTAATGAGTAGGGAATAGGTATAAGTGTAGACACCAAAATTGGGTCACACTCCCCTTGGTCCCTTGTCAAATAACCAGCTCAAGCATACTCATCTAACCATGGCCCCTTCCACCCCACATTAATATTAATTTAATTAACTTAATTAAATTAATACCCATCCTCACAATATTCATTTTTAATTATTTTAATTAAGCTAATTTCCACCTCACCTAGACACCTCATCCAACCACCTCACCCTAGACCTATTCTTGGCATGTTTCCATAACCAACAATAACTAAGTCTCACTTGCCTTAATGAGCTAAGATTTGGTCTAACCCTAAAATCACTCTAACCATATTCCCACTCATTAGAAGAGAAGTTTCCATTCTAATTTGCTAGAATAAACTAACTGGACCCGAGAAATTAGAAAGATCTTCCCATTTTACTAAACCTAGGGAATCCCACCTTAATTGACGCAAGTCACCCCTAAAATGATGTTGGTCAACCCAGAACCATCATCGGTTACCATTTATTCACCCAAACAACCTTTTTTTGGGTGGCACATTCGAGAGAAAGAAAGGATATCGAGTTGAATGCAAGCAAAACAAGCATCCTTTTACGCATCCAGACATCTAGAACCATCACTAGGATCAATCATAGAGCCATTACATTCACGTGAGCACTCCGAGAAATCACCGCTATAGTACCATACACTTATTCTCCGATCAACCACCTCCACCACACATCTATCAGATCCTTAACACAGTAAGTATGGCCCTAACCAGTAGGGTTTATTTTAGTTTGTAATCTTTATTACTCCTGTTATTAATCTATTCTTTTCATGCTTATTGCTTCATCACCCGCTTTCTTGTGAACTCAAATATCCCTTCACCCATATCACCAAATCACCTATCGTCACTGTTGTATACTTTGGAGTTTACCTAATACCTCTACAAACCTTCCCATTCACTCTCCCAAACCGTATTTGACCTCAGATCACCCCTGTCATTTAATATATTTGAGTATCTTTTACTTCAACCATACAGATGCCGATTATCCACAAACACCATCGGTTCTACCTAAACCAACATCGGTCACACTCAACTGACATCAGTCTCTATGTTTTACACCTTGACCAAGAACTGACCTAAGAATCACCCTACCAGTTGACCTAAAAAACCCAGAGTCAGACCCTCATCAGTCTCAGTGCCTTGACACATACCTCACCTCTCGAGATCCAACTATAGCCTCACCTATTGTGATTGGATTTTTGTATTGTACTTGAATGAAATACCTAAATCATTTCAAGTACAGTAGGACTTTATTTATTTCTCACATTAACTTGTTTTAAACAGTGGATTGACAACCATCTAGGAAGTATCACACTTCCCGGAACTAGCATACGCTAGGCAGTCCACTGTCATATATCATTTAAATATCTTTTTGTGGTCTTGTTTTCTATTACAGGTAGTTGCTTCTAGCCAAAAGGAAGCTCTCACATTCAGCTGTGGATCAAGAAGTCAAAACATGCGTAACAACCATCAACCAACCAACATTTAATAGGTATTCTTCCTTGTCCCTTTTCCCTTATCTACTTCGTCATTTTGAAAAGGTAAAGAATATGGTGAAACATTTTGGCACACCCAGTGGGACCCATCAGGGGTTCTTTTGCATTTATTCATTCCTAGGTGAAAGTTGTGTGTTTGTTTCCCTTCTAAAAGCTTCCAAATAATTTTCTCTTTTGGAAATCATTCTCCTTATTTCTATTTTTTAACGATAATCATACTTTTGGTGCTTTAAAAAGAACATGTCTTCCTTTCTTTAGCATTGCATTAGTGAAAGAGCATCCCTCTTCATATTCATATCTTGCTACATTGAATGTTACACTTTGATTTGGGTTTAAAACACTTGCATTGCATTCTGATTTGTTGCATTATTAGCTCACATTAAAATTGAGGGCAACCTATATGCTTGGAAGTCATGCCCAACTGATGGTTGACACAAAGAATCATAGAAAGCACATTTTTCTCTCTCTATGTCTTACCAAACTTGTACAAAATCAAAATATACACATCTTTCTTAAACAACATCTTACTTGGGAACATCTTTCAGTGATCACACGATCTAGTTGGCAGGTACTCCCCAACTCGTTGCCTCTATCAAGTCATCATCTCAGAGGATGGCCCACCCCCACCATAACATACCTGAAACCTCTCCTTTTAGATATCCTTCTTCGTAGGACACCTTCCTAACAAAAATTTTGTTCTAAATACACACAATCAATCCTAAATAGCATAAGCTAAACAAACATAAGAAAACTACTATTAGGATCATGCTTTTTCTTAGCATTCTTCTTGGCTTGTATTTTGAGGTGTGAGACAAAAAATATCCATTTTTCTTCTTCTTGCACACTCCACCATTGTAGTTGGAGTATTATAACTTTATCTCGAGTGTGTTAAGGCTCGTATCTCTTAATTCTCGGGTTTCGAGTTTGATTATTCACTTAATTTAATTCACAAAACCAATTTTCTTCATTCCTTTCTAATTTCATAGTCACTGACATCATTCCGGTGTGCCACCGTCACCGCATTCACATCAGTGTCATCGGTTAAACCATAACCGATGTCGGCGACTACGACTTTCTAGTAACTTTACTCGGAATAGCTTTCATCACTATTTATGTTCTATTTCTCGCCCTCGGGCATCATCATATTTATCCCCTGTTGATACTTACTGTCATACACAATTTTCACAAGTACACATCCAACATTCTTGTTTCATTCTTTGAGACTGGTTTCTTCCATAGTGACCGGTATCAGTTTCAGAAACCATCATCAGTGTTCCCCCAACCATCACCGGTCAGCTTAACTATCATCGGTTTTCCCTCAATCGTCATCGGTCAACTCGATAGTCATTGGTTTCAAGTGTTTATTTTGAAAATCTAGACATTGACCAGATTTACCTCTTGAACCCCATTATTCTTTGTTTCTATTGTTTTCTATGTCATCTACAAAATACAATCTTACTAGGTCAGCACTTGTTCACATGGTGCTGACTCACAGCTAGACTAACACCCTCATATTCCATGCTAGTCATCAACCACTCCCACCTAGTCCCTCACCGCCTTCCGTCCTATCACCCATGGATCCAACCTTACCTACCACCATTGCTATAGGTGATGAAGAGTTTACACGACTCCTTGATCAGAATCTCGCGGCCTTACAGTTCTACCTTTCACATTCTTCTACCCGAGACTCCTCAGGTCAATTGATATACGGCATGCCTATGTCCATATCTCCTACCCTTATTCTTGTTGTTGCATCAACTCCTAATAATGCCGTGTTACCATCACCTGCTTCACCCCTAGTAGTTTCGCAACTAGGACCCATACCCACCATGACCGTTGTGTCTATAGTTTCACTCGCACCTATCGTATCTATTGTCCCCTCATCAACCACCCAGACCATAACATATTCTGCACCCGTTGTCTCAAAAATACCCATTTCAACACAACCACCCATGGTGTCGGTGACCCCTACTCAATTCCAAAATCTCATCCTCTCCATCCTATAAACACTGCCCCCAATCGCTACCAAAGTCATGACGACCATCCCACCTACATACACCTACTATCAATAACCCCCTATACTCGCTGTCACCCATCCTAGATATACACCTTTTAAGTCGGTTCCTTATTCTCAACCTCCCTATCTAGTTTAATGTCCACCTCCTTATGCCATGGGAGGTGTCCCTCCATCACAACCTACCAATGACCTCATCAATTTGAAGATGGAAAAGATGTAGACACTAGAAGAATTAGTTTCGGCTCACGCAATTTCCTCACCTATGATGAAATTTGTAATGAGCCTATTAACCCATCCATTCCTATTCGACCATACCGGTTCATTGGGAAATGCCAAAATTCAAATGCTTCAATAGCAAAGAAGATCCACAACAAAATTTGTGGTCCTTTAAACATGAGTATTACCACGATTGCCACGATGATGCTTTATTTTTTAGGACTTTCCCAATGTCCCTAACTAGACCTGCATTAGAATGGTACAGTGGACTACCAAGACACTCCATTTACACGTTTAATCAAGTAGCCCAAGCCTTCCATAATCACCTCTCCCTCAACATTGTCAAGAATATTACCATGACTCGATCATTATTCCACACAACAAGATAACGATGAGTCTATCACTAACTTCATCACTCGCCAGAGTAACCTCATTAACCAACTCACATTCCAAATACCTCAAACCGAGCTTATAGAACTATTTACTCGAGATTATGCTAGACACATCTCACCATCCCTACATGTGCAAACTGTTGATGCAAAATCACAGCACCCCTAGATGTAGATCAGGCTTCTAGGTTGATCACTCAGGCATCCAGTGTGATTGCACAACATTGAATCCTTTCTCCAGGTGTGGGACCTGTAAAATGAGAAAGGAATCTCCAGAGAAGGTTGGTTCCTATTCCTCTGTTCAGATGCACACGAAATATGCAGAGGGTTTTCTCAAAACCTAATCTAATCTGCCAAGGAGACAAGGTAAGAAGATGCATAAAATAAATCTAAGCTAATAGAGGTGATGCACCGAGGAATGAAGAACACCTATTTTGCCAGTGAACACAGACCATTGAAATGTGATATAAGATCATGCACAGATAACAAAACTTGTAGTGAAAGACCAGGAGGATGCAAGATGAACACAAAGAGGGTTGAGAATCATCCACAGACATGTATTACTTGCTCCAAAGATTGATACAATACACTGCAGAATGCCAAGAGGCAGAGTTGTATTACATTTTCAAATGAGAGGTTCGAACTCCACAAATTCGCCTGATAGGAGAAGAAGGGAGGAGCAAAATAGAAAATGTTCGACCTTGAAAAGAAGCTCCTCTTTTCAATATATAGAACGAATGAGAGAGGAAAGAGAGAAGGGAAAACCAAATCTACCCCAACCACCTCAAAGTTGCATTTAATTCATCTAAACATGGCGAAGCGGCGGATCTAGCAAAATGGCGGGTGCCTAAATGAGCGTGGGCGAATGTCTCTGCTTTGTATTAAAGTTGGTTGTTGAAGCGTCACTTACGGCATTACCATGCATCAGAGCCATTTCTTAACTTTCTCTCCAGACTACACCAAAATGGAAGATTGATCCCAGAATCATGTAGAGAATTTCAACATGACTTTCCGTTGATATAAGGAACGTGCAAATCCGAGCTCTGGATCAAAAGATATGACGATCTGAAGATTTAGGGCACGGAACAGACCAAGACGGATTTTGAAATATTTTCCCGCGCTTCGCCACCTGGACGACACGTGGCAGGCTCTGATTCGCTGAGCAACTCTCTCTCCTCCACCTCTTGGCGGGCTATCTTTTGAAATTTCCTTGTGGGCCCTAGCTGGGACACGTGGCACTATCCCATTGGTTCGGATCAGTGCTCGAAAACTCGCCCCTTTGACTTTTTGGACCTTTCTCTTGTGAGGACACGTGGCAGCTTCTCATTGGTTTTCGGCCCTGCCAGCTCTTTCGCGCCCTTCGCGTTTTTATGTCCTGGATGTTCCAAACCGTTTGGGACATAAACCTCCGATCCGCCCGGAATGGGCTTCCTTGTCCCTCATTTGGCCGATGACATGTGGCGCTGCTTGATTGGCTTTCGGCTCCTTCGGCGATCCGCGTCCCGCGCGTCCCTTTGTCCCGGATGTCCCAGTGCTCCTTGTGCTGATTTCGGCCGAACCGGCCGGTTCACGTCCATTTGTCCCAAATGTCCCAAACTGTTTCGGGCTGCCTTGACCTTTTTCGCCGGTTCGGCCGGTTCGCGTACTCGCGGCCCAAATGTCCCATTTGCTTAGTGAAATTTGTTTGTGCTTATTTCACCCGATCCGGCGGTTCGAAGTCTATCTGCTCCAACTTGCCCCGAAGCAGATTCGATTTTCCTTTCCTTCGGCCGAACCGCCTTTCCGCGTCCCACGCATCCCGACGTCCCAACTTTCCGCTCGCCGATTAGTCATTTTCTTCCTCCTTGGTGGATCGGCTTCTCACGCCCGCCGCGTGCATTTCGGCCCGATTGTCCCAAATGCCTGGCGGGCCGCTGGAGGCTTTTCGGCCGATCCGCGCCTTTCTGTCCCACACGTCCCTATTGCTTTCAAGGACTAGGACTTAGCCGATTTTCACAATTTTTTCTGGGTCAACCTACTTGCCTGGAACTGCAAAACTCTGATGCATGTTATCAAAATTTACCCTGGGGGGTGAAATTTTGGCAAAGGTTTGGGGCAATGACTCGGCGGGGTCACCTGCCTGCTAGGTAGAAGATTAGTGGCCTTTTAGCAATCCATTGGGCATAGAGTCATAAGCAATGACCTGAAACGATCCCGATCATCGCAACTTCTTCTCCAAAGAACACTCGAATCGTAAAACAACCTAAGAGCAGCAAAACCTGTGCCAAAGCACTTAGGGAAAAAGAAACCTAACTACAACAGGACAATGTGCACAAGCACTTGGAGGAATGAAAATCTAACTAATATTTACAAGGGCAAACTTTTCTTTTTTAATAGCAATGTTTAAGATAAGTTCGATTAACAGGAATCGAAAGTTCCTTTCCATCCAATGCAGAACAATTGGAAGGCATTACTATTTTTGCATCCCATGACCATGTAGGGACCACTCCGGATGGCATCAAACTTGGAATGCCTTCCTGTTTTTGCCCGATCTGCATCCCATTTGAGAACTAGGTCCCCTTCTGGAAGGTCCTTGCTCTTTCTCTCTTATCAAACCATCTTTTACTAAGGCACGATCCTTTTCAATAAATACAAGCTGCATGTTCTCGATTTCTTCTAATTCAATCAATTCTGCATACCGACCTCCATTGGTTCGAACTCAGATAACTCAAACTGCTTCATGAGCTCCAAGGCTGGCAATTCTAATGATATAGGCAATACTGCCTCCTTCCCATAGACCAACTTGTAGGGAGAATTACCTGTAGACCTCTTTGGTGTTATCCTGTCAGCCCATAACGCTGATTTTAGCCTTGTATGCCATGTTCTTTGATTTTCATCTAGAGTCCTTCTGATGATTTTTAGCAAATTCTTGTTTGTGGACTCTGCCTGTCCATTACCCTGCGGGTAATAATTTGAAGAGGTGCTCAAATAGATTCCATTCTTGACAGCCCATTCTGTAATCTTTGAACCTATGAATGCTAATGCATTATCTGATATGATGGTGGCCGGCACACCGAACCTGGTTGCTATTTCTTCATAAAAGTCTAGTATGTTAGACTCACTTGCCTCTTTGAGCGCTACTGCTTCGGTCCACTTGGTGAAATAGTCTATCGCTGTAAGAATCCACTTGTGGCCTTGACTCGAGTTGGGATTGATGACTCCAATGAAGTCCAATCCCCATTGCATGAATGGATGATCTACTGAAATAGGACGAAGGGGCAGTGCTGCTAACCTTCCTTTCCCTGTGAATAATGCACATTTCTCGCATTTCTTAACCCATGAGTAGCAATCATTGAATATAGTAGGCCAATAGTAACCAGCTTTCATGATTTTGAGAGCTATTACTCGTGGGGTGAAATGGCCTCCTGCCTCCCCATCATGGAACTCGTGTAAGATCCTCTCAACCTGACCTGTCCCAATGCATCTTAATAGAACACCGTTGATGTCTTTTTTAAACAAAACACCATCAACAAGCACATATGGAACTGCTTGTAATTTGAAGTACCTTCTTTTTGCTTTGCTCATTTCTGGAGGGCACATGCCCGTCTGTAGGAAATGTATCATATTTTGAGTCCAACAAGGAGTGGACACATCATCATTTTCCTATTTTTGATCATCTTGTAATAGCAGGAGACGGCGTCTTCTTCATCTTAAGGTTGGTGGTTGTTTGGAAGCGAGCTGCTCACACAAACCTTTGCCTCTTACCAGCTTGGTGATCTTGATCTCAATGTCATACTCCATGACACGGGTGATCCATCCTGCCCTTTTCTCATTCAAATCCTTGTTGAGGAGGAAGTCCTTAACCCTTGACATGTGAGACTAGCTAAGAATCTGGACCTTGTTGTTTGAGACTAAATGCTTGAATTTCTTCAAGCTTCGATTCGCAAGCACATGCTTTTCAATAAAAGAGTACCTCACTTCACGAGTCATCTAGGCTCTGTCAAGAAGGCAATCACTGTTCATCATTATCTTTGTTTTCTTTGTACGAATGGCGAAATAGTGTCATCACCTCCAAATGCATAGAGGATGAAATTCTTGGAAAAGTCGGGTTGATGAGAGTGGGTGCTTGGGAGATGGCTTCTTTGATTGCTTCAAAACTCTCCTTACCTTCTGCCGCCCACTTGAAAGCCATGCTTTTCCTTAACATTTGGTGATGGGCTTGACAAGGGCTGCAAAATGCTGGGACAAACCTCCGAACAAAGTTTATCCTTCGGGAAACTCTGAAGGGCTTTCTTGTGGCTTGGCAATGGTAGTGCTCTTATGGCTTCAACCCTCTCTGGATCAATTGCTAATCCTTCCTTGGAGACAATATGGCCAAGGAGCTTCCCTTCGTGTGCAAGAAAGATGCACTTCTTAGGATTCAAAGACACTCCAAATTTTCTACACCTCTGAAACACTTGCCTGAGGTGAAAGAGATGGTCTGCAACATTCTTTGAGAAGACAGTGATATCATCTAGGTATACCAGCACTATCTTGTTGATCAAGCCTTTGAATGCCATATCCATAGCTCGCTGGAATGTTGCTCCGGCGTTTGACAGTCCAAATGGCATCTTCTTGTAAGCATATGTGCCCCATTTGGTTGTGAAGGCTATCTTGAACTAGTCTTCCTCCTTCACCATAATCTGATTGAAGCCTGAGTAACCATCAAGTAGTGAAAACCTTTCTGAACCAGCTACGACCTGCAATATTTGCTCCATGGAAGGGAGTGGATAATGGTCCTTGAGAGAGGCTCTATTCAAATCTCTGAAGTCAACACACAGTCTGATCTCTCCACTCTTCTTTTCGATTTGGAACTAAGTTGGCAACCCAACTAGAATGCTTGATTGGGAATATGATTCTTGATTCAATCAGCTTGTCAATTCTTTCCTCATGAGAGGCTCCATGTGTGGATTGGTGGTCTCTGTTTGCACTTTGACAGGCTTAGTATTTGGATCCAATTCGATGGTATGCTGAGCTAAGTTGGGATTGAAACCTTTCAAGTCTTCATAGCTCCAAGCAAACACGTCAGGGAATTCTTGACATAGCTGTATGAACTCACACCTTTCTTGCTTAGTTGTCATCTTTCCAATTTGCAATGGCTTGTTCTCTTCTACCAAGATGGATACCAAATCTTCTCTCTTGACCTGAATGTTTGCTTTCTCCTTTCTAAACTGATCATTGGGGTTAAAAATGGACTCCAAAGTGATAAGTCCCTTGGGCAGCTTGTCAGTTCTCAGCTGTATCACTTGGTCACCATATTGTTGTTCCAACTTTTCTTGATTCTTAACTGAGAACTCAGCTTCTTCTTGCAAGAAGTGGATGATTTGCTGGTCATTCTCAAATACCTGCCAACTGACATTGTTATCCGGCACTGAAGGCCTCACAATCACGTGGATGTTTGGCTGTACCTTGTCTTGTTGAATGTTTTCTACAATGTCAAAGGCTGCCCCTACTGCTGCAAGCCTGTCAGCAGCTTGATTCTCTTTCCTAGGGATGGATTTGATGCCAAAGCCCTCAAAATCTTCCATGAGGTCCCACACCCTGTTCTTGTAGCACCTGAGTAGATCATTTTTGGCAGCATGTTGTCCCTTGACCTGATTTACAATTAATTCACTGTCCCCAAACACTTGCAAGTTCTTTATTTATTTTTTGATTGCCCAATGCATCCCTTGCACCAAGGCTTCATATTCAACAGTGTTATTGGAGCATGCAAATTGAAATCTAAAAGCTGAATAGTACCTTACTCCTTGAGGTGAAACAAGCATGGCTCCACCTCCTGCACCTTGCCTACTCCTTGATCCATCAAAAAACAGCTGCCATACCTCATTGTCATCCTTGTGGCTTGGCTTGGTGATGCTAGGAATAGGCTGGTTTTCCTCGTGTATGCAATAGACTCCTAGCTCAGATTCTTCTATTCCTTGATAAGGATCAAAAGCATGCACCTTGCTTGCCCATTCATCAAGAGTTAGATCCGGGATGTTTCCAACTTTAGTGTCAGTTTCATCAGTGCTTGGGTGATCTTCTTGATCAAATGCTGAGCAATTGGCATTAATCTGACTTGGAGTGTAGGGCTCAATGTGGAAGTTTGCAATAGGTTCTGACCTAATTGTAGCCTTAGTTCCATACCTCGTTCTGAACAGCATGTGTGACCAATCAGCGGACAAATATCCCCCAATCTTGGCAGTGAAGTCCCTTGACAAACATAGGGAAAAGAGTGGTGGAAGGTCTATGACTGACACATCTTGTAAGACAACAACATTTGGACATGCATGCAAGGTAAGACTCAAATTTCTAATCACTCCAACTGTTGCTATTGCTGTCCCATCCAGCTGCACTACTCCCTTAGATGTTATTTCATACTGAAGCCCTAGCTGATCAGCTATTTGTTTGGGCATGACAGAGCTACTTGCTCCAGAATCAATCATGCAATTATGCACTAGCTGATTTCCAATGATTAATGAAACATAGAAAGGAGGGGGTTTCAACATCTTACCTTGTTGTCCTCCATGATTTCCCTCAGATTGGGCAGCATTTGTAAGCACTTTGTCTTGCATCTCGCGATTCGAAGGCCGCCGATCCTTTATGGCGACTTGCGTGCAGATCTCTTTGGCACAGGATGGATAGGGATTCCCACATAGATATATTGACGTTTGTCTTCTTCATCGATCAATGATCTTGAATGGTGATGAAGGATCTCTGTTGTCCCTTGGTTTGCACATTTACTCCTTGTATGTGGGCAAGCATACAGTGGCATTTGGGTTGGCCTAGGGTTTGTTCTTGGCTGTCCTTGTGCATTTGAAGCGGGACTTTGCTTGCCAATCATTTGTGGAGCCATGGAAGGTTGTGGATTGGTGGGGCTAATGGTTGTTCTTCACCCAAATTTCTTCTTTTGACCTTGTGTTTATGCAACACCTTGAGAAAGCTGCACGATTCATGCCACGAAATCCTCTGCCTTGCCAATTTACCAATGTGGTGTCATTTGGGGCTGATGGTTGTTGGAATGTTTCTTGTTGTTGGCTATTTTTTGATTGCTCTCACCCTCCACACCAGTAGTTGTTACCATTAAAGCTTGAGTCAAAGCACCATTGTAGCACATGGATTGATTATGAGGCTCATTACATGGAAAACACCAATCATACTCCTGGGCAATGTTGTTTTTGTCTTTGGTACTAATGCCTTAGAGGCAGATATGGCATTTGGATTATAGGGCTGGAATGGTCTATTGGCAGGAGGCCTTGCTTGATTCTAATTTGCAGCTGGATTGGGTGGCCTTTGAGGCTGATATAGCTGCCTATTAGGTTGAGCTTGAGGCTGATACGAAGGTCTAAAACCTTGAGCTTGCTGTCTCTTGAGTGTGACCAGCTCATTACCTAAATTTTGCAGTTGCTTCATGACTTCTTGAAGCTCATTTGGGGCACTTGGAGATGAAGTGGAAGCTTCATTTGAACTCTGATTTCTAGGAGTGGGAGAAGGAGCTAGGACAGGTGCTTGACTAGTACTTGGGCTCTCTAAACTTGGATATAATGGCATTGGAGGCCTAGGAGCTAGCTTTCGGCTTCAATCGACAATTTTCAGCTCTAATGGAAATACTATAAAGCGAGGATAGTTGTGCCTCCCATAGATTGAACCAACATAGAAATATCAGAATTTAAAGCTTTAAGGTAATATAGAAAAGCACCTTCTGCTGTTGGCCTGACTGCTACTGGAATTCTGTCCCAAGACCTTTGAAATCTGAAGTTGAAGTCAGTTAGCTGCTCATTGGAAGCTCTCTTGATGGTTGTCAGCTGCTCCAAAAGAGACAAGTTGTCTCCCTTCTCTCCAAATTGATCATGAAGTGCAATACACAGCTGATTCCAGTTTGTGATAGAGCCAGCTGTAAGGCTCCTAAACCATTGCAATGCTTTCCCCTTGAATGAAGACGCCAACAATTTGACAGCTACATCCATTTCATTTATCTCATGGATTGCACAGACGTTAGCAATGTCTTTTACATGATCACCAGGAGTGGTATGATTTTCTCCAGTGAAAAATGGAATGTTCTTCAATGCTGCAATTGGAACTGGATTCTGTGCATTGAGGGTGAGTGGGCTGCTGCCAGTGAAATTGACAAAGGGATTTAGTGGTTGCGCCATTCTGATTGGTCGAAGGACTCTTGAATACTGAATGAAAGGCCGAGCAGGTGGAGGAGTTGAGAGAGTTCTGTTTGGTGGAGATGGAGACCTTTGAATCCTTCTTCCTCTTTGCCTTCTTCTTGGAGATAATTGCAGGTATTCAAACAAGCACTTCCTCTTCTCCAACTCTTGACCTTGTGATTCTTCTCATAAGATTTCAGGCCTACTGCTGAAACCAGTTGATTTTCCTCTCGGAGTCGCCAGATATGCAAACAATAGCTCTTTTCAAGCAAGAAAATTGCAGCAGATGCATATCAACTTTGCTGCAATAAAAATGAGACCTCTAGCTCCCACCGGGCGTGCCAAAACTGTTGATGCAAAATCACAGCACCCCTGGATGCAGCTCAGGCTTCTAGGTTGATCACTCAGGCATCTAGTGTGATTGCACAACATTGAATCCTTTCTCCAGTGTGGGACTGTAAAATGAGAAAGGAATCTCCAGAGAAGGTGGTTCTATTCCTCTGTTCAGATGCACACGAAATATGCAAAGGGTTTTCTCAAAACCTAATCTAATCTGCCAAGGAGACAAGGTAAGAAGATGCATAAAATAAATCTAAGCTAATAGAGGTGATGCACCAAGGAATGAAGAACACCTATTTTGCCAGTGAACACAGACCATTGAAATGTGATATAAGATCATGCACAGATAACAAAACTTGTAGTGAAAGACCAGGAGGATGCAAGATGAACACAGAGAGGGTTGAGAATCATCCACAGACATGTATTACTTGCTCCAAAGATTGATACAATACACTGCAGAATGCCAAGAGGCAGAGTCGTATTACAGTTTCAAATGAGAGGTTCGAACTCCACAAATTTGCCTGATAGGAGAAGAAGGGAGGAGAAAAACAGAAAATGTTCGACATTGAAAAGAAGCTCCTCTTTTCAATATATAGAAAGAATGAGAGAGGAAAGAGAGAAGGGAAAACCAAATCTACCCCAACCACCTCTAGGTTGCATTCAATTCATCTCATCATGGCAGAAGCGGTGGATCCTAATAAAGCGGCGGGCGTTTGCCTATGCGAAGCGAACGGCGAATGCTGCTGCATTAAAGTTGGTTGTTGAAGCATCATTTCGGCATTACCATGCGTCAGATCTGTTTCTTAACTTTCTCTCTCGGACTACACCAAAATGGAAGATTGATCCCAGAATCATGTAGAGAATTTCAACAGCTTTCCGCTCAGTATAAGGAGCGTGCAATCTCGAGCTCGGATCAAAAGATATGACGATCGAAGATTTAGGGCACGCAAGGGAGAAATATTTTCCAAGACGGATTTTGAAATATTTTCACGCTTTATGTCCGAGTTTAAGTGTTTTTCTCTGAAGTGCTAAGTAAGTGTGAAATTGAAAAAAATCTGTGTTTTGGGTCATTTTGTGTGATTTTCGAACTGTCGGAACTTTTTGTCCCAATTTGTCCCCCAAGTGTAAAGTGAAAGTGCACTCTGTTCCCGATCGGCGAAATCCCGAAAAATCATTTTGTTGTCCCATTTCGGGCCCGTCGGAAAGTTTTGTCCCAAGTGTCCCAAAACTTATTGTGCGAGTTGTTCGATTTCGGCGAAACACCGAACCGCGTACTACGCACTTTCATGTCTCAAATGTCCCAAAGTTAAAAGTGCGAGCTTTCGATTTTGGCCGAAACTCCGTGTCGCGTACTTGAGCTCCTTGTCCCAAATCGAAAAATGCAATTTCAATTTTGATTTCACCGACCGAAGCCAAACCGCGTACTCACGGAACTTTTTGTCCCGAATGTCCCAAGTCAAGCGGGCCCCTTTGTTCCATTTTCGGCCGAATCACCGAACCGCGTACTCGCGCATTTTCGTCCCAATCGTTCCAAAAGCATTTGTGCATCCTCTCCCTGTTTCACCCGAATCGGCCGAGCCGCGTGTTTCGCGCATTCGCGTCTCACATGTCCCAGCGTACCAAGTGTCATTCACACTTAGTTTTCCCGCTCACTCGAGTATGATGCTTTATTCAAATTGGTGGTTGTGTATTGATGCGCATTAAATTCATTCCTCTCTCAAGCGGCTATATAATGAGCATTTCCCCTTTGCATTTTCGCATTGCTTCCATGCTTATCTTTGCTCGAACCCTTGATTTGAAAACTGCGCAAATATCCCCTCCTTTGCAAATTCCTTCCCGAGTCTAGGTTGCAGCTCGAGACTATCAATATGAAGATCAAGTTTCGGGGACGGGAGCAAATTTCTCGCTTGAGTCAACATTAGCAATATTGGGGACAATGAAGCTCGTCATCTCGACTTCGGTGATTTTGGGCAAGAATGGCGAGATCTGAACCCTACACCAATAGCACAAGCGATTCATGATAGCGGTTTGGCTTTTTTGCGGTGGTTTCCCAATCTCGGTGCGGTGTGCGTCTTGTGCTTTCATGCGGAGCTCACTTGACCCGCTCGAGCGAATTGACAAATGTACATGGGAACTCATTGCAAGTGGGCCTTTGCCCGCCATTGGCGCTGCTACGAGGATTCGGAGTTGGACAATGCTATAGTCGTCTCCGGGATCAAGCACGAGACCCTATTCGATCAAGACGGTGACAAATATAAGGCGCGAGTGGCGAAGTCTTGGTTGAAGAACCCTAAGAAAGGTGCTTCTCGCCTAACCAAAACCCTCTTAGAGCAGATTTCAATGAGGAATTGTCGGACTTCATAATCCTGCTGGCTCGGGTTATGGGTTTGCCCTCCCCGATGAGTTTCATTTACGGATGTGCCGCTCATCGGCATGGTGTGCGAGGAACACAAAACATCAGCCCAGGAGAGATCATCGGTATGAATTTGGCGGAGCAGCTATCAGCGTTCGGCAAACAAAGAAGTTCTATATGACTTCATACGATGTATACCCTAGCGGCATCAAGGCGGTGGTTTGGTTTCTCTATATAGATGCACACAAAGATGATCCAGTGTATGCCTATTGCCCATGATTCACCACTGGAGACCAGCAATCGATCGGAATTTCGAGAAGGGTGATGATGCTTTCACCATGTGCGTGGTCAGATTGCTCGAAGGTGATCTTGCTTTAGAAGGTTTTGAGATGAAGCCATGAACACGATATCGCGATATGGAGCCTATTTCATCAATTCGGGAAATTTTCCTATATCGGGCTTCTTTGTATGAAAGCACTCCTCTACGGCTTCCCATGTTACTGCATGATGATAAAATGGCCTTGATAGAAATATGCGAGGCAACTAGACAAGTTGCACTGAGAACTTGCGAGACAAGAAGATTTACGGCTTGCACTTTCCCATCTCTACGGGAAACTACACATGCAAAACACTCTGGATGCTCGGAACATAGAAAGAGCCACTGGTCCCTATCCTTTGTTCATTTCTTCAAGCCGAGAACTGCTTTGACTTGAAGAAGTTTATTGAAACAGAACATCAAGATAATCTATCATCATAGGGCGGAATCTAGAGAAGACTCTTGGGGGTGGTTGTGCGAGATGATTTTGAAGCCGAGGAGAAGGCATTGTGGCGAGGTTCTCCCTGATTGATTCAAGAACTCGAGTGCATGCCAAGTTCTGAAGGTCTCGAGGATGACAATTCTGACCTATACTCGTATGAGTATGAAAATGTGATTAAGCACACCCCTCTGGAGGACTGGATTGGAGCAGGAAAGAGAGGGATGATCGGGTGAGATTCTTGCTCCGGTCTTAGTCGGGACTAAGGTGCAGTTCGATAAGAAGATCGAGAATTCAAGAGGCACTCGGGAGAATCCGGCTCGAGGATGATTCGACACCGATAAGAGAGGCATCGGTTCAGTGCGAAACACAATGCAAGCCCCTCTGCCTCATCACACGAGGACCTCTTGAATCTACTCCCTCTTCATCTACCCGGGTATATAAGAAGAAACTCAAAGAGGTAAAGAAGGAGACTGCGAGAGAATGACCCTCAAGAAAAGAGGCGAGTTGCCTATAGGGCGAGAGAACATCATTGTTCTCGGTGAAAGTGAAGAAAGTGTGAGATGCGACTCCTGCAAATGTTCTGAAGATCAGCGAGATAAGGACAAGGAGGTCGAGCCTTTGAACTTCCAGTGCTGCTGATTCTTCTACCCGCCATTGCCTCCGAGTGCTCTACTCACATCTCGGCTTGAGTCCAGTGTGCCTTGAGACCACTGAGTGTCATGAGCTCCTGTCTCTTGGTCCCCTTGCTTCTCTGCAGATTCTTCTTCCTCTTTTGCTTGGGTGCGACCTTTGGTTGACAAAGGAAGAAAATCCTCCTCTCAAAGCTTGGGACCAAATTTCGATCTTTGTTGCTGCCTTGTTGGGCACCACTCCTTCTCGTGCCAGAAAGAAAGCGAGAACCACTTCGAGAATAGTGTCGATGCCCAAGGTCAGCAATTCTTGGAGATTGCTAAGCCTACGGTAGACAAATCAGAATCGAGACTTGCTTTGGCATCGACTTGGAGCTTTGAGAATCCTATGGGAGAGTCTACTCTGAAGGTGAAATTCACAACCTCGGGAAAGCTTGATCACTGAGAGTCATTGGAAGGGTAGAGAAAGGGCAGCAAACTATTGAGCAGTTGGAAGAACAAGCCCGGATTCTCACGGGTTTCATCAAGTCTCTTTTATCTAAGGATAAAGTCTTGGACCCTACCCCATTTACTCTTCCACCTCCTGTAATTCTAAGCCAAGATGAAGTGCAAAGTATCAAAGATATGCACAAGTATTACATCATATGGCGAGAGCTATTGAAGCCATGGTGGATGACATGCTTGTTGCTGGATTAAACTTCATCGATGAAGCTTTCAAACTCCACGAAAAGGTGAGTAATGTGCAACTGAAGCTCTCCTCCACTATCAATACCATGGATAAAGAACTAAAAATCTGGAGCAGTTGTATAGTAGACCTTCGCCTTATGGGACAGACAGAGATGAGAACATCTTCTTGGCGAATAAGATTTTCGATGATCTAAGGACAATCTATCAAAATCACTGGGTCTACGGCGTGGAGTGGAAGATCGAGTTTTGGAGGAAGCTTTGGGAGAAATGAAGAAAGCAGTGGCGAAGGAGAAGCTTTGAAGACTTTGCATTTATTCTTTGCTTTCGAGGATATACATTGTCATCTTGGGATGAAAACTCGGTGTTTCCCTGTCCTTAAGAAATCAAAGCTCGGTTGAGCTTTTGTCAAAGATAATCTATTTGAGAAAGCTCCATCTCTAAGGAAAAGATGAAGGAAATTTGTTCTCTTGATCTGCCATTGAAGAAGCAAATAAAGATTATCATACTCACGTCGAGTTTGATAAAGAGATGGAGAAGTGTGCACGGGATTTTGGACTCGATCTGCAGCCAACACGTCGGTTCACGTGGCGAGAGACATAGGTGAGGCATTGAAGAAATTCGGGCGGCGGATTACGAAGGCAGTGGGTCCCTCCCGATGGTGGCCACTGTCTCCTTCTCCTTTCTTTTCTCTTCTTCCCATTCTTTTCGTATTCTTTGTAATTAGTTAAGGTATTGCAATTGGCGATCCTTAACTATTCTTTAATTAAAAAAAGCGAGTTACGAAAGTAAGCTGACTTGTAAGCTATATAATGGCCTTTCCACGCCATTTTGAGGAGGAGGAAGAACTTGGATATTTCTTTGAAAGTGTAAATAGATCTTAAAGAAATCAATACAAAAGGGCTTTCCATTCTTTGTCTATCTAATTCTTGTTATCTCTGTGTTTTCCTTTAATATTGTGAAGATCATTTTGTTCTAATTCGTTAGTCTCTCGATTGCATCTTGTTCGGTTTTGCAAATACGGTGATCTTGTAAACGAGAAGGAACTTTGTGTCCTTGATTAATAAATCGAAGAAGGTTATTTATGGAACTTTGTGTCTTTAAATTTAATCTCATTCGGCCAGCCAATGCAAATGATCTTGTCTTAAATTCTTTGAAGCTTCGCATACATGAAGAATTATTACTGCTATCTATAATTACGAATGTTCTTTATTACTGCTCATCTTCTTATTCCCTTTCCTCGGTCCTTGTGTAATTGATGATCCTTGTGGAAAACACTTTCGTAATATCCAAGTTTGACCATAAAACAATGTTACTGTACATTTGTAAATAAGTTCGTTTGAATAAGGGAACCTCTCCCATTAAAGAGGAGGGACTTCTTGTCCCATTTGTTGCTCTTCTAAAAAGTCCTATTTGACGACCACTTGAGTTTTTGGCGACTCATTTGGGAAAATCGCATTCGATCTGCAATTTTTGATCATCCTTTGATCTGGCGACTCGCGTTTCACTCGAGGAGAAGGACCCTTGGTATCGAAGATTCTCAGTTTCAGCTTTTGGAGCAACAGGGTTTTCCTTTCCCTTGAATAGAAGAACTCGTTCGGCGAGCACTCCACTGTTCAAGATAGAAGTCCTACGGGTGGTATTCCTTGAGAACTGCTAGTCCCGATCTACGAGCTTTGATCTGGCTGGTGTTACGGTTCCCCTCAAGCCGTATTTCAAGAATGGCGGCACAATTGCCATGGGGTCAACGTGTCGGGCCCCTGGCCCTTACTCAGCCTTTGCATGAGTTACCTAGAGGTAACCGGAAGAACTTCCCCAAATTTAAAGGAGATGGCAAAGTACACCCTGATGAACACATTGCAGCCTTCATAGTTGCATGTGGAGTTTTGGGAGTTGAACATGAAGCGTCTCGGTAAAGGTACATTCGTTGAGGCGTTACGAGATAATCTTTGCTCTTGATTGGTTCTATCACCTTAAATTTGGTGCCATCATTTGGAATACTGATGAGAACTTCGGTTCGAAAGCCGTTTCAAGCGGCGAGAAGATGTGCATGCCTGCTTGCCCAAATTTCTCGAGATAAAGAAAGATCCATCGAGAACCCATGAGAGAATTTGTGGCTCGATTCATGCAGTGATCAACAAAATTCCTGTAAATACTCGATAGGTTGATCAAATTCAAAAATGTTTCTTTCTAAATGCTCAAACGCCCAAAGTCAGTTATGCTCTAAGAAGGGCTAATCTCGGAACGTTAGTTCTGGATCAAGAACTGGCTGTTAGTGTCGAGGATGACTTGATCATGTCAGGGAAGTTGAGAAGAGATCCTCCCAAATCTAAATCTGCTGCTTCTTCCTCTTCCACCTCTGGACCCAATACTGATCCATTAGTCCAGAAACTTGCAAATGATCTAGTAGCTATAAAGAAACAATTGGCTCAGCATGCCCCGTATGCAGATGTTCCAAGAAGAAATTTTCAGCCCAGAAATCGTTTGCCTGCTCCTCACACAAGACTAGCACTTGAAGGACCTCTGTTAAAAAGTTCTGTGAATACGACACTGTGAAGTTGAAGAGCCAGATGATGATGTGGACGATGAAGCTCGTGAGGAGTTCCTGGAGGAATTTGATGATGAGGCGGAAGAACTTGAGGGATCTCGGGTTAATTTCTTTACCACAGAAGAAGGCGATGATGGAGATGACTATGATGAAGTGGTAGCGAGATATGAGCAGTGAATCATTTCTTTGTCATGACTCGAGAGCAGACAAGGCGAGAAGGAGAAAGTAACACTGACCCATGAAGAAATCTAAGGAGCAGCGTGCAACTATTCTGTAATTGCAAAAGAGGATCTCTATCCCTACCTCATCTGCACCAAAGGTAAGTCTGTCGATCCTACTAGCAAAGTTCCTTCTTTTTCTCCTAAAGTTGATAAGCCTAGAATTCCAAATGATGATGGTCCATCCACCTCTGGATCCTTTGATATTGTTGATCACCTAAAAAGGACCAAGGTTCAAATTTCAGAAGTTGAATACTATCAAACCCATCCCAAGGCTTTTGCCAAGATGATCCAATTTGTTAATTCCCATTCCAAGACCACCTCTAAAGGCCTTTTGCCCCTCCTCATACGCACCTGACCTAGTCAGTAGGCTTTGTCACCTCGCACAGTGACAAAATCAAGCCTTTTATGTAACACTTCTTATAGCTGGCCATAGGCTCGATAACTGTGTCATAGATTCCGGAGCCTCAGATAACGTGATGCCTGCTAAAGTAGCTCATGCTTTAGGCTTGACCCTCACTCGTACTTATGGATCTTGCTACTCCATGGAAAGTAAGGAAGTGCCTTTGGTTGGAAGGATTAAAGATGCACAAGTGGCTTTTGCTGCTTTACCTGAAAAGAAAGTCTTGGCTACCATCCTAGTGGCAGACATTCCTCCTTCTTATGGAATGTTGCTAAGTAGGAACTTCTGTAAAGATGTGGGTGGAGAGATTCAAATGGATTGGTCACATGCACTCATACCTGTCAATGGACACATGAAGAAGGCCTGAGAAACAATCAGAGTATATTGTGCAGAAAACGGATGATCCTAAGGCACAAATACTCTATGAGGATATGGGTCATGGTAATTACATGATTACGTCCCTGATGAAATCGACCCTCAGTATCACCCAAAGATCCCAATGGTGTTTGGATTTTAGAATTTGATGGAAGTTGTTCCTCGGTGGTTACGGAGCTGGTGTCTGCTAGTGTCACTGAAGGCTGCCTACACCCTTTTTCATTTAAGTTGCGGTTCGAAAACACTAACAATACACGAGTATGAGGCTCTCATTCTTGGGTATAGTGGCCAAAGAGCGAGGTGTAAAAATCTTACGGCTCGTGGTGATGCGAGCTGATTGGAAGCAAGTCGAAGCCTTTTCGGGTAAAAAATGGGAGGTGAAGCATTACGGAATCAGGTTTGGGATTGATTGAATTCCTTGATGCTTTCTCCATTGAAGCAATACCTAGAGAAAAAAAAGCAGCGGGGCTGATTCTTTGTTTGTCTCGGGATCACTCTCACGATTCCCCATCTGAATTCTCTCGGGATAAGTTCACTATTGAAATGGTCCACCGGCCTAGTGTACTGACAATACCAATAAGCGGCAAGTTTTCAACGATGACCAGCATTTGCTTTCCTTCTGGAACTCAAGGGTAATTTGAACAATTTGTATTTTGAGGAAGTGACAACTTTGCCTCGTGAGAGTGTGTCCTCGACCATCCTGTCACCCAAGAGAGAAAAGCAGATCGGGAAGGGTGCATTAAACTCAAAGGAAACAAGATTCCCAAAGGTTTGGTGAGTTTGGAGGAGTTGTTTGATAAACATGACAGATATGTGAAATCTAAAGCCTCTTGGACCTCGTGATCGGTGAGTATGATAAGATTGATATAGGGAGTTCTCTTGACCCCAAGCTAGTAAATATTGGAAAATGTTGCTGCAAGCGGCGAGAGGAGAAAAGCAATTGATCTTCTAAGGAGGTATAAGGATGTTCTTGCTTATTCTTATGAAGATCTAAAAGCCTTGAGCCAAAAGATATGCGGCATTCTATTCCCTCAAGCCGGGAATTAAGCCTTTCAAGCGAGAGAGCGGAGCTGTACAATCAAAAATAGGTGACACCATCTTTCGGGAGATCGAGAAGTTGTTGAAGGCTAAAATTATTTTCCCATTCACCATTCGACATGGATCGCAAATATAGTACTGTTAGGAAGAAAAATGGTGAGATCCGCATCTGTGTTGATTTCAGGAACCTGAATCGGGCTTCTCGAAAGATAACTACCCTTTGCCTATGATGGATCAAATATTGCAAGCGATACTTGAGGATCTGAAATGTTATCTATGCTTGATGGATTCTCGGGATACAATCGGGTAGAGGTTGATCTGAGATCAACACAAGACGACCTTCACCACTCCTTGGGGTACCTTTGCCTCTACAAGAGAATGCCTTTTGGGCTGATTAATCTTTGGTGCCACTTTCCGAGAGAGCTATGGATCTGGCTTTTGGAAGCTTGAAAGGGAAATGTATTGTCATATACCTTGATGACTGACAGTGTTTTCAAAAAGACAGAGCGGATCACTTGACCACACTGGAAAGCAGTTACTGCTTTGAGATCGAGAGCATGGGATTTCTTTAAATCCTAAAAAATCATCTTACGTGTTATTCTGAGAAGGAAAACTATTAGGGCACATCGTCTCGAGGATGGTATTAAGATTGATCTGAGCGAGTTCAAGCCATCACAAATTCCTCTCCTGACCGGTAAAAAAGGCGTGCATTCCTTCTTGGTAAGATCAATTTTTAAGAAGATTCATCACTGATTTTGCTGAATTAACTTTGAATATTTCTCGAGATGATGAAAGGGAAGCAAACATTTGGTTGGTCTTGAAGGAAAGGAATCCTTTGAGGGTATCAAGAAAGCTATTGCTAAAACTCGGTTTTGGCACATCACGATTTCGTGCAAAGATTTCATCATCTATTGCTATCTACTGAGATAATACCACAGCTCTTTGTCTTAACCCAAGAAGACTACGATAAACATGAGCTACCAATTGCCTTCATGAGCTATATCTGAAGAATCATGAGCTAAAATACACCATGATGGAGAAGCATGCTTTTGCGGTAGTCAAAAACATCAGCGGTTCCGTTTCTATATCCTCAACTCTCACTCTATGGTCTTTGGTTCAGATACAATTTGTTAAGTCAATTCTTACAGCAAGAATTTGGGTCAAGAGAGGAAGCGGGTGGCTAAAGTCGGGAGTATGACATTGATATCAAACCGACCAAGCTGGTTCGTGGAAAAGGTCTTTGTGAGCTCATTCTTTGAAGGAGCCAAACATGAGTTCTTTGGAGGAGAAAGTGACATTCCCTCTTGTTCTATTCCTTAGTTCGATCGATGAATGGTATTACGACATCGCCCATTTTCTCACCTATGGGAATGCCCCTCTCATTTAACTACCGAGGAAAAGAGGAATTATTAAATTGAGATCGGTATGATATATGTCTTGTGGGAAAATGCCTTGTTGAGCGTGGTTTAGATGGGAGATTTCTGAAGTGTGTGGACAAGGAACAACGAGAGAAAGTTGCTCTCGGCTTTTCATGATCGGACATGTGGAGGGCACTATTCATCATGATCATGACTCACAAGATACTCGGGGAGGATATTCTTGGCCTTCCTTGTCGAGAGATGCATCAGTGGGTGGATAAATGCGAGGCTTGTCGGACCTTTGTGGGAAGACCTAAATTGGCCTCTTTGCCTCTCAAGCCGATTGTGATTGAGGAACCATTTCACGGTGAGTGGGAGTCTGGACTTCATTGGTGCACTCGACCCTGTTTCTAGTGCTGGTCACACTCATGTGCTAACGCCCTTGACTACTTCACCAAATGGGTGGAAGCTATTCGATCAAGAAGCACTACTTACGAAGTGGTATGCGACTTCATCAAAGAGAACATCTTGGTAAGGTATGGTGTACCTAACAAGATTGTAACAGAATAATGCTTGAACTTCTCCTCAAGCGAGATAATGGATTTTTACTCTACGGGTATGGCATCTCTCGGCTCATTCTTGATTATTATCCCGGGGAAATGGACAAGCGAGAATCCACCAACAAAAATCTGGTGACTATCATAAGGAAGTTGGTCGATGAGTCTCGTGGCGGCATAAGAAGCTTTATGATGCTCTTTGGGAGACAGGATCACACCTAAAAAGAGCCATTGGAATGTCTCCTTTTCAAGTGGTGTATGGAGTAGAAGCTCAATTGCCGGTGGCGGTGGAGCTGCCTTGACCTTGCACTGATGAAGGCCATTGAGGATACTAGTTTCGGTGATGCTCGGATAAAAGAATCATGTACACTGGCTGCGAGAGGGGATTGGAGGTTGCTTTGATAGGATATCTGCTCACCAGCGAGAAGGTAAAGGTTACATTTGACAAGAAAGCTAGGTTGAGAGAGTTCAAGTTGGAGATACCGTCTTTGTTATGGGACAAAAGACATGAACCTCGTGGCAGCCATGGAAAATTTGATTCCCTGTGGCTCGGACCTTTCAAGATAAGACACTTTCTTTGGTAAGAACTCTTTCTATCTTGATTACATGGATGGTTCTCCCCTCCCACTTCCTTATAGTGGGAGTATTTGAAGTTGTTCAAGTCATAGGTGACTAGGGAGTCCCTTTGTATATGCATACGGTGTTTTTGCTTTTTTTGCTTTTGGTGTGTTTTCCTTACATTTGTTGTGTGTGTTGCCCTCTGTATTGGTTTGTTTTTGACTCCTTTGCCCGATGGATAAGGCCTTTGTACCTTCCAGAGTTTGTCTAAGTTCTTGCCTTGTCTCATTAGAGAATTTATACCAAGTCATCCCCGAGAAGAGCAGCATTTGTTGTCCACTCAAAATTCCCCGCTCTGATAAGAGTAAAAATTTCAAAATTTTG
This sequence comes from Taxus wallichiana var. yunnanensis, assembly GCA_018340775.1. Classification (NCBI taxonomy): domain Eukaryota; kingdom Viridiplantae; phylum Streptophyta; class Pinopsida; order Cupressales; family Taxaceae; genus Taxus; species Taxus wallichiana. The sequence continues at coordinate 560,296,139 of CM031234.1, forward strand.
AGTTTAAGTGTTTTTCTATGAAGTGCCTAAGTCGTGAAATTGAAAAAATCTGTGTTTTGGGTCATTTTGTGTGATTTTCGAACTGTCGGAACTTTTTGTCCCAATTTGTCCCAAGTGCGAAAGTGCACTCTGTTCCCGATCGGCGAAATCCCAGATTGTCCCATTTTCGGGCCCGTCGGAAAGTTTTGTCCCAAGTGTCCCAAAACTTATTGTGCGAGTTGTTCCAATTTCGGCCGAAACACCCGAACCGCGTACTACGCACTTTCATGTCTCAAATGTCCCAAAGTTAAAAAGTGCGAGCTTTCCGATTTTGGCCGAAACTCCGTGTCGCGTACTTAGCTTGAGCTCCTTGTCCCAAATCGAAAAATGCAAATTGTTTTATTTCAATTTCACCCGAAAGCCAAAGCCAAACCGCGTACTCGGAACTTTTTGTCCCGAATGTCCCAAGTCAAGCGGGCCCCTTTGTTCCATTTTCGGCCGAATCACCGAACCGCGTACTCGCGCATTTTCGTCCCAATCGTTCAAAAGCATTTGTGCATCCTCTCCTGTTTCACCGAATCGGCCGAGCCGCGTGTTTGCGCATTCGCGTCTCACATGTCCCAGCGTACCAAGTGTCATTCACACTTAGTTTTTCCGCTCACTCGAGTATGATGCTATTCAAATTGGTGGTTGTGTATTGATGCGCATTAAATTCATTCCTCTCTCAAGCGGCTATATAATGAGCATTTCCCCTTTGCATTTTTCGCATTGCTTCCATGCTTATCTTTGCTCGAACCCTTTGATTTGAAAACTGCGCAAATATCCCCTCCCTTTGCAAATTCCTTCCCGAGTCTAGGTTGCAGCTCGAGACTATCAATATGAAGATCAAGTTTCGGGGACGGGAGCAAATTTCTCGCTTGAGTCTCTTTGTTAGCAATATGGGGGCAATGAAGCTCGTCATCTCGACCGGTGATTTTTGGGCAAGAATGGCGAGATCAAACCCTACACCAATAGCACAAGCGATTCATGATAGCGGTTTGGCTTTTTTGCGGTGGTTTCCCAATCTCGATGCGGTGTCTTCGTCTTTGTGCTTTCATGCGGAGCTCACCCGACCCGCTTGGCGAATTGACAAATGTACATGGGAACTCATTGCCAAGTGGGCCAGCTTGCCGCCATTGGCCATTGGCGCTCGAGGATTCGGAGTTGGACAATGCTATAGTCGTCTCCGGGATCAAGCACGAGACCCTATTCGATCAAGGCGGTGACAAATATAAGGCGCGAGTGGCGAAGTCTTGGTTGAAGAACCCTAAGAAAGGTGCTTCTCGCCTAAGCAAAACCCTCTTAGAGCAGATTTCAATGAGGAATTGTCGGACTTCATAATCTTGGCTCGGGTTATGGGTTTGCCCTCCACCGATGAGTTTCATTTACGGATGTGCCGCTCATCGGCATGGTGTGCGAGGAACACAAAACATCAGCTGGCGAGATCATCGGTATGAATTTGGCGGAGCAGCTATCAACGTTCGGCAAACAAAGAAGTTCTATATGACTTCATACACGATGTATACCCTAGCGGCATCAAGCGGTGGTTTGGTTTCTCTATATAGATGCACACAAAGATGATCCGAGTGTATGCCTATTGCCGCATGATTCACCACACGGAGACCAGCAATCGGAATTTGAGAAGGGTGATGATGCTTTCACCATGTACGTGGTCAGATTGCTCGAAGGTGATCTTGCTTTAGAAGGTTTTGAGATGAAGCCATGAACACGATATCGCGGTATGGAGCCTATTTCATCAATTCGGGAAATTTTCCTATATCGGGCTTCTTTGCTATGAAAGCACTCCTCTACGGCTTCCCATGTTACTGCTGATGATAAAATGGCCTTGATAAATATGCGAGGCAACTAGACAAGTTGCCTGAGAACTTGCGAGAGACAAGAAGATTTACGGCTTGCACTTTCCCATCTCTCTGCAGGAAACTACACATGCAAAACAGACTCTGGATGCTCGGAACATAGAAAGAGCCCTGGTCCCTATCCTTTGTTCATTTCTTCAAGCCAAGAACACTGCTTTGACTTGAAGAAGTTTATTGAAACAGAACATCAAGATAATCTATCATCATAGGGCGAATCTGAGAAGACTCTTTGGGCTGGTTGTGCGAGATGATTTTGAAGCCGAGGAGAAGGCATTGTGGCGGGTTCTCCTGATTGATTCAAGAACTCGAGTGCATACCAAGTTCTGAAGGTCTCGAGGATGACAATTCTGACCTATACTCGTATGAGTATGAAAATGTGATTAAGCACACCCCTCGGAGGACCTGGATTGGAGCAGGGGAAGAGAGGGATGATCGGGTGAGATTCTTGCTCCGAGTCTAGTCGGGACTAAGGTGCAGTTCGATAAGAAGATCGAGAATTCAAGAGGCACTCGGGAGAATCCTCCTCGAGGATGATTCGACACCGATAAGAGAGGCATCGGTTCAGTGCGAAACACCAATGCAAGCCCCTCTGCCTCATCAACACGAGGACCTCTTGAATCTACTCCCTCTTCATCTACCCGGGTATATAAGAAGAAACTCAAAGAGGTAAAGAAGGAGCTGCGAGAGAATGACCCTCGAGAAAGCGCAGGCGAGTTGCCTATAGGGCGAGAGAACATCATTGTTCTCGGTGAAAGTGAAGAAAGTGAGATGCCAGACTCCTGCAAATGTTCTGAAGATCCGGCGAGATAAGGACAAGGAGGTCGAGCCTTTGAACTTCCAGAGTCTGCGATTCTTCTACCGCTATTGCCTCCGGTGCTCTACTCACATCTCGGCTTGAGTCAGCAGTGCCTTGAGACCACGAGTGTCATGAGCTCCTGTCTCTTGGTCCCCTTGCTTCTCTGCAGATTCTTCTTCCTCTTTTGCTTGGGTGCTGACCTTTGGTTGACAAAAGGAAGAAAATCCTCCTCTCAAAGCTTGGGACCAAATTTGATCTTTGTTTGACCTTGTTGGGCACCACTCCTTCTCGTGCCAAGAAAGCGAGAACCACTTCGAGAATAGTGTCGATGCCCAAGGTCAGCAATTCTTGGAGATTGCTAAGCCTACGGTAGACAAATCGAGAATCGAGACTTTTTGGCATCGACTTGGAGCTTTCAAGAATCCCTATGGGAGAGTCTACTCTGAAGGTGAAATTCACAACCTCCAGGAAAGCTTGATCTGAGAGTCATTGGAAGGGTAGAGAAAGGGCAGCAAACTATTGAGCAGTTGGAAGAACAAGCCCCGATTCTCACGAGGTTTCATCAAGTCTCTTTTATCTAAGGATAAAGTCTTGGACCCTACCCCATTGACTACTCTTCCACCTCCTGTAATTCTAAGCCAAGATGAAGTGCAAAGTATCAAAGATATGCACAAGTATTTGTCTATGCGCGAGCTATTGAAGCCATGGTGGATGACATGCTTGTTCTTTGGATTAAACTTCATCGATGAAGCTTTCAAACTCCACGAAAAGGTGAGTAATGTGCAGCTGAAGCTCTCCTCCACTATCAATACCATGGATAAAGAACTAAAAATGCGGAGCGGTTGTATAGTAGACCTTCGCCTTATGGGACAGACAGATGAGAACATCTTCTTGGCGAATAAGATTTTCGATGATCTTAAGGACAATCTATCAAAATCACTGGGTCTACGGCGTGGAGTGGAAGATCGAGTTTTGGAGGAAGCTTTGGGAGAAATGAGAAGAGCAGTGGCGAGAAGGAGAAGCTTTCAAGACCTTTGGTTTATTCTTTGCTTTGAGGATATACATTGTCATCTTCGGGATGAAAACTCTGGTGTTTCCTGTCCTTGCGAAATCAAAGCTCGGTTGAGCTTTTGTCAAAGATAATCTATTGAGGAAAGCTCCATCTCTAAGGAAAAGATGAAGGAAATTTGTTCTCTTGATACTGCCATTGAAGAAGCAAATAAAGATTATCATACTCACGTCGAGTTTGATAAAGAGATGGAGAAGTGTGCAGGATTTTGGACTCGGTCTGCGGCCAACACGTCGGTTCACGTGGCGGAGACATAGGTGAGGCATTGAAGAAATTCGGGCGGCGGATTACGAAGGCAGTGGGTCCCTCCCGATGGTGGCCACTGTCTCCTTCTCCTTTCTTTTCTCTTCTTCCCATTCTTTTCGTATTCTTTGTAATTAGTTAAGGTATTGCGATTGGCGATCCTTAACTATTCTTTAATTAAAAGAAAGCAGTTACGAAAAAGCTGACTTGTAAGCTATATAATGGCCTTTCCACGCCATTTTGAAAGGAGGAAGAACTTGGATATTTCTTTGAAAGTGTAAATAGATCTTAAAGAAATCAATACAAAAGGGCTTTCCATTCTTTGTCTATCTAATTCTTGTTATCTCTGTGTTTTCCTTTAATATTGTGAAGATCATTTTGTTCTAATTCGTTAGTCTCTCGATTGCATCTTGTTCGGTTTTGCAAATACGGTGATCTTGTATAACAGAAGGAACTTTGTGTCCTTGATTAATAAATCGAAGAAGGTTATTTATGGAACTTTGTGTCTTTAAATTTAATCTCATTCAGCCAATGCAAATGATCTTGTCTTAAATTCTTTGAAGCTTCGCATACATGAAGAATTATTACTGCTATCTATAATTACGAATGTTCTTTATTACTGCTCATCTTCTTATTCCCTTTCCTCGAGTCCTTGTGTAATTGATGATCCTTGTGGAAAACACTTTCGTAATATCCAAGTTTGACCATAAAACAATGTTACGTACATTTGTAAATAAGTTCGTTTTTTCACAATTTTTTCACGGGTCAACCTACTTGCACCGGAACTACAAAACTCGATGCATGTTATCGAAATTTACCACGGGAGGTGAAATTTTGGCAACACAAACCTTTCACACTTTTGACGAGGCATTCACCATGGCACGGAAGTTAGAAATTCTGCTTATCAAAGAAAATAATATTCAACTTCGTAATAAGAACATTGCCTTCAAATCAAATGATTCTTCTTCATCTTAAAAATCCCAAAATAAATATATAAAACCCAAAGGGTCTGCCAATGCCGTAGTCCTCAAGGCTGGTCCCCCTCATCAATCAAACCCAACCAAACCCCCTTCTAATCTCTCTCCTATCCAAGCTTTCAGTTCGAGAAAAGAACACGAAAGTACACTTCCATAAGAAAATCTTATTCTTCTGTTTTGGAAAAGCTTGTTAAGGATGGTGCCATTACTCTTCCACCTATAAAACCACATACTAGTTTTGACCTTGAGTGACCCATGCCCTCATGGTATAAGGAATATGAATTTTGTCAATATCATCATTCAAAGGTCACATCGATAATAACTGCATCACCTTCAATAATATCATCCAAGAAATGATATACAATGAAGATCTAGTCTTGGATAGCCCAAATGCACCTACTAACCAAAACCTACATATCTTCAAAAAACATTTCCTAATCATGCCCCTTCTTCCAACCAACTGGTGATTCTTCAAACAATGATAAGCAACATCCGTGAAGTCCATGCTATTTTTGATGACATACCAGTAGCTTCCCAATTACCTCATGTTCCTTCTATAGATGAAATCTTATCCCGAGTTCCCCTACCAGCACTAGAACCAGTTTCATCTGCTCCTCTACCCATAGAGGAACCCCCTTCATTCTCACCCATGGAAGAACTTATAATTAGCACACTACCTTTAACCTTTCAAAATTCTGAGTAGTTGTCAATGGCACCTCTCCTACTCATAGAAGATGTAGGTCCACCATCTACACCAACACAAGGAGAATCCACTTCGGCCGGCCCATCTTCCCCTCTACCCATGGAGAATACTATAGAATTACCACCTCCGTAGATGACCATTCACCATCAAACCTTCAAGATCCCACTAATCTGCTTTCGACTCTCTTACCCACAAATTCTGAGGCTAGCCATTTCCCTATATCTCAAACACATTTTATGGCAATTGCCACTCAATCCACATTGGCCCCACTCCTGAAGTAAATTCTCACACTTGGCTGATCACTTGGACTATGTCGATAGAGCCTTACTTTGGGGGCATCTTCTACTTCTGTTTCAACACAAATGCAGCTGTCACTCATTGACACTTCCACTATCTATCCAAAAGTGTTTCGAGCAACCAAACCAAACACAACCACAACTATTGCAATACCTTCCATGGCACCACTCATGGCCCAACTCACACCTCTGCCTATAGCCCAACATGCATCTACACCCAAACCCATGCCTATATCATCTCCCTTACCTAAACCTATCACTACCTTAGGGGTCATTAATACCAACAGCCTAGCCTTACTCACCCAACTATGAAATTAGATTTAGCTACATCTTTCAAAACTAACACCAAACTTAACTCGAACCCTAAAAATAATATCCAATCTCCTAAGTCTCATACCCCAACCTCCCTAACCATGCCCTTATCACCTTCACCCCTTATGTCCATTCTAGGACCTCACCCCTCGACCCTGGCCAAGCAACCCCTATCCACCAGTAAACCAAGAACGCGAGTAAACCATCCCCCATCATAGGCCTCTAATATACCCAAGCAACCCAAACAACCTACTCCCTCACAAGTAACCTTCTTACAACCCATACCTCTAATACCATCAATAACTTCTCTACTACCCACAATGCTTCCTTCTCTTTCATTCACGCCTCTGCCTAACCCACACCACCTACCTCCACAAGACTTTGGTTACCCCCATGGGTAACCCGCCCTCTTCCAAAGCATTTGATTTTCCATCAACATCTCATGCGCCCGTATCACCTTTACCCAAAAGGATGTAACCTAAAGCCAAAATCCCTTGCCCTCCAATAAGGTAGTTAAACCAACCAAAACTTCTATTGTCAATTCATCTACCATGCCCCTATAAAGACCAACTCCTAAGACCACACCACACACCAAACTAGTAGCCCAACCTACTCCCCCTCTTATAAAGACTCTTCCTACATAGTCAACCGCACCTATACCCAAACCCACATTCACCTCCCATTGTGATCCATTAGCAGGATCCTACGCCAAAATCCTTACCAATGTCCTCAAAAACGTCATCACATTACCACCTCTTAGGCCTTACGACTCCACTCAAACCCAAACCAAAAGGTTTGACGAAACCAAAATTTGTGCCAACCATCATGTGTCAAGAGACGATGTAGAGAATTGTAAGGCTTTGAAAACCACTCTTGTCCAATTGTGTCCTCCTGAAGAAAAATTTGACGATGATGATCTTCTTGATGAGGACCCCATTTCACCTTCACCAATTTCCACATATCTTCCCTCATTTCCTACTTAGTGACCAAAATCTCCACCCCCATAACTCTTAGATCCATCCCAAGATTTGAAATTAACATGGTTTGCATAAGAGAGTTGGCCAAACCACCACCCAAATGCCAATGCACCCTACTCATCTCACAAGGATCATATCCACCACTAGGGTTTTGTCCCTCTTACCGCTATACCTTCCATCACACACCCTCTTCATCCACCTCCCCTTAGATTAACATGATCAACATTTCCACCCGTGCTCACAAAGATAAGGGAAAAGAGTAAGAAAGTGGTCCATCAGCCAACCCCTGTACCCAATATACCATTTGCACCCACACCCAAAGTCATCATTCGAGGTGCTACGTATCCCATTTCGATGGGGTCACACATCACACAATGATTAAACAACTACACCAATCCCCCTCAAAATGTATTTATATGACCTTGTCCAGACATTGGAGTCACATCATCAATCCCTCATGGAGGTCCTTCAATCTATCAAAGCCTTACCAAATGACCCCACACCCGTAGCCTCCATCATTAACCCTCACCACGTAGCCTCTCTCACTAGGTCTTCACCTTCCTCTACACCTCCACCCACTCACCAAGTGGCCACCCTCAGCTTTGCAGATGAAGAGATCACTCCCTTCTAGTCCGATGACCCTGACCCCACTCTTTTCATCTCCATATTTATTGATAATAGACACATATGATGTGTTATGATCGATGGTGGTGCTAGCTTTAACATCATCTCCTCCCATGTATATGACCAAATGCAAATACCTACCCATTGCATGCATGGTAACCCCATTATGTTGCATTCCTTCAATGACGCCATGACCTCTACACTAGGTACCATTGTTCTCCATGTCCGCATAGGCCCCCGCACCATCCTCGAAACTTTTCTATGTCCTAGAAGGGGATTTCCAGTACAACTTATGCTTGGATGACCTTGGATCCATGCTATGGGTTGTGTCCCTTCGATGTTACATCGATGCCTCAAATTTGAACATGAGGGACATAATTACACCATCCCTACCAACCCCTCACCTTTCAAGACCTGTAACATGCTATATCGACCCAATGATGTGCTTATACCAGTCAAGGTAACCACCACCACAACCACTTCACCTTCACCCACGAGTCCATCCAACAAAAGTGCCACTACTTGCTATGCGTCTAACCTCGTTATCCCTACTGCTGTTTGTAGCCTCTACTACTAGCACCCCTATTTCCCCTTCATATAGCAAGTCATCTATACCTACTACCCACATACCAAATACTAACCCTTAGAAGGTGTTTTCCAACATCTCACTCTAGGGAATACCACCTATACAATATTGATACCTTCCTCACCCCACAAGAGTATAGGAATCTACATCAACACCTCGGCTTATGACATTCACATTAGTGACATTTTCCCTTATGGCCCTCCGCACCTTCGTAGCAACCTAACGTATGGGAATTTGATATGGCCACCTATAAACCTGAACCTCCATCCTAAACCCAGCCATTTTCATCGACCTACACTCCCTCACTAATTTCCATTCCGCTCACACTTTCCTCCACTCGGTGTGCGTGGAAAGGATTTGGCTTCATTTTTATGAACAAGGCTGCCCACCTGTCATCTCCTATACCTCTCGTAAACAAAATGGCCATATTGGCATTGTTTTGTATATTCCATCCTCTAATAAGGTTCACATCAACCTTATCCAGGGATGAGAAATATTCCCCTCTCATTCACCCACATTACCATCCTCACCCATGGAGTCCATAGATCCGAATCTATACCTTCTAACTTTTTTCATAAACACCATTTCCTTAGGACCATTGAACTATCAACGTGATGGAGAGGATCCTCTTCTCTCCCAATCCGTATCTTGACATGATCGATGATGATACGCCTTAAATTAACGTCATTCAATGTTAGGATGATGAGTCCATCCTCACCTACCTTGGTGCAAAAGACTCTTATATTCATCAATCGTTACCCTCTGAGATGCAAACCATGTTGAACGAATCAACCATCGAAATCAACATTAATACCCAAGACAACCCACACATTCTAAAGATCAGCCAATCCTTAGACGTTACTAAACAAGAAGCCTTCACCTCTTTCCTTCGAGACCATAGCAACACATTTTCTTGGTCCTATGCCAATATGCCCAGTATCGACCCAAAATCATGGTTCACAATATTGTAACCATTCCTGATGCCAAACCCATCAAACAAAAGCTGTGGAAAATACATCCTCGCATTACTCTTCTGGTCAAAGAAGAGCTTCAACGCCTTCTCTTGGTTTCCTTCATTATACCCATTGATTATCCCCAATGGATTTCTAACATTGTTCCTGTCACAAAAGCGACAGGGGGACTCCACATTTGCATGGATTTCTCGTGACCTCAACCTCATGTCCCAAAGATGATTTCCCACTACCAGGCATTGACCAACTAGTTGATCTCACCACCTGGCCATGAAATGTTATTTCTCATGGAAAGTTTCTCGTGCTATAATCAAATATTACTATCTCCCGAGGAATAACCTAAGACTACCTTCATCACACCTTGGGGACTTTCTACTATCGAGTCATACCCTTTGGCCAAAAATGTCAAGTGCTACATATCAACGAGCCATGACTTACATCTTCCATGAGATCATGCATCACATATTGGAGGATTACGTAGATGATCTACTTTCCAAATCCAAGCATCAAAACAAACACCTGCCCATTCTTAAAGTCATCTTTGACCGCCTCATCAAATATTGTGTTTGTCTTCAACCAAAAAGTGCATCTTTACGGTACTTTCTGGGAAACTCCTAGGATTCATTGTTTCTTTGTGTGGCATAGAAGTCAATCCTACTAAATTCAAGGCTATCCTGAATGCCAACACCCACTAATATCCATCAACTTTGCAGCCTATAGGGAAAATTGCAATCAATTCATCGCTTTATGCCCAACTTTCCAATCGCTATCAACCATTCCATCATCTTCTCAAGAAAGACATTTAATTCAAATGTGATGATGAATACCATAAAGCCTTCGAAGCCTTAAAAATACCTCCTTCAACCACCAAGTGCTCATCCCACCTAAGGATGACCAACCCTTCTACCTATATATTTCCTAAGATCGACCATTCTCACTCATCGCGACGACCAACACCGAGAGAAAGTGGTTTATTACATAAGTTGTACCCTTCTTGACTACGAAACTACATATACCCATGCCCAAAACTATGTGTAGCCTTAGTTTTCATCACCACCAAACTCTACCATTACCTACTCAACCACAAAACCTTCGTCATTACTAATAATGACCCATTACACTACATGTATGCTAAACCTTGTCAAAATCAATGTGATGCACGCGGCTTATGCTTCTGGCCAACCTCAACCTCAAATTCATCCATCAAAATTCCATCAAGGGCCAAAATATCACCGACCAATTGGCCGATGCACCCATTTCCGGGGATCAACCCTTTAACTTCGAATTTCCAGATGAGTCTATTGTTACCCTTTCCCTAGAAAAACCCGCTTATCAAATGACACTCTTCTTCAATGGCTCCAAGTGCTAGTGTGGGGGTGGGTGTGGTGTTATCCTCATTCTCGCTTAATGGTGACCCCAAGCCTTTGTCTTTCAAACTCGATTTTCATTGTACCAACAATATTGATGAATACGAAGCACTCGTGATTGGGTCTTCAAATAGCTTATGCCTTAAACGTTAAGTCAATCAACATCTTTGGTGATTCTCATTTGGTCATAAATGAATTCAATGGTATATACCGGTGTTGTAATGAGATACTTCAAAAGTATAAGAATCATGTGGACATCTTTGTTGACCACCTTTGACCATTACACACTTCAAACCAACCCACATGATTAGGGGATATTTTTCAGTGTCAAAAGTTTCCTAAAATTCCCTAGACCATTCCAAAGTGTAGTACATCCTTTAGAGATATTTCGATGACTGTAAGAACATGAAAATTAGACACTTTAAGCTCAAGTTATGTTCGGTCAAATTTCAATCAACATGGAAGTCAACTTTGGTCAACATGTCAACATGTTGACCAATGGCAAGCGTGACACGTGGGATCAATTAGCGGCAAGGAAAAATTGATGGTCACATAATTTTTAAAAATCAATTACATGGTAGATATCTCGTTGCAAGATTTATGACTCATTTTGAATGGACCTAATCGAGTTCGTATGTGAAAGATATGCATAGTCAAAGTTGTGGTCAAATGATGACATGGCACACTGTGACGTGGACAAATGGCATATTATGGGCATGACACTTGGTAGGTTTTTAGTGGTTTTGGATTTAAAATAATAATAATAATATTTTATTTAATCCAATCCACGGGAATAAGCCTAATCCCATGGGATGAGAATTTTGTGGACAAAAAGCTATTTAAAGGCTTATCCTATCCTTTTCCCACCAAATGTGGGGTCAATGGCTAAATTGGGCACCTAAACCTATGGAAGGGGGATTTGAACCCAAAACCTCATCTAAAAAGATAAGTGGCCTTACCAACCCGCCACTCTCTTGTAAGTGGTATAAATAAAGCACACTTGTATTTGTAATGAAGAAGTGTCAGGTCTGTGTCAAGCCAATAAGCAAACAGTTTTGGAAAAGTGCAATTTTGGGGCACTTCTACTCACTTTCAGGTCTCGAGTTATGTATGAAATTTTCTTAGAATTTTTAGAAAATCACAATGGTATGATCATTTATCTTATTTGGATCCTTTGTGATAGATTTATTTTCTATTAAAGTCACACAAAGGTGTAGAACTAAAGGGAGACACTACTGTAAGTGGATCAGGAAGGTGAAGGATAGAGGCTGAGCTCCATTAACGTCCTTCGAAGGTCTGAAACAGTTTTATAGGTTTTTGATTCATTATTGGTTAATTTAAATGTTATTGTATTTACATTTTTTAACATTATTAATGGATCGGTTCACCACGAACCCGGGGACGTAGGAATTCCAAACCCCGTAAACAATCTGGTGTTGTGTTCTAATTTTTATTTTCAGTTTCTAATATTTACAAGTAATTTAAATTCAGAATATGAATATGGATGCAACTATAATCAGTAATTGATAAAATTGGAAAATCAATTAAATCAAGAAATAGTTATTTTTGGGGCTTTCGAATCTAACAATGCAATATTGAGAAAATTTCAAACTTAATTTCAGTTTTAATTCAATCCTAAATCAGATTCTAATCAATTTTTGGAAATCTAAAATCCTTCTAATTGTATTAAAATTTAAGATCCTTGAAAGTGTTTAAAATTGGAAAAAATAAAACACCTGTTTTCGGATCAAGTTTGGTATCAGAGATGGTTATTACACTTGCAAACTTGTTAATCTCCAAGAAAGTTTGGTATCAGAGCAGTTAGATTGCTAGATTATCTTATAATTGTGTTTGAAAATTTGGCATCACTTTCAGTATTTATTTCAGTTTTCAAAGCAGTGCACACATTTTGGGGCTTGTTAATCTTCTTTTCAGTGTGCGATTTGGGAAGTACAGGTTGTGTTTGCAAGAATAAGGAATAATGGGTAAGTCATCCAAACAGAGCAACCTGGATGAGCTTAAATCTATGAACCGCCAACTCCATGAAGAAAACTCTTTCCTGAGAGCTAATTTTTATTCCTTGGAAGAGGAAATAGTGTGGTTAAAATCTGAGCCACAATCCTCTATAACCAAGAAAGAGGAATATGTCAACGAGATGCTTACACAAAGAAAGAAGTTGATGGCTTTGTTAAAGAGTTACATGAAGAAATATAGACCAAGGATGCCCTCTTGGCAAAGCTACAACAAGGTGAACACAAGAAATAAATTCCTTTCAAATCAGATGCAAGTACTATGACATAATGCACTATAAGTTGTTCACATTTTAATTCTTCCGCTCATTCAGTTTTAGATATTCCTTTGGGTCAGTTTAAAAAACACACTAAGGGAATTGGGTCTACGCTAATGGTTAAGATGTGATATAACAGAAAAGGCCTTGGTAAAAATGGACAAGGTGATGCTAACCCAATACAAGTAGAGGATGAACCTTGGTTTGCAAGTTTGGGTTATTCTAGTGGGCAAATGGAAATTGGAGAAAGTTCCAAAGTAGCTGACAGGAAGACAAGCTTCCAACAGCCAAGGATCTATGCCACTAGAATTACAGGATTCCGCCATCAAGAGGAATAATGAAAGGTGTAAGAAAACAAGTAAACGAGGTAATGAAATTCCACCTCCTCCCACTTACACTAAAAATAGCACTAAGGGGAAATTAAATCCTAAGACTTCTAAAACACTCTTTCAGTTTGAACAATATAGCTTTGGTAGACAAAAGTATGGTTTTCCTTGCATGTTTTGTGAAGGTACTAATCATTTTATAACATATTGTTGGAAGAGGAAAAATATGATAAAGAATTTAATGCCTTTTGTGAATGATAAGGAAGGTGTTAAAGACCAATCTCACTCTGGTAAGGTGAGAAATGGAAAAAAGGTTACCTCTCCTAAATAGAGGAATCATTTTCCTAGACAGAGTTCAGGAATGGAAAAATGGGTAAGACTCCTAAAAATAGGGAAGTTAAATTTTGTTCCCATTATAAAAGGAATGGTCATGACGTTAACATGTGTTGGTATGTTCCTTCATTCGCAACATTGGAAAGTTGTTAAAAAGGAAAATAATGTCAAACAAAAATTGTTGATCTAAATCATGTAAATGTTCATTCTAAACTTTGGGAAGTAAAACCACCTAAATGGAGAAATCCAAGTAATTAGATGGGAAAAAATTCCCCAACTTTATGTTTGCATTACTGAAGAATCGGTGATAGGATGCAAACATTTTCAAAGCTATATTTTAGGGATTTTGATCCTATGTTAATATTCAACTTTGAAATAATTTGGAAGCAACTGTAAAGAAGATTTGAGTGATAGGTTCATCATACTCATATTCATCTTCTCACATTTTGGTTTGTTATTCCATTTCTAACAACAGTGGTGCATGGATATGGGCATTGTCAAAATGACTATTTTGAAACTTGCGCTTTTATAATGTTGTCATTTGTGAAAATATTATGGATGCTTATAAGACCCATTCGGGCACATGTTTGATATTGTAACAAATAGAAAAACTTGTTGTATCCACATGTTTTATTTGCACTAATTTATAAGACCCTTATGTTGGGAAAAATTGATTTTTGTAACTATCGATGTGGTTGCAATTAAGGTGTAAATTTACACTAATAAACTAGCTTCAAAGGTACTAGGTGATCATTTTGCAAATTATGGCAGTTCACCAATTTGGGTAAGCATACAAAGTTATAATATATCCCTTTACAGGTTAAAGTGTATGGATATAATATTTGCATATTCACGTTGATTTAGATTTTGACTATATCCATTTTTCACGTTGATGGTTTAATGATTCTGGATAGTGAATATTTGCAGAACTGTAATCAACATAATCACAAAGTGTCAGTTGAACACTAGCTTCCATTATAGATGTGTGTTATTATCTAACTTAATATTTTTGATGGCGATACAATGTTTCTAGCATTCACATGGATTCAGCTTTTATTCTATTTTATTCTGGATAGTGAATACTTTCGCTTGTTACTGCAGAGATGGACAAAGTGGGCACTAGCCTAATCAGGCATGTTAGATGTCTAGTATACTGATCTATGTTATGAAATTGTAATTTAAGTAATCATCCATATCACAAAGTGATAGTTGAACACTATCTTTCCATAATATAATGGGTGTTATTATCTAGTCAATTATTTGTTATGGCATTGCGGTCAGGGGTATGACAGTTCACAAATGTGTGCAGAGAGTTCGATGTGGTTGCGGCGTTTCGAGCTTGAACACTAGCTTAATAAGGTGTTATTATCTGATCGGTTATGTAATTATCTAATCAAATATTTGAATTTTATTAACCTATAATGTTATTTCAGGTTCTTGCATGTGTTTTTGCAATGCAGGAAGAGATAGCATGTTTTGTGGGTTGATACATAGCTTTTTGTGGACAAAAAGCCTTCTCAATAGGGAGGAGTGATCAGGGGATATTTTTCAATGTCAAAAGTTCCCTAAACTTTCCTAAACCATTCTAGTTTAGTATATCCTTTAGAGATCTTTCCAACGACTATAAGAACATGAAAAACAGACACTCTGAGCTCAAGTTATGTCCGGTCAAAGTTTAGTTAACATAGAAGTCAACTTTGGTCAACAGGTCAACAAGTGGACCAATGGCAAGGTGACACGTGAAAATTAGTGACAAGGCAAAATTGATGGTCACATAATTTTTTAAAAATTAGTTCCATGGTATAGAGCTTGTTATAAGCTTTCTCGACACATTTTGAATGGACTAAAATCGAGTTCGTATGCAAAAGATATGCATAATCAAAGTCAGGTCAAATGATGATGTGGCACACTATGACGTGGACAAATGGCATATTATGGGTGTGACACTTGGTAGGTTTTTAGTGGTTTTGGATTTAAAATAATAATAATAATATTTTATTTAATCCATTCCACAGGAATAAGCCTAATCCCATGGGATAAGGAGGATTTTGTGGACAAAAAGCTATTTAAAGGCTTATCCTATCCTTTTCCCACCAAATGTGGGGTCAGGCTAAATTGGGTGCCTAACCCTATGGAAGGGGATTTGAACCCAGAACCTCATCTAAAAAGATAAGCAGCCTTACCAAGCTTCCACTCTCTTGTAAGTGGTATAAATAAAGCGCACTTGTATTTGTAATGAAGAAGTGCCATGTTTGTGTTAAACCAATAAGCCAGGTTTTGGAAAAGTGTAGTTTTGGGGCACTTCTGCTCACTTCCAGATCTCGAGTTATATATGAAAGTTTCTCATAATTTTGATAAAATCGTGATGTTATGATATTTTATCTGATTTAGAGCCTTTTTGACAGAGTTATTTTCTGTTAAAGTCACACAAAGGTGTAGAACCAAAGGGAGACACTGTTGCAAGTGGATCAGGAAGGTGAAGGACAGAGGCTGAGCTCCATTAATGTCCTTCAAAGGTCTGAAACATATTTTTACATATTTTTGATTCATTATTGGTTAATGTAAATGTTATTGTATTTACATTTTTTAACATTATTAATGGATTTGTTCACCACGAACCTAGGGACGTAGGAATTCCAAACCCCATAAACAATCTGGTGTTTTGTTCTAATTTTTATTTTCAATTTCTGATATTTGAAATTAATTTAAATTCAGAATATGAATATGGATGCAACTATAAATTGTAATTGATAAAATTGGAAAAATCAATTAAATCAAGAAACAGTGATTTTTGGGGCTTTTGAACAAATAGTGAAATTTTGAGAAAATTGCAAACTTAATTTCAGTTTCAATTCAGTCTTAAATCAGATTCTAATCAAATTTTGGAAATCTAAAATCCTTTTAATTTGATTAAAATTTAATATCCTTGAAAGCATTTAAAAGTGGAAGTAAAAAAAATAAAACACTCGTTTTCGGATCACCACATTCTACCAATAAATTTGTAGATATCATGGCCATTCTAAGCTTCACGTGATATGTATGTCGCCCGATCGACTCTAAAATCTTTGTCACCATACAAAGACTAAAATCACCTCTTATTTTCCTCATGAAGTCTAATCTATCGGAACTGCTGCTCCGACCCAAGTGACCTTTGGTATAAGTAATATACAGACTATCTTTCCCTTTCCATTTTACCCGCCGATCTCACTTGTAATGGACAACATGCCTTTCTTAAAACTATCTCCCATTATGTCATCATGGGTGGTCTTCTTTACAAATTCAGTTTTGAAATCATTCTCTTGCAATGCCTTACAAGCTCTAATATTCCTTACACCATTAAGGAAGTCCACGATGGAATTTCAGGAGGCCACTTTAGTGGTATCGCTATTGCAAAACGAATTCTTTACCTAGGCTATTACCGTGCTCGCAGTGGATTATGTCAAACACGTATAAAATGCCAAAGAACATGCTAATCTCCATCACACCCCCTAGTCATGCCTTACAAGTCGCATGAGACCTTTGGCCTTTCTCTTAATGGGGTTTGGATCTTGTCGATGAGATCAACCCCATTCTTCACAACGCCACAAATAATGGGTAGAATATATTACCCTCATTTCCACCAAAGTAGAGAAAATATTTGAATTCATCAACCTTCACATCATCTGTCGCTTTGGTGTCCCTCACCTCATTATCATGGATAATGAAAAACAATTCAAAAACAAAACCCTACACAAACTATGCAATGCTTTTGGTATCCAACTCAATTTCTCATCACCTTATTACCCATTAAATGAACGGTGGCTGAGTTTTAATCAACCAATAAAACCTTAAACAAAATTCTTATGAAGGTAGTCAATGATACTAGGAAGGATTGGTATACGTACATTCCTTTCGCCTTGTGGGCTTATCATACTAGTATTTGCACTTCGACCGCTACCACCCCCTTTTCTCTGGTCTATGGTACTGAGGTTGTATTGCCTCTCGAAATCTACATTCCATCCCTCCACATCTCACTACAAGACATGCTCAGCTATGATGACTTTTTCCAAGATCATTTAGAGTAACTTTTATTATTAGATGAACGTCATCTCAACACTCTTAACCATCTCCAAATCTACCAAAAATGTATCAAACATGCCTATGAAAAACGTGTTCATGAACGAACCTTTCAATTCAGTGACCTCATCCTGAAGGAAAATCAACATGTAAGCAAAGAGGAGAAACTTAAAAGGGGAAAATTTTCTCCTAATTGGCTTGGACCCTATATCGTGACCCATGCCTATAGATCAGGTGCTTATCATTTTCTTCACCAGGTAAACCCAAACTCGAGCCCTTAATGCCTTGCATCTTGACCATTTTATTGTTGATATCAAGTCATATATCACTTTTTGTCAATTGATCGCTCTTCCCTTGAGCACCGTTCACCTTCCATAATTACCCCCTTTTGAGGATCCACAACTAAACAAGATTCATGTGATTACCCATCACCTTTTAGCCTTTTCTTCAATATGAGTACCGCAACTCTTCTCATAGCATGATTCTCATGGATAATTTTCATCTTCTTCAAGATGGAATCCCATAGTCATATTGATCACTCGAAACCACCTCTTTCACAAGCTAATATTTGTGCACTATGATCTTGTCTTATAAAATAAGAACCTAATCGTCCTCTATATTCTTTTCCATGACTTAAACATCTAAAAACAAAAAGGGATACAACTCTTGAGTCAAACTTCCAAAGCAAAAGATGACTCCCTCAAAACGAACATCTCTTCTCTATATTCTACCACTATCAATAGACTCGCCCACCAATCCTCCAAGCCTACATTACTTATACATATCCTTCATTGCATTTAGGACTTGTTATTTTACCCATACCTCGGCCTTACCTATGTCGTAACCCAGCTACCTAGACCTGGAACATTGTTAAGTGACCTTTGAACCCTTGTGCTCGCTACACCTCGCGACTTAATCATTTTCGTCACCCGTGTTATTTGACCTAATGACCTTACCTTGCCTATTTCTGTGATGTTTATCCTGACCCAACCTTTGGTGTACTGGAATATACCTAAACATTCTTGCGTCGACTCCACGTTGTGTTTCCACACCATAACCTATGCCTTGATACCAAAATCAATTCAACCTTTTTGGATAAACCTATCGACCTTAGACGATGTAGAATTTTCATGCTCTTCAACATAGTATCATGCCACATTTTATCCATGTATGTGCGTTTGACTATTGCTACCTTTGACCCTGGCCCATTACCTAGATTACCTGATTGGACCTTTACCCAATTACCCCCATTGTCCACCTTCCTCTTCATCACATCCACCTTTATCAAACCACTCACCGATTTTGTCTTCTACCTCATCTGTTCCTAGTTTGAGGGGGATCACCTTCACCCACACATGGGGCAACCACATCTTATTTTTGTTAGTGTCACTTACCAATACAAGCTACACAACAAAAAGGGGCAAAATGTAGACACCAAAATTGGGTCACACTCCCCTTGGTCCCTTGTCAAATAACCAACTCAAGCATACTCATCTAACCATGGCCCCTTCCACCCCACATTAATATTAATTTAATTAACTTAATTAAATTAATACCCATCCTCACAATATTCATTTTTTAATTATTTTAATTAAGCTAATTTCCACCTCACCCTAGACCTATTCTTGGCATGTTTCCATAACCAACAATAACTAAGTCTCACTTTCCTTAATGAGCTAAGATTTGGTCTAACCCTAAAATCAATCCCTAAAATCTCTCTAACCATATTCCCACTCATTAGAAGGGAAGGTTCCATTCTAACCACGAGAATAAACTAACGGGCCCAATAAATTAGAAAGATCTACCCATTTTAGTAAACCTAGGGAATCTCGATTTAACCGACGCCTGGTCACCCTAAACTAACACCTGGCACAACCTTAACCATCGTTGGTTTCATTTATTCACCAAAACAGCCTTTTTTTTTTGGGTTGGCACATTCTGAGAGCAAGAAAGGATATCGTAGATGCATGCAAGCAAAACAAGCATCCTTTTACGTATTAGACATCCGTAACCATCACCGGATCAATCATAGAGCCTTATTGCATTCACGGGAGCACTCCAGAAATCACTATACATAATAGCATACATGTATTCTCCGATTAACCACCTCCACCACTCAACCATCATATCCTTAACATAGTAAGTATGTCCCTAACCAATAGGGTTTATTTCAAGTTAGTAATCTTTATTACTCCCGTTATTAATCTATTCTTTCGTGCATGTTTATTGCTTCATCACCCACTTGCTCGTGAACTCAAATATCCCTTCACCCATATCACCAAATCACCTATTCTCACCGATGTGTACTTTCGAGCATATAAAAGACCTCTGCTGACCTTCCCATTCACTTTCCTTAAACCGTATTTGACCTCATATCACCCTTGTCATTTAATCTTTTTGATTTTTACCTCGACCATACTAGACAAAGTTATCCACAACCATCACAATTCTACCTAAACCGGTATTGGTCACACTAAACTCGACTTCTAGCCTCTCGTGTTTTACACCTTAACCAAGAATGCAGACCTCAAAATAACCCTATCAATTGACCTAAATGACCTGTAACCAAACCCTAATCACCCCAAAGTGACTTGATAGATACCTCACTTCTCGCATCCAACTATAGCTTCAGCCTGTTGTGATTGGATTCGCTTATTGTACTTGAATGAAATACCTAAATCATATCAACTACAATAGGAATTTGATTATTTCTCACATTAACTTGTTGTAAACAGTGGATTGACAACCATTTAGGAGGTATCACACTTCCTCGGAACTAGCATACGTTAGGAAGTCCACTTGTCATATATCATTTAACTATCTTTTTGTGGTCTTGTTTTCTATTACAGGTAGTTCTCCTAGCCAAAAGGAAGCTCTCACATTTATTTGTGGATCAAGAAGTCGAACGTGTGCAATAACGATTAACCAACCAGAATTTAACAAGTATTCTTTCCTGTCCCTTTACCCTATCTGTTTTGTTATTTAAAAGGTAAAGAAAACGGTGAAACACTAAGGTGCATGAATAGATTGGTTTAGAAAGGGAAAATTGGTAGAGTGGGTACAATAAGTAATAAGGGTTGAGGACAAGGTTTGTTGGGTATAGTATGTGTTTGGTTTGGGAAGGTTTTGACAATAGTTTTGTGTGTTTTTTTTTATTGGGTGTTGGAAGTAGGACCACTTATGGATGCAGTGATAGGTACCTCCTTATTACTAGATGTTTGGGGGATGTGACCTATGAGGAGTGGAGGCACGTGACCGAGGTAGGTTTGATTTGGGATTAAATGTTATAGGCGATAGCTCGTGATCTGATTTTTATGTTTGCTCATCGATAAATGGGATTTCATGACCAACACATTCCATTTGCTAATGTGTGAGATTAATGTCACTTTGGAGGACGTTTGCACATGGATTCTACGGCTACCGATAGTTGGGGGTGCAGTGTATTCTATTTCTTAAAAGGCATCGAGGAGTTTATGCCTTGACAATATTCAGAGATAGGGATGGTAGAGATGAGGTTTCATAGCTTTACCACTAAGCTATGGAGAGATTTATACGGCTCATCCCGAGGAGATGGAGCTAGTTGTCTTCATTATGGAGGCAAAGTGTTGTTTTTCACCACCAGATGTTGAGGGTGGGAGATTCCCATGAACACTAATGGGAGTCCTTCATGAAATGATGGAGGAGAGGACCTACTTTTCCCGAGGACCCGCCTACTTGGGTACAGCCTATATAGGGAGTTGTGGGCCTACAAGAGACTACGGAGGTTCAACTTATGCTACACTTTTCTTCTTCTTCATTGTTAAGGCATATGAGCACATTGTGTGTTTTCATCGGATTGGGTTGCCCCAGCTAGATGCATTTGAGCTAGGTATGGTCCAGGTTGGTTACGGTGATGGGTTCTAGGTTGTGGGGTGCACTAGGGGGAGAGGGCTACGATGATGTAGCCTACTACAGGTGGATACTTGAGGGGTCATTCTGGGGTAGACATCATTTGGAGGTCGTATGTGGGCTTCCCATCATACAGAAAATGGTATGTGAGAGTTAGACAAGCTATAATTTCTCCGATGGATAGAGTGGCACCCCTACAGGAGAGCATGAGATGATACCACCCATTGTGGTCAAATGTCGGGTTTAGGTTGCCGCAGATGATACCTCCACCATTCCCACATACATGGGGGATGACGTGGAGAGGCCTATGTCTCTACTACAACCCTAAGTACCTATAGGGTAGTAGAAGTAGGTGTTTGACTGGCAGATTAATGATGTCGAGTTACAAATGGGTATGCAGTGAGTGGGCAGATGGTTGCAAGTCGTACTACCAAGGTCAGGGTAGCCGACTTGGCCACCATCACAGTGCAGCAAGTAGAGATGCCCTCCAGGGGTAGGTGGCGACCCTAGTTACATAGTTGGGGATAGTATAGGGATAGCTGACAGGGTCAGAGGCATAGGTTGCCACATTGTAGGCACATGTAACAAGGCCGCAGGCCGTTGGCCACCTTGCACCGCAAAAATTGAGGCCTTACAAGCCTAGAGTAGCAGATAGCATTGTACCCCCATAGGCTCAAGGAAAGGGGGCTATTTTATAGGTAGGGGTGGGACAGTGGTCCTCGTTATAGGACAAGATCCCTCATTACAGGGATAGGGTCCTGAGAGACAGGTATAGGGGTCGAGACCGATGGCTCCACCATAGATAGTACCTATGGCCCGGTTCAAAGATGCCTTATAAGAGGAATGATATTATCAGGATCATCTGATGGCTGCATGGATTGATGTCCCACCCTACATAGAGTACATAGCAAACAGCCACGAGTGAGAGGAGCAGGTCCCAGCACGCACAAGGTGTGGAGAATATGAGAGGGTCGACAAGCCATGAGACAGGGTCACAAGGCCACAAGTGTACGAAGACCATCTCCAGGTGCAGTACCATTCGAATACCGAGGCCTATAGTGGGTGGTGAGATGCTAGCAGAGTGTCGCATAGGACCGCAGGAGGGGACATGCGTAGACTCGGCCCGGATGATATCGGGTGGTGAAGATTAGTCAATGGAGATGTGCATTATATTGATTTTGTGTGTGTGTGTGTGTGTGTGTGTGTGTGTGTGTGTGTGTGTGTGTGTGTGTGTGTGTGTGTGTCTATATATATATATATACCGGTCGCATGCCAAGATAGTGAGGATGTACATGAGAGTTTTGAGAGATTTTGATTTTTGATATCACTGTAAAGCAAATATATTGTACATGATTCTTCCACATGAATATGGATACATAGATTTTTTATTATTTATTTATAGAGATGATGATATTGATGAGATGAGATGTTATATGTATTTTGGATCTTTATTGTTATTGTTGATGTAATAGAAACTAGGTAAGTTAGGCATGGTGGAGTCAGGTCATAGGCATGATTGATTCACTTTTGCTAGGCATGATCGAGTTAGGTCGGTTAGGCATGGTTGAGTCGTGGTTTTATGGTTGATTGAATTTATAATTCATTAATTTGTGTAATTAATGATGGTATGGATCTGTGTTAAGATGATTTGTAGGAAAATGTATGATTATGGTAAAGAAATGGTAAACGTGATGAAATGAATGTATGTGTTATGATGGTAAAAATCTTTATCAATTGTTGCTTGTTTGGTTTAATTTCTAGTTATTGATATAAAATGAAAACTAACTAAGGTAGAATGTAAATATGAAAGTGAAAAGGGGGAAATGGTTAGGGTAAAGAGTGGCCGAGCTAACCTCCAAGGGCCCCATCCCCTCGAAGTGTCCTATATAGTCCTCGGAGAAAAGGGACCTCGAGCCAATGTAGTTCTCCCAAGAGCTAGTTAAGAATATGATGAAGTAGAGGAATGGATCGGTAGATGTTAGGCATGGGTGAATGGAGGTCATAGGCATGGTTGAGTTTAGGTCATAGGTATGATTGAGTTGTTTAAAATATAGGTGTTAATGAGTCTGGTCTTGTATAGGATAATCAATAATTAATGAGGAAAGCGAATGGTAAGAGGTGGGAAAAGAACCACCTAATTGATAAGAACCCTAATGAGTCTAATACTATACCCCAGATGGGCTTATGAACATAAGACCCTAAAGGCCTTGCATAATGGACTATTCTAAGGGTGAAGAAAGTCACATTATCACGAAATGTCGTGGTTGTGGCAAGTCCCTTGAGTGAAGAGGGAATTAGGATAAAAAGGAAATGAGATGAGAGTAAGCGTTTTAGCTTAACTTGATGTACAACAACATGTTTTGCTTAAGAAGAAACCTAGGATAAAATAGCCGAGTCCATGACAAAAATTTCATAATTTTTTCATATTTTTTTAATAGACTAATCGATGCGGAAGTCTATATGGGATGAGTATATCTCCTTGAGGTCTTTGTGAAGTTGATTGATGCAGAAGCTTTCGGGAGATATTTTTTTAGTTGTTTGAAATGACTTTATATAGTTGTCCTTCAAGGAGTAAAGTCTATTTATAGCGGTGGAAATAGAGTGAATAGATGTCCCTTTTAAGGGAGTCATCTTTTGCTAGAAGTTTGACTCAAGGAGTTGCATCCCTTTTTGTTTTGGATGTTTAAGTTATGGACAAGACTATAGAGGAAGGGTAGTCTCTTTTTTGGATGACAAAACCATTGTACATATGAGTTAACTATGAAAGGGGTGGTTTCGAGTAATGAACGACCATGGGATTCCATCCTGGAGAAGGTGAACAGTGTCCATGAGAATCATGCTATGAGTAGAGCCGTGGTACTCATATTGAAGATAAGGCCGAGAGGTGACGGTTAATCACATGATTCTTGTTTAGCGTGGATCCTCAAAATGGGGAATATTGAAGGTGGATGACACTTAAGGGATGAGCGATCAACTGGCTGCAGTGATGTAGAACTTGATGTCAACAATAAAATGGTAGAAGATGCAAGGCATTGAGGGGCTCAAGTTCGTGGTTTACCCTCAAGTGAAGATAAATGATAAGCACCCGATCCATAGGAATGGATAATGATATAGGTTCTAAGCCAATTAGGAGCAAATTTTACCCACTTACTTTTCTCTTTTTTTTGTTACATGTTGATTTTCTTTCAGATGAGGTCACTAACCTAAAAGGTTCGTTCATGAATATGTTTTTCATAGACACATTTGATACATTTTTGGTAGATTTGGAGATGGTCAAGATCTTTGAAACTAAATTCATCTAATAAATCAAGTTACACCAAATGATCTTGGCAAAAGTCATCGTCGTTGAGAATGTCTTGTAGTGAGATGTGGAGAGATGAAACTGAACTTCGAGGGGTAAAATAGCCTCGACAGTACGTCAGACTAGAGAAAAGGGTGTGGCAAAGCAATCAAAATGTGAATACTAGTGCAATAATACCATGCAAGGTGAAAGGAATGCGTGATTCCAATCCTTCACGTATTGTTGACTACTTTCATAAGAATTTTGTTCAAGGTTTTATTGGTTAATTTGGCTTGGCCATTGGTTTATGTTTAATAAGGTGATGAGAAACTAAGTTCGATGCTAAAATCATCACATAGTTTGCGTAGGGTTTTGTTTTTGAATTACTTTCCATTATCGCTGATGATGCACGTGAGAACACCAAAGTGGAAAATGATGTGATGGTTAATGAACATACATTTCTTAGATTTGTGTAGAAATGAGGGAATTTCCTCTACCCATTTAGTGTAATATTTAGTAGTGGTTATGATCCATTGGTGGCGTTGTGAATAATGGAGATTTATCTCACTCACAAGATCCAAACCCCATTGAGAAAGGCACAAGGTCTCGTGCAACCCGCTGTAATGCATGACTAGGTGTGTGATGGAGGTTAGCATGTTGCTCTACATTTCACACAACGATTGACATAGTCACAACAGTCACGTGGTTTAGGGTTGGCCAATAATAGCCAAGGTGAAGAATGTGTTTAGCAATAGCTAAACCACTAAAGTGACTCCACAAATTCCATTGTAATTCCTTAATGGTGGGAATTTCGGAACTTGTAAGGCATCGTAAGAGAATGCCATCGAGCCAAACTTATAAATAATACCGAATTCTACCCATGATGACATAACGGGAGACACTTTTAAGAAAGGCACATTATCCATTATGAGTGAGATTGGAAGGTAGAATGGAAAGGAAAATATAGTTTGCATATTGATTATACCAAAGGTCACGTGGGTCATGGGGTGAAACGGTTCTAACTTGAGTAGACCCTCAACGAGGTAAATAAGAGGGTGATTATAGCCTTTGTATTGTGACAAAGATTTTAGAGTCAGCTTACGAAGAAGGTATCTCGGTAGCCAAGCAGTGCCATGGTATCCGTAAATTTATTGGTAGAATTTGGGGTAGTTTGAAGTGTGTAACGTCAAAGGTGGTCAATATGTCTACGGATACTTATACTTTTGAAGTATCTCATTATGACAACTGGTATATATCATTGACTTGGCTTATGACCAGATGAGAATCACCAAAGATATTAATGGACTTAACGCCCAAGGCATGGTTAGAAATCGGAGAGCCCAATATGAGTGCTTCATATTTAGCAATATTTTTTTTACAATCAAAATCGAGTTTGAAATAAAAAGGAATAGGTTCACCATCAAGAGGAATGAAGATAACACCGGTACTCCTCCCCCATGTCGACACTGGAGCCACCGAAGAAGAGTGTCATTTGGTAAGCGGGTTTGTCTAGGAAGAGGGTAGCTATAGAATCATTATGGGAAATCGAGAAGTTAGATAGTTGATTCCTTAAAATAGGTGCATCATCCAATTGGTCAGCAATATCCTCGGACTTTGATGGAATTTTGGTGAATGAATTTGAAGTCGAGGTTGGCGGAGAAGCATAAGCCAATGTGCGACACATTGATATTGATAGGTTTGGAAAACATATAGTGTAGTGGTTCAAAGATACTAATGACGAAGGTTTTTTGGTTGCGTAGGTAATGGCAGGTGGAGTTTGGTGACAATGAAAACTAAGGCTAAGAAAGAGTTTTTCGGCGTGGGTATGTCTAGTTTTGTAGTCTAGAAAGAGTACTGACTATATAATAAACCACTTGCTTCTCTATGTTTCGTCACGATGAGCAAGCATGACAACTAAAGAATGGTAAGTGGGTGAAGATATAGGTAAAGGGTTGGTCATCCTTAGAGGATGAGCACTGAGTAGCTGAAGGAGTTATTGTTTTAAAACTTTGAAGGCTTTATGGCGACATTCATCATCCCATTTGAACGGTAAACATCTTTCTCTTAAGAAGATGATGAAATAGTTGACAATAATCAATCATGAATA
The DNA here is from genome assembly GCA_018340775.1 of Taxus wallichiana var. yunnanensis. Classification (NCBI taxonomy): domain Eukaryota; kingdom Viridiplantae; phylum Streptophyta; class Pinopsida; order Cupressales; family Taxaceae; genus Taxus; species Taxus wallichiana. Next base: position 560,323,232 of record CM031234.1, read on the forward strand.
AGGCGATGAATGAGCAATACGTAGC